>CM030841.1:1845000-2445000 GCA_018105865.1 Metaphire vulgaris
AGAGAGAGAGAGAGAGAGAGAGAGAGAGCAAGAGACAAACAGAGGGACAGAGACAGTGAAACAGAGATACAGAAAAGAGACAGATAGAAGGACAGAGAGAGAGAGAGAGAGAGAGAGAGAGAGAGAGAGAGAGAGAGAGAGAGAGAGGGAGCAGACTTGTCTCTGGGTTGGGTTAACCCTTGGGTTCGGATGGGTTGGGTCCACATTATGAAAAAATTAATAAGTTCGGATTAGTGATTCTATACCCGTTAAATGTAGGTTTTCTATTTACTGCAATAGCAATATATTCTTGTATTGTGTCTTATTGACGCCATATACGTTAGCCTAGATTCCACAGTAGGCAACGCATTCAATAGTCTTTATATACCGGAACATAGCAATTCAGATTGATCAAATCACGTGGACGACTGTTGTTGACTTATCTAAACACATTCCTTCAGCCGGCCACAACTATTTCACAATAGCCATAATAGTAATATTTTTTCATATAGTTCGATGATTTTTGGTGTTATAATTCAGTACATTGTTACACTCGAAAATGGCAATGGCAAGTGATGTTGAACGCACAGGATTGTTGCAGTGGAGAGTCTAAATGAACACTTTCTCTGTGTGCTTGAATGAAGTTCATGTTGAAAACGTTTGGTTGCTAGATAAATTGAACTTTGGATGTTTATCAGACATCAGTTTGAATATATGTACAGTTTTAAAAGCGCGTTTTTACTTTCACGCTTTCGTCGGGATGGGTTGGGTTGGGTTGGTTCAGCAGACAGGAATTTCATCTGGGTTGTGCTGGGAAGTTGGCGGTTGGGTTTGGTTTGGTTTCAGAACTCGACGCATGGATAACTCTGAAAGTGAGAAGCACGAGAGTTAGACATACAGAGAAAGAGACAAAGAAAGAGAGCGATGAAAGAGAGAGAAAGAGAGTGAAGAAAGAGAGAGATGGATAGAGACAGAGAGATACACAGAGAGGGAGAAAGACAGACATATAGGGACAGACAGAGAAAGAGTGAGTGAAGAGGAGAGAGAGAGAGAGGTGGGATAGAGACAGAGAGATATACAGAGAGGGAGGGAGAGACAGACAGACAGACATACAGAGACAGAGAGGGAGGAAGAGGGAGGGAAATGTGGGAGAGACAGATGGAGAGAGAGGCAGACAGACAGACAGACAGACAGAACGTCGCTCCATTTCAGTCGCATGGTTATTATACAAGTGCATTTGAGCTAAGTCCTGGTCTTGTGATATGATGTGGTTTGGCCAATGAAGTCGGTTTCAGACAGAATCTGCGAAGATTGTCATCTCCGTGTCAATTTCAAGCTCTACTGTTTGGAGTCGATGCTAAAATCCGCAACATTTCATTTCAAATACAGTAGATTGGACAACTGAGCGCCCAGAAATCGGGACAAACGCATGGGGTGGAGTCTGACTTATGCATCGTGCGCTGGCGACGGTAGCAATGACACAGTATTAACCGATCCCAGTAATAATTTCATAGCGACTAAATACATTGTACTGTATAGAAGTAACTTACATACTTATTGTTTAGGCCTTAAGCAGCATAGTCCAATTAGCAAAATGCGTTTATAAGGAGCTATAAAAAGGAAAGGGGTCAAAGTACATCACGCTATTTTGTCCATTTTTGGCCACCCCTTCCTTGTCACAAATCACGAGTCTCCACTTAGAGCGTGGTTTTCTATTCATTATATTTGATTTTCTCGTTCAATTTTCTCAGCAAAACAAGCATGTAACTTCCGACAATGATGACGAATTTTGTTGAGACCTAAAATTCAATGTATCTCGAGTAGAAAGAAAGTGTTAATGAGCAATAAAAGCGAACGTCTTTTACAGTATATTTTCCAGCTATATTTTACAGATATATTTAGGGTTCTAATTATCCTGAAAGTGTGACGTCACGCTGGTCCGTACCTCCCATTCTTCCGTCACAAACCGTCACATGCACTTTCTTTGACTCCATTACCCCCTCGAACGTGATGTACTTTATGGACGACCCCAAACATACAGTAGCGAAAATTGTCTGCGGCGTGATTTAGATTTACGCTGTGGAATCAATGTGGATTCACGTACGAAAACTTACCCTACTTGGTGCAATTTGGCAAAGTGGCCGTCCATATTTGACGTCACGCAAATTTTACGTAAAAATTACCCTCCCCCAATCTCCATGTCACATTTCGTCACAATGGTATTAGCCCCCTTTAAAATGACGTCACAAATTATCGACCCTCACCCAATTACAAAACCGTCACTGGTTAAAAATAATAATAATAATGCTACTAATTTGATTTATGATTTACTTCTCAAGTGTGTCACTACCAAAATTTTGCAAATATTATTATGACTAATTGTTTATTATAGTCCTTTTGGTCCTGTCACGTGATGAAAAGCGAGTGTTTATTGGGCACAATGGAAGATCGCCGACATGAACATTACTAGAAATAAAAGTTAAAATGTGACGTCACACTATTGTACGTCCCCCTACGTCACACGTCGTCACAGTTTTCTAGATCGCATCAGCGCGCGACGTCATGTATGGACGACCCCCAAATACGCCAGAAAGTGGTGTAAAGAAAAATAAGGAAATCTGAAATCATAATTTGAAATAGTGACTTTGTACCAGTGGCGTAGCTATTAACATATTGATTCTGTTCAAATGACAGTGGCGTAGCCAAGAGGTTTCGGGGGTTAAATCCCCCTTGGCAGCCAAAAACTAAACTAAATTTTTTTAACGAGTTTCTATACATTTTTTATATTGGGACGCGATTTGGGGGTCAACCCCTTTGGCTATAGAATGTAACGCATCAGAAATTGGAAGGGGGAAAATAGAAGATGGAAAGATGACGATAACTTTTTTTTGCTTGTCAAGATTTTTTTGAAATTGGTCATGGTCAAAACCAACCCCCCTCCTTCAGAAATCCCGGCTACGCCACTGTCCAACAATGATCCTGCTTATTCACCTCGACAAATTTCCCAACGTTTCTGCGCAAATTCCACGACAGATAGAATGGGGGGCTCCGGGCGCCCGTGGCCCCGGGCCCCCGCGGCTGCGCAAATTTATTAAACTTTTCAAAGTTCAAGCGTGTGAACTCTTTTTTACCCACTTGTCAAAAGCACCCAGGGAGATAACTTAGAAAAGTTTTACTGTTTGAGGTGGATAGGCGGGGCAGGGTTATTTTACACCCCTAACACCCCAAACACCCCCCAATCTGCGACCGACACCCCCTAACACTCCCATTTTGGCATTAGATAACTCTTTTTGCTTGTCAGATTTTTTGGCAGGGACCCCTAAATTATACCGACACCCACCAAATTTATAATTCTAGAGATAACCCTGGGCCGGGATGGCTCTGAATTAATGACCAAAGGTAGGCCCACTGTAGTTCGTGCGAACCGCTCTGTGCGTTGAAATGAGGACTGTTACAAATGTCTGTTGTGGTGAAATTTAGCCAATTTGCTCTGCGCAATGATACAATTCACAACCCCCGTTAGACAAGACGATGTACGCGGAAGAAGACAAAGTAGTGCCCGAAGAAGATTGCACAAGACGATTTACTGTACGCGGAAGAAGAAGAAGAAGAAGTAGTGCCCGAAGAAGACTGCAGATTCGCTGCGAGGAGTGCAGAGTGCGGAGTGCAGTGTGCGGAGTGCGGAGTGCGGAGTGTGGAGTGCGGAGTGCGGAGTGCGGAGTGCTACGAAACGACGAAGAGCGATCCGTGCGATGGAGGCAGATAACGGAATTGAAATCAGTTCGCGAGGCCACTTTGGAGAAAAACGACCGAGGAAATCCGGTTGAACATGAAGATTGATAGAACGATTAGATATCAGATTCTCTGCGTTGTCTGACCCGATGAGTCCGCTGCTTTTATTGTACCCTTGGCTGGGAAAATTTCGACGGCCACCGAGAAAATAAAACATTCGAATGTTTCCCCCGAAAATTAATTTTAAATTTTTAGCATCGACGACAGGAAGACGCTGTGTCTCGTCTGCAATTAAAGTCCCGTTCTGGGCAATGGGGAAGGGGCCGGGGGAGGGGGGGGTAGGCCTACCTTTTAAGACGTCCACATTTCAGAAATATTTGCAATATTGACTTGAACAGGGGCGGATCCGCAGAGAGAAGCACAGAAGGTGCCTCCCTCCCAAGAACATCCCAACATTCTGTTCGTTGAAAGGATACGGCCTCATTATTACGGCTTGAACTTTTAGCCTTGGCCTACATTTTGCACAAGAATTAGGGCATGAGCTTCTGTTTTCGTGACGTAAGTGTCATGTTGACGTCATGATTTTTTTCTAAAATTTATTGATTCGATAACGTCAGAATATCAAAATGCCTAAGTTTGGGGTCCATCCATATAGTACGTATGCACTGAGGGGAGGGGTTGGATTTGGAGACTTTTAGCATGCACGCTATATGCAACAGGGGGATGGGGTTGAAAATATGCTTTTTTGCGTACGTACTATATGGATGAGCCCTTGGTCTGAATGACACGAAAAATGAACAGCGTTTTAGCTGAATAATTGTGAAACACGGCGGCTGAGAGAGAGAGAGAGAGAGAGAGAGAGAGAGAGAGAGGGGATATTTTAACGGAAAATGTGCGTGGCGAGAAGTGATGCAAAATAGGGGATATTGGTTAGACAGACAGACAGAAAGACAGACAGAAAAACAGAAAGACAGACAGAAAGACAGACAGAAAGACAGAAAGACAGACAGAAAGACAGACAGAAAGACAGAAAGACAGACAGAAAGACAGACAGAAAGACAGAAAGACAGACAGAAAGACAGACAGACAGACAGGACTCAGGGTAAAAAGAAACGGAATTGAGAGACTCTCTTATGAAATCTCCAAAGCAAATATTACTCGCGAGATCGCGTTTTCCATTAAGCCCTGCCTACGTCATTTCCTTTCGGTTATGACGTCATCATAGGCGATCGATCATTTCCGTGACGTCAGACGCCTGAAACGGAGATTTCCGGAGATGATCGTCTGCACCGCGTAAGACCCAGTAGACGGTTCATGACGGATCAGGTGTCGGTCGAGCAGACGGCCTTCTCGACTTCTGCGCCCGAGAATAAAGGCTCGAGGCAAAGACGATTGTACAAACGAAAAAAACTGGTTGTTCGAAGTATTTCCAACACCGTCGCAATACATTAATTAATTTGCTTTCTTTAAATTTGATTTATTGTGATAGAATTATCGGTGTTTTATCCACACCAGGGATATTTTTACACCTTCTAACACCCCTCCCCAACACCCCCCAATTGGAGGCCGACACCCCCGAAATTCACAATCTTAGAAATATCCCTGATCCTCACCTCAAGCCTTTGGGGGCTTTCAACTTTGGGGGATCTTGGAGGGTTGGGACCTTTGAGGGGGATTGACTTGGCTAGAGGGAAAAAGGGTACTTTCCCGTTATCCGGACCCCAGTGAAGAGATACTAAGAAATGCGTGGGGTTAGGGTGGCGGTTAGGGTTAGGGTTACTACTGGGTTAGTGTTAGGGTGAGGGTTAGGGTTATGGTTAGGCTAAAACTCTAACACTCACCCTAACCCTCACCCTAACTCTAACCCTAACCCTAATATCTCTTCACTACTACAATTACTACTAAAAAGACACAGTTCAATGCAAAAAATTGTGTCACTACAGAAATTAGTGGGGGGGATTTTGAGGTTTGGGATGGAGAATCTCTCCCTAACATGCCTGGATAAAACACTGATGAGAATAATAACGTATTTCTTTACTGTAGTAGGTGATGGTTGGGTGGTGGTGATGTTCGGGCAGTGATGCCTTTGCCCAAACTGGAACGGTGTGGGTGGGGGTGGTGGAAATTCAGTTAGTTTTGAAGAAGTGCCGTTTCCCGCCCCGATTTTAAAAATGCAATAGCACAGACAAGAGAGAGAGAGAGAGAGAGAGAGAGAGAGAGAGAGAGAGAGAGACAGAGACAGAGACAGAGACAGAGACAGAGACAGAGACAGAGACAGAGAGACAGAGAGACAGAGAGACAGAGAGACAGAGAAAGAGAGACAGAGAAAGAGAAAGAGAGAGAGAGAGGGAGAGAGAAAAAAGAGTAGGAGACAAAGAGAGACACCCAGAGAAAGAGAGAGAGAGAGAGAGAGAGAGAGTAAAATCGAGAGAGAGAGAGAGAGAGAGAGAGAGAGAGAGAGAGAGACGGAAGAGAAAGAGACAGTGACAGAGACAGAAAGAAGCAGACAGAGAGATAAAGAGAGGGCGAGTATAGCATTGCTTCTACTTTGTACTTTTCAAGATGGATGGGGGCGGGGCGATAGCGGTTCTAGCCGTAAAAATCTGGGGGCTATGCCCCTAGTCAATGACGGAAAAAGTCTGATGGGCAAACAAAGTTTGTCCCCCATATTGCGTCTCCGTTAAACAACTTCTGGAAATTACTGACGAGAGAAAAGAAGGTCGTCTACTATTACTATCTGGGAGGAGATGGGGGGCAAAGCTGAATTATGGGGATATCCGCAGTTTTCCCCGTAGTTTTACTAGACTTTTACCCCAAAAACAGGTTTCACAAGCGAAAAAAAGTCCGGTGGGAGGATGCATCCCCACTCACCCCCCCCCTCCACACGTGGAACCGCCATTGTACCGAACCAAGCATCAGCATAGTTAACCTGTTTTTTTAAATAGCTTTTTCTCGCGACAATTTGAGCAGTTCACATCCCTGTACGTCCAAACCATGGTCTCACTGCATACGACTGTGTATAACCAGACCCCGTTTACCTGTTGAGTCCATTTAGTTGCGCTATACACCTTGACAGATACGTGTACTGCATGCACAACTAATGGCGACATCGTCGCAGTAGTAGTAGTAGTAGTAGTAGTAGTAGTAGTAGTAGTAGTAGTAGTAGTAGTAGTAGTAGTAGTAGTAGTAGTAGTAGTAGTAGTAGTAGTAGTATTATTATTATTATTATTATTATTATTATTATTATTATTATTATTATTATTATTATTATTATTATTAGTAGTAGTAGTAGTAGTAGTAGTAGTAGTAGTAGTAGTAGTAGTAGTAGTAGTAGTAGTAGCAGTAGTACTAGTAGTAGTCATTTCTTTTCTTCGTGCGTTGAAAATTCTTGCTAAAGTGTCTGTTAATGTCTATGTCTGTTAATTTCACGGCGTCGGCAGATGAATGGTGTGCCGTCGTCACCCAGGGTGCACTTGGTGCACCCGCGAGAGGGGGAGAGGAAAGGAAAGGAAGAGGGGAGGGGTTGGAGACGTTGCTTCTTTTAATGGCCATTTATTCTGTTTAATTCATTTCCGGTGCTGAGTGGTTTTTTGACTTTCAACTGCTCAGAGACGAATATTTGTTAAAACAGGATCTAAATGTGATAGATTTTCCGCGCCAAGAAGAAAAGATCTCTATTAATTAACCGTTGTCGTCTCTTTAGGCGCTCACAAATACATGGCTATAGGGTGGCGCAATAAATCGGTGTCTTTCTGCTTTGTTGTAGATATTTTCAAAAAAATCACATCCCGGGTCAAAATGGCACGAATTTTGGGGTATTTCTGCAATATATATATATACATATCATGATGTTGGAGTGGATGATGGATAAAGGATACCAAGAACTCAAAGAAGAAGCAAGCAATCGATCATGATGTTGGAGAACTGGATACCTGGACCTGTCGAGAGACAGAAACACTGATGATGATGATGATGATGATGATGATGATATAAATTAATATATATATATATATATATATATATGGGTCTATTCTGAATGCAGCCATATACATGGTGTAAAATTTCTTTGATGCTTATGCTTTATGGCATGTGAAGCCAGAAATGTGTAACTTTGGCCCTCGAAAGGAAACCACTAGAAACCTTGATGATTTAAAAAGCGGATAAATGATCTAGAATATATATATATATATATATATATATATATATATATATATACAGTAGAACTTCGCTATGACGCACTTAGCGGGCAGGTTAAATTTAGTGCGTAATAGGCCCCTATCCGATATACGTTATATCCAATACCATCAGATACGGTAGCGCATCACACGGGACCGTACATTGCGGTATTTTATAACCAAGTATGCGTCTTAACCGAGTCCGTAATAACGAAGTGCGCAGGTGGAACAGTGGTTAGCGCACTGGTCTGCCAATCCCGAGGTCCGTGGTTCAACTCCCGGCCGCGGCAGAAACTTTTCGGTTGTTTCTGCCCCAAGCGCCCCCAGTCGACTCAGCTGTGAATGAGTACATCGGGTGTTAACTCGGTGGAAGGAAAGGCGGCGATCAAAGGCTGGCAATCCGCCCTCATTCAGCCGTTGCCGTATATAACTGAAGGCGCTAACCCTTCGGTTCCCGACGGGTCCGCGATGGCCTATGGGTTGTACATTTACCTTTTTTTAATAACGAAGTTGTATTGTATGTTAATTCACACGCAGAAAGGTGGATTTTTGACCAAAAAAACTGCGTTGGTAGAATTGCTCCAACCCGGATGTCTTTCGAACTCCAGTGGTGGGTGAGACCAAACTCTTAGACTGTGAATGAGTACTGGGGCCAGAGTGGGTTTCAAACCCCCCTCTCCTCCTCTGCCCTTGAAAAACCGCACACACAAGGAGCTTACCCACGCTCGGCATGCAGACGCGAGCATGCGCAATTTATTTTGCCCGGCAATTTATCTAGCGCCGTCAGAGAACTGTGCTCGACGCCGTCGAAGGTCACGTGACCGATCGCCTCTTTGATGCTGGTCTTCCGGACACTTTCAATGCGAAATATCGGTTCCCGGAGAGGTGGGGGTCGGAGGGCAGGTGGCGGCTCCTCTGATGGTGGTGGGGTGGGGGGGGGGGAAGAGCAAGATTCGCTCCGCAGGAGAGAGTGGGGTGGGCGTGAAAGCGGCTATCATCGATATTAGTCAGGAATGGTGGGTGTTTAGTCAGGCCGTGTATATTTAGCGATAAATTCGCGGCTTGCTTTCTCTGTGCATGTAGCGACTGCTTGAGCAAACCTGCCCTAAATCGGACTTCTTTAGCGCCGTAAGGTCGTCGCATCACTGCCTTTCATAACTATCGGTCCTGGACCACTAATGAGTTTGGGAGGCGGACAGGCTCAAAGTGACCAATCGCTGCTTTGTTTCGATGGCAATTAATCATCGCAGACAGTTGACAGACAGTGTTTATTCTAGCCCCTTGACATTGGGGGGGATTTTGAAATGTTTGGGGACAAGGTTTGAGTTTCCACACGTTTGGAGGGGGAATTTCCATTCCCCCAGCCAACATCTAAAAAAATTTGGGGAGGGAGAATTTTCAAACTTTGGGGGAATTCCCCCCTAAGAAGGCCTAGAATAAACACTGGTTGGCAGATGACCCAGTGTTGAGCTGGTCGTTGGCCAGTTAGGCCATGCCAGCCTCCAATCGATCTCGTGGTTCAGGCCTGATTACTTGTTAGAGGAGGCATTGAGTAAGATGTAATATCTTAGATTTTTATAGCGCTCTTTTAAGCTGCGATAGTTTCGGTGAGTTCTAAGCGGAGTTCCTTCTGCTTGTGGAATTGGTGACTAACAGACCGATTTTTAAAACGCTGTTTTTGACACCTTACTTGCACCACCTTAATAAAGGCACCTACAGGTACAGGTACAGGTACCTAGCGGTCTAATGTAACACCAGACTGTCTTCTTTTGTACTGAAAAAATTAAAGCTGGACTGTTTTTAGTGGACCGCCATTGAAATTATCAAAACCCATTTCTTCGTATCTTGACTTACAGTAGTTTAGAATTCGCGTCAACCCTTGCACATACACCTCAGTGCATTATATGTGTGTAAGCTTATAAATAATGCATCGGCTAGTTGGGGTGTTTTAGGCAGGGATGTCATTTGGGGGTGCAGGGGCCGTTTCCCCTGATTTTTAGGGAAACATTTTCGCGAATTTTTGTGCTTTTAAATTCATTGTGTTCTCAATTGTTTTTATAATTTTATTACAATCACTGGTATGTAGGCCTACTATGTAGTATCGTATGTAGCATGTACAGTTGTACAGTACTATGGACAAAACCAATTTGCATACTGCATAGGTATTTTAAAAAAACTGCCTGCCTTGCAGTCGAAAGTTTTGTCCCTCTGGAAAACAATAAAATGACGAAAAAATTTTCCTCTAAAAGTCAGTGGCAACGGACCCCTGCACCCTCCAAATGACGCCCCTGGCCTTAACGAATTACATTAATTTGATATTGAACTAATAATCACCGAGCAGAATGCGATAAGGGTATTTTGATGATTGTGCAATGCTTCGACGCCTAAGAACAAGCAGCTACTGTGGTACTACTCACGAAGGCGCCATATAACTTCACGAGATTTTGACCTACTTACCTACTTACTTATTTACTTAGGCTTCGGGAGATCCGATATATTATAATATGTAATCTTATCTGTTGGCTCAGTAGGAATTTGGATATAAGATCATTCACGTTGGCGCGGTCGTCAGATGATAAGAAAATTGGTCTCGAGACGAGGAAACTCATTTTTACGATAATCGCGAAATAAAAGGCTCCGAGACAACAATTGATTCGATTAGAAGAGAAATATCTTTCTCCGGCAGTACGGTCAGATCATCAAAGCCAACGCAGATTAGATGAACAGATGAACCAATGCGAACGCGCGTGCACAAACCTGTTTGCCAACTGTTGACATGTTCACACGCGTTCGTGACGCCACAGAACACTGATTGGATTCGAAGCACTTCGGTCGGATACGGATAATTGGATATTGTGCTGGTCATCGGCTTCGCTTCGTGCAGATATTAGGCTGCATATCGGAGTGGTTCGAACTGACAGTCCGCTCATAAAAGTCGCCAGCACTAAAAATTTCGATTTGTATCACGGCATGCCTGGGAACATATAAGAGCTGGAGTATTAAGCTGTTGTTATGCCCCAGAACGAGCAGATAACTCGTTTTATGTCAACGCCGTAAATTGTTTTGCGTGATAGCAAGACAGAGGTCGCTGGTTAACCCCTTAACTGGGTATTTAACTGTAACTCAATGTAAAATGGACGGATATATTCGGGGTCCCCGGTTAAGGGGTTAAAGCTTGGGCGGTCTGCTGCGTTGAAAATTCTGCCCTTTACGTTATTCTGATGGTTCAATTTGCGATTTTGTCTCCGAAATTTCGCAAATTTTGTGTACACTCCCGCAGATCTTTCATTTTGAGAAGCTGAATTCGACACTGGTCCCTCATTATGCAATACAATACAATGCTACAGTGGCGTAACCAAGAGGGGGTTTGTGGGTTAAACCCCGCTGGCTGCCGAAAACAAAATATTTTTAATGAGTTTCTATGCATTTTAAAGTATTTTACGCGATTTTGGGGTCACAACCCCTTTGGCTATAGAATGTAGCGGTTGACGAGGCAAGGGCCTTTTCGTCGGGAAAAACTAGATAACGTTTTTTGCTTGTCAAGATTTTTCAAAGTTGGTCACGGTCAAACCGAAAACCAAACCCCCTTCCGCAAATCCTGGTTACGCCATTGCAATGCTAGATTTGCTGTATAACGTAGCGCCTATCTACTTACACTCAGGGGCGCTATTATGACCTGTACTTAATATTCAAAGGTGTCCGTAGGTCCTGATTTTAAAAATCTCGACCTCCGTAATATAATTATATTAAAAAGCGCTGTATTTCTTAACATTCTGATCAATTTTGAATTTGCCGGCGAGTTTCGAGTGCGAGAAATGGTTTTACCCTCGACTATTCGAGGCAGACCCGCGGGGAGGTAACAAAATATATTATAACTGTCACCTGCTTCCCATTGAGTTCGAACTTGCTTGAATGGGAAGAGTCCAAGCCCTTTTTGCTCCAGAAATCGATTGCAGTTTCTGACACTTAATATCCTAGGAAAATGTTGATACTGTTAGCAACTTACTGATGTATCTAACTCAAGTACACTTCTGTTTTACTGGAGGCATGTTGCTCCCACAAAATCATCCCCACACACACACAAAATGTGTTTGTCAATTTCTCATCAGCGAAAAGTCGATAAGTTATAAAGGCACGAATATAATCAGTAAGTGACTTTCAAAAACTTCAACAACATGCATCAATTTATTATTATTATTATTATTATTATTATTATTATTATTACTACTACTACTACTACTACTACTACTACTACTACTACTACTACTACTACTACTACTACTACTACTACTACTACTACTACTACTACTACTACTACTACTACTATTGCTGTTATAATTCCTCTTCAAAAATCATAGCCGTAACGTCCCAACCATAAAAGAATGAGATTACGCAGCAAGAGTGCAGGACCATGATGTGAATGGATGAGTGGATTGTTATTATTATTATTATTATTATTATTATTATTATTATTATTATTATTATTATTATTATTATTATTATTATTATTATTATTATTATTATTAGTAGTAGTAGTAGTAGTAGTATAATAATGTAGCCTAGTAGTAGTAGTAGTAGTAGTAGTAGCAGTAGCAGCAGCAGTAGCAGTAGTAGTAGTAGTAGCAGCAGCAGCAAGCAGCAGTAGCAGTAGTAGCAGCAGCAGCAGCAGCAGCAGCAGCAGCAGCAGCAGCAGCAGTGGTGGTAGCAGCAGTGTGCAGCAGCAGCAGCAGCAGCAGCAGCAGCAGCAGCAGCAGTACAGCAGCAGGCCCAGCAGCAGCAGCAGCAGCAGCAGCAGCAGCAGCAGCAGCAGCAGCAGCAGCAGCAGCAGCAGCAGCAGCAGCAGCAGCAGCAGCAGCAGCAGCAGCAGCAGCAGTAGCAGTAGTAGTAATAGCAGTGTGCAGTAGCAGTAGCAGTAGCAGTAGTAGTAGTAGTAGTAGTAGTAGTAGTAGTAGTAGTAGTAGTAGTAGTAGTAGTAGTGTAGTAGGTGGGAGTTGTAATGTTTGCATAGTCTCTCAAGTGTATAGTTTACAGTGCAACCAGGAGTTCAATATAGACAAAAATCCTAATGAAAATAGTGGTGCTAGACGGAATTGGGAAACTGAATTCCTGGATCCGCCACTGTCTATGTGAACTGAACCGCAGTTCTTTGTTGTTCTAGTTGGAAGCGTCACCGGAGGCGAAACCAGTCCATGTCCGGAGAATTACTGGGACGAACCGTCCAAGAGATGCGTCTATTCGCTGCTCGTCGCAATGGAGGACCTTACGTCGGCCGGTGGAGGACAATGGAACGCATCTTCCAACAACTGGATCAATAGAACTTGCACGTACGCCTTCGAAATTCTATTAGGCAGAGTTTTTCAAACATTTTTCAACCGCGGTCCAATTCAGCGGTTTTCTAACTTGCCGCGGCCCTAATCATAGCAATATAATATCCAAATATGCATTAAGCCATCTGGCGAACGTCAGTTGAAAAGAATCTTCTGAATTTTGAATAAATGGCAAAACGAAAGCTCTGATTCAATTCGAATGAAAATATGGCAAATATATTAGACAGAGTTAAACTTATTTTTTCTAAATAAGACAAAAGGAGAAATATAGATATTGAAATTTCTTGAAAATTATCTTTTTTAAATGTTTCACGAACATACCTTTGTTACGCGTCTTAATAATCCTATGAGTATGGCAAAATCGTTCAACCGCCACGTGGCATTTCCGTCATATTGGAGATTGCCTATTGTTAGTGGAGTTTCAGAGCAAAATGGTCGGAATACGCTTTTCTTGCGTTATTGGGAAATAAGATTATTTTTAAGAAGTACTATAGACTAGGGTTTCTCAAACTTTTGGAACCGCGGCCCTCTTCAGCGACCCTAATCATAGCATGTAATATAAAAAAATGCATTAGGCCACCTGGCGAACGTTAGTTGAAAAGAATCTTCTAAGTTTTGAATAAATGGCAAAACAAAAGCTCTGATTCAATTCGAATGAAAATATGGCATATATATTAGCAGAACTATTCATATTTTTCCCAAACAGGACAAAAGGAGAGAAATAGATATTGAAATTTCTTGAATTTAAAAAAAATTCATGAACATACCTTTGTTATGCGTCTTAAAAATCCTATGAGTATCGCAAAATCGCTCAACCGCCAAGTGGAGTTTCTGTCATGCTAGAGATCCTCTATTGTTAGTGGAGTTTGAGAGCAAAATGGTCGGAATACGCTTTCTTAACATTAATGTAAAATAAGGTTATTTTTCACGAACTTTTTGGAACTGTGATCCACTTCAGCGGCTTTGTAACATGCCGCGACCCAGCAAACTTATTGTCAACTAAAATTGGATAATGCACTAATCATTGGAATATAAGCTGCGCATGGAAAATAGCAGACATATACATTTCCTAAAACCTAAGCCTACTTGCAGCTTTCAAGGTTTGTGACGTTGTGGTATTGGTTAGAACATGACACTTTTGAATCTAATTTCGCGCTACTCCGCGACCCACTAAGACTGAGCCCTGCGACCCACTTTTGGCTAGCGACCGGTTGCGACCCACAGTTTGGGAAACACTGCAGTATAAAGTAACGAGCTATTTCGTTAGGGAAAAGAGTAATCAGTTGATTAAACGTTTTCCCAGAGCACTCAAGGCTCACCTCAAGGTTCATAGGAGCGGCGCTGATCTCCGTCTCAAAGGCCCTCAGCCAGGCGACCGATGCAGATTTCATGATGCACGGCCATTGCATGAGAATACTGGGTCCGTTGAACGGATTACGGTTTATCAAATTGATGCGAACTCTTCGGGTGGAACGTTCGATTCTTAGGAGAAATTCTTAGTTTATTCAAGAATGGCGCTGGAAATTGGCAGCGTAAATGCCTTGGAATGATAAGCATCAGCGCTTTTCCAGCATTTTTGATTATCGTGTACGGTTAAGAAATGGCTTCATTCTTGAGAGATAGATGAACAGATTGAAGGAAATTCAAACAGAATGAGACAAGAGGAGAATATGCAGCCAGCGACGTACCTACAGTAGGTATGGCAGGTGGGGAAGATCCCCCTGGGCGCCACTTGAACTGGCTACCAAAAATTCCTTGATCTTGGTCTCTACTCAGCGTAGAAAGAGAAGAAACTGATGAAACTGACTTTGAGCACATCATCATAGACCAATTCGCATCAGTAAAAGCAAGAAAGCGCATTTGTAGTTGCAATCATGTGTCAATAAAATGCCATAATTTTTATCTAAAGATATGTTAACCTGACAATATATTTAATGTTCGATATACATGTACTGTATAGGCTATTACTTATTGTGCAATAGAAGGTGATAAGTGATTTCATGATCACCGCTGTGCGTGAAGATCAATTCTTTCTTCGCCTCGAAAGGTCGCCGCATACAATAGCTGTAATCTGTCCATTCTGTTATTCACACGCCATGATGTGTCGTCAAAGTGTGTCTTAATGGGTATAACATCGATTGTTTTGTCTTGTGGCCGAATCTAGCGTGGATCAGTCGGGAATTTCACACGTTACCACAGAGTGCATATACCCGTTTGTCGAAAAGTAACGGGTGTTATTTGACCATAGCGTGATATAAAGTGGTTTAGAAGGCATTACTGCATGTGTGAAAGCCACTATAGGGGGCGCTAACGGAGCCTGAACCCGCTCCGTCAGCCTACCGCTCCAGCGCGTAACCCACTCTGCCATCTTCCGCAATAAAGCTTTCAAAAGTTGAATACTGAAGACTAAGATTTAACATGCAAAAATTCAATGTAACCGACTATTGTCTAATAGACCTTATAGTGCATCATGTCTGCTTCAACTGATGCGGAGTATATTGATGCATGTTGAAGTAATTAATTTGCTTTTAGATTATCACTCTTTTCGACATGAAGCGCTATTACTAGCGGATGGATTTGGGGTACCATCGACTGATACGTTTCGTATGGTAAAACTGGTGACGAAATCGGCCCTAAAAGTGTGTAATAATAATTTTATCTTTGGGTTAGAGGCAAAATTTTGGGATGGGAATAGTTCGACATCCACTGCTTTTTAAAATATGTCGAGTACTGTCGGCAACAGAGTATATTTAAACCAGCGGCTACTCAGAGTTTAAAATGCTCAACTGTTCTGAGCTGAATTTCAATCATTTCTGAATGATTTTTTCAAAATTTGGCGCTGATTTCCGTTTTTTACATTCTTTGCACACAAAAATTCAGTCTAGATAAAACAAATTTTGCAAGTGAATGTAAAGGCATTAGTCATCCCACCGGGACTAGTAAATAATCAGGAATTCTGCTTTGAAACAGCAAAATCCCTAAAGGATCTAGTAGTCGAATATGTAATTACTGTTATCCGACACACATTCGTTTTAGGCCGTGAATTTAAACCATCTTCGACGAATCCTGGTGAATTTAGTTCCGGCTTCGAGCGCCGATTAGCGTCGATGGAAACTCGAATATGGATCAGCTTCGTTAGCATTGCCGGGTTGACTGATTGCACTGCCTGCCACCGGTGATTTTAGAAAAATCGTCGCGACGATCGTGTGCCACAAAAACCACCGCGATTGACTGGGTCTTGGCGTTCAATCGGTCTCAGGGGAAATCGCGGCGATCTGGGCAACACGGCCGAAACTGTATCGGAATGTTTGAAAATTGTTGCTTAAATGAGAGACGAAAGTTCTGCATTCGACCATCTAAGTCGTCAATTCTTATTCGTCAATGGGTTCTCGGCAGTGGTTAGATTACTTTTTCAGAGGTGCCGGATCCCCTTATTTTTTTTCTCCGGCCACAACATTTCTAAATTCTTCACAACGTTTTTATTCATTTTAAGCGAACATTTAGAGTACAGTTCGCGTTTTCTTGTCTTTGCCGTGCATGAAAAGTGCTAAAGTAAACAATAAAAGTTCACAACTAATAAAAAGTACGTTCCGGATCTCATGCCAGATCCGACTCAATTTAACATCTGATTCCCAGTCGGATGCTACAGTATTTACCAAGATGCAGGGGTCGAGAGTATCAAGGTTACAAAATGCCAATCATCATCATCGTCATCATCGTCATCATCGCCATCATCGTCGTCATCGTCGTCATCATCATCATCACCACCCACGATCTAGCGTAAGTGACGGGAACTGAATGATTCCAATTTCTTCGAATCGACTTTTTCAGAATAGAGGTCTCAGTACCCTTATATAGCAGATTAGCAGGACAGTCAGCATGCAACAAGAATAGAAGCGCATCTTATGCTGGATGTTTAGAGGCACGATTCATCCGACACTTAGTACTTGATGCAGAGCGTCAATTCGCCTGTGGAGTTCTTCACGAGAGTTGGAATTGGAGTTAAGTATAAGAAACCAAGATTGCAGAAGTTTGTCAATTCTGATGCTGTTTGGTCATTGCAGCAAGTTATCACACAGGGCAGACCCCCTCTGAACCACTTTAAACCTTGTTATAATAATAATAATAATAATAATAATAATAATAATAATAATAATTATTATTATTATTATTATTATTATTAATATATTAATATGGATCTTTTTTGACCAGGAGACATGGAGTCCAAACGTTGGGGACTCTAGCTCCATCCGTAGGGGGCATGTAGAATATTGTCATATATATATATATATATATATATATATATATATATATATATATATATATATTATATTATATATATATATATATATATATATATATATACTGACACACACTGACACACACACACTGACACACACACACATAGCAACACTGCCTATCAATTTATAATACCGTCTTTGAGCAGTTTTTCCGTCGAATAACACAAGGAGTAAAAAAATTCACTTCGTGACAGACTGCAAGACAAGACAGTCCGGTTCTAAGCGTACAATAATTACGCACCAGTGGAAATCTACATAACCAGAAGAGACACGCCTCGATCAAAGAAGATGTCAGTTGTCAAAGAGGCGACGAACGATGCAGTCTGTCACGGCTATGACAACGTCTTCGACCGTTCTAGCTTCGTTACGAGTGACGACGCTGATTATAGGCCTGTACAATATACACCACGGCGGTGGGATGGAGGGGATGGATGGATGGCGGACATTCCAGCGCTAGAAAAGCGTGTCGGACCCTATTTGCTTAGGTGCGAGATGACTGGATCAATCATCAGGCGCCTGTACTTATGGCGGGGCGGAGGGGGGAGGGGTGTTGGCGTTATGGCATATGTCGGGGGTGTCGTAGTCTAATTACGCCGTATTTGTTTGAACATGTCCCGGCCAATCGATTCGTTCGTCGAACAAACGGACAGTATAAGGCAGTGTTTTTATGAGCCGCCGTGTGTCTGCGTCGAATAACAACTGTTTGCAAAGGGCAAGGGAATTCCCTCCCAGTTGGACTGCGCTGTTGTTGGCATTATTATTATTATTGTTATTATTATTATTATTATTATTATTATTATTATTATTATTATTAGCATCATCATCATCATCGTCATCATCATCATCATCATCATCATCACTGCGCCCTTTTATATCACCAGATTCAATACTCAAAATTCTCGATCTATGGGACTCTAAATTCATCCGTCAAATACCATGCAGGCTAATTCAGAGATCAGTGTTCAAGCATTAGAATTCTATTAATTTTGAAGTAAAGGGGAATTTTATGAATTTATAAAAGGATTTGAATTTATTTTAAAATTCAGTTCCACGCATTGTAAAGGAATTTTATGTTTTTTAAAGAAAATTACTTCAATGACTCACAGCTAAATTATTCACTTTAGAATCAAGCGAGTGCTATGCCACTATTTAGGTTTGATAATAAAAAGTAAACAATAACAGAAAACGTGTAATAGTGACGTCAGATTGTTGCCAAAATAGTTGTTTCGTTCATCCCAAAATTAACCCAACCAGGGCCAAATTAAGGCGGGGGCTGAGGGGGCTGTAGCCCCCGGCCCATCATGAAAATAGGCCCACCGATTTTCGAGATAACCTTTTTTTGCTTGTCAGCACGATTTGGAAGGGAGATAACCTTTTTTTGCTTGTCAGAGATTTTCAGTATAGGCGACGGCCTTTTTTCTCAGCCCCAGGCCCACTCGGACCTTAATCCGGCCCTGAACCCAACCAAAGGTAAACACTGTCAGTCAGTGGCGGTTCCAAGAACTCTTGATGGGGGATGCAATGAATTCCTAGGAAGACCTGGTCAATTGTCAAAGGAATTATATGTAAACGGTTTAGAAGAAATCTGTAGATTTTATTTATAAAATGTAATGTCCAGAATTGACAATGTATAAAAGCCATTTTAGTCTGGTTGTACAAAGTCATAGTGCAAAATCGAGTTTTCTATTGCTGGAAGCGAAATTGTCGATGACATTGTCTATAGATAAGTCCATATCTTTTTGGATATACATCAAGGCTAATCAGTTTAGACGATCACCCTCCATTGAAGATGCATTTTTGGTGGGCCGGTGGGGGAGGGGAAGCATCCCCAGTCATCCCCAACGTGGAACCGCCCCTTCTGGGAGAGGATAGGCCAGAGTGAGAGACATCGATTCGGACTGTGGAAGAAAAATCAATTGGAAAATATATTTAACCTAAATTTGCGCGTGCATGCGCGCGCGCGCGTGTGTGTATGTCCAAAATTAATATTGATGGGACACGATACAAGCAGTCATAATTACTGTGGATTCGATATTTACTTGTGGCTCAGTTGCTATGGACTAGAGTATTCCTTTGAGAGTAATTCTATGCGTGTTTGTAAGTACCTAAAATTGCCTACACGAATTATTGAATACACCAGTCTGAATCACTTTAAGATGCTTCGATTCTGTATCGATTGATACCGTTTATCGTTAGAATTCGATATAAAAGTATATCCATTATTATTTGCTAGTACAGCTACTGGCTGCAGAACGCATTCGCAAATTAATAACCTGTCTGAAACAGAGTCTAAAATTGCCAAATAACAGCATAGCGTCTTCCAAACGCTCGCCTTCCTTCTGCGCTCATAATATGGAGACGAATGATATTTGACCACTGTTCAACAGCGGATCAAACAAGTTTCGCAACATTTCTGCATATTTCCGCCATTTTGTTGAGCGATTTTCGATGATGACCAGGTTACCGTAAGACTTCTAACAGAAGCCGGGTCTCAGGAAGGAGCCCTGACTTTAATGCAAGCTGGGTATAAAGTGACGTGTATTAGTATAGAAGCTAGGAGTTTTAGGCCCTATTAGAGGATTTACGGTAATTTATATGGTAGCGATCGACAATAGCTCAACCAAATGGTAGCAGATTGGCTTCAAATTTATTTCCGCTGTCTTAATCATAGAGATAGGCCTAAATATTACTTTCAGCGAGTATTGATCAGCGGCGTACTAAGGGTGTGGTAGGTAGTACAGATGCCCTGGGCGCCACTTGAAGGGTTTTTACAAAAGCTCTGTGATCTTGCTCTCTGCTCAGCGTAGAAAGAGAAGAAACTGAGAAAACTGACTTTGAGAGGCACATCATAGACCAGTTCGTATCAGTGAAAGCAGGAAAAGTGCATCTGTAGTTTTAATTCTGTGTCAGTATAAAATGTCACGATTTGTTAATTAAAGGTTTATTAACCCACTAATTTAATTTTCTGACCGCTCCCCGACCATGGGGGTGGGGGCCAAATGCCCTAGTAGACACGTCCCTGGTATTAGTTTCTATTACTTGAAACCAGCTGCGGCGAAGAGTTTATAGTTAATTCTATGAAACACATTTAAACGCGAATAAATTGAGGCCGTCTTCGAGGAGTAATAGTCTATATAACGTGGCGTTCGTGTTTCTGATGCATGCGTAGACTCTGGCAGCAGACGAACCGCTGCTATCAACGGCTCCTCGGTCAATGCCAGTCGGACGACTCCGCCTTCCGGGAACTGCGCTCACACGCCGCCCGCACATGGGTCTACTCGCTGACGTGCTACGATGACCGCGTCAGACGTAGGTGAATCAATCTCATCCACACGTCTACTCTTTGAAAACGGGGTTTTTTCAAACGTCTGTCTACCGGTTTTGTATGCGATGTTCGGTGCTTGCTATACCAGTGGTTAGTCAGTTAGCATGTTAGTGTTAGTGTATTTTAAATGTATAGCGGCGCCATTGGCGGATCCAGACAGGGGCGGATCCACGTGAGGCCCGGGGGGGTCCGTGTCCCCTATTGAATGTCTAGCCCCCAGTGGCCCGCCTGTTGGACCCTATACTTACTACATACCTAAAAACAATTGGTTGGCCCCATGCTTAGAAGTTGCCACCCCAATGGCCCCAACTTGCCAGACCTGGAACCGCCAATGGGTCCAGGTATTCAGTTAGAGGTGACTTTGCATAAACCCCACTCTGCTCTTTTTCGCCCTTCCATAAGGGCTGTCCATTAATTACGTAAGCGCAATAGGGGCGGTGTAGAAAAAAATTGACAGCTGTTTGATAAGGGGAGAGGGTTTTAAAAAGTTGCCTAACATTGTTTGCGTAATTAATGGACAGCCCCCATACGATGCATGTTGTTCAAATTATTGGAAAGGAAGACAAGAAGACAATCCTACTTTTCGGATTTTCGCCATGATGTTTATGGGGTGGGCGTGGGGCACGAGCCCCTGTGCTAATGTGCCCCTGTGTCCGTGCGCCTCTGTGCCTCTGTGCCAACCTGACTCTGTGCCCATGTGCCTCTGTGCCTCTGCGGTGACGTAGGCAGGATCTTCCGAAGGAGGGGGTTTACAACCAGTGGCGGTTCCAGGATTTCTTGGCGGGGGACGAAATGAATTCACAGGAAGTTGGTGGGGGTAGGATGAAAAGAGAAGGGAAAAATTAATAAACTTTGCCGAAAAAAGCTGACAACAGAAATATGTTCCCCTAATTTTACTACACTTTCACCGAAAAATAGGTTGACAAGCAAAAAGGGTCACCCGCAGTTTTTTCCTGTAGTTTTACTAGACTTTTACCCCAAAATGGGTTGCACAAGCGAGAAAAAAGTCTGGAAGTCCGGTGGGGATGCATCCCCCCATCTCTTACGTGGAACCGCCACTGGTTACGATACGACCAACCATTTCCGACTTCGTCGAAAACCCTGACAAGTAAAAAAGGTCGTCACCTATTATTCTGCTTGGTTAAGTTTATATTAGAGCGCGGACTGTACAACTATATTTATTTTTTTTTTTTTTTCTGTTTTGCTATCTTAAATCCGATTTGAGCGCCCTCCACGCACATAATAACAATACACAGTAAAAATGTGTTCAGCTAACCAAGGAGTTTAACCCCCAAACCTTAATAGGCTACACCACTGTACACCCGTGCCACTGGGAGCGCTGAAAATGCAGGACGGGAAAATGACGGACGCAAAAATCACAATAACGTGAAAATGCAGGACTGGAAAATGACGGACCAAGTGGCATGGCCTGAAAATGCATTCTTGGAAAATGACGGACCAAGTGGCATGGTCTGAAAATGCAGGACGGGAAAATGACGGACCAAGTGGCATGGCCTGAAAATGCAGGACGGGAAAATGACGGACCAAGTGGCATGGTCTGAAAATGCAGGACGGGAAAATGACGGACCAAGTGGCATGGCCTGAAAATGCAGGACGGGAAAATGACGGACCAAGTGGCATGGGTCTGAAAATGCAGGACGGGAAAATGACGGACCAAGTGGCATGGCCTGAAAATGCAGGACGGGAAAATGACGGACCAAGTGGCATGGCCTGAAAATGCAGGACGGGAAAATGACGGACCAAGTGGCATGGCCTGAAAATGCAGGACTGAAACTGACGGACCAAGTGGCATGGCAGCAAAATGCAGGACGGGGAAAATGACGGACCAAATGGCATGGCCTGAAAATGCAGGACTGGAGCAAATTAATTATATACTAAGCCGAAAAACTAGTGCCAATGACTAAGGATAGGCTTAGGGAGTAGATGTCTTAAGCGATAGATGTATCCAAAGTGAAAAACTGTGATGCCGAATAATCAATAAAAATGCTACATATAAGAAGGCAATTAGCACATAAGTATCCTCAAGGAATTTAATTTTAAAAAACGCAAATAGTAATAAAACGAAGCATACATATAAAAACGATAGCAGTAGAATGTCAAAGGCAGATCTAACATTTAAAGTATTGCATTAAAACTAATCCATTAAAATTATTGCATTAGAACTAATCCACATAATTAACTATTGTTAAATGTTATAACTAACACATCAGCAACTAGAAAACATATACTAAGAAAAGTTCTAACACGAATTAGACATGTAAAGACTATAGCAATAGCATAAAAAACACACTCAGGTAACTATGAGTAAGGAAAGCTACTAAATATCTGTCAAAAAGGAAATGATCGGAAATTCTAGGATAAACTAACTGTAACACAGTGAACGGAAAACTAATTAAAATACATACGCAAAACCATGTCAATATGTCCACGACAAATTGGGCAATGCCCTGACATAGCAGCTACAGTGTCGCGGATAGGCAAATGACGTATGCCTATATGAAAACGCTGGTCTGGAAAGTGATTGACTATACAATGATATAAGCTATAGCATGGGAGCGTGGTTCAGTGGTTATGTGTGCGTGTGCTTTGCGCTCGCTCTGACAGTTATCAATTTAAATCCGAAAACAAGTTACGTCAATTACGGGCGCAGGGAGACGGCGCCTAGCCAAAAGGAGAAAAAATGCGTCACATACAAAAACGTACAAAGGCCTAATATATGTGCCAACAAAGAAAGTAAAACGTTCTGCAACCGTCGCCTCCATTAGGTTTGTATGTGTGTGTGTATGTGTCTGTGTGTGTTTGTGTGGAGAGATAAGTCAGATATGCGAGAAATGTCGAATTCTACATAGCCATATTTAAAAATCCAAATGGCGCCAATTAACACAAAAAGCGACTTATTAGTTTGCATTACGTGGCGTTTTGTCGCTCCTTATACGTTATAACATTTTATATGTGAAATCTAATGACCATTTATGGAGATTTCTTTGGTCTATCATTGTTATGTCATCATGTCATCCAAGTGGCCTGCCACTTGGTCCGTCATTTTCCAGTCCTGAATTTTCAGGCCATGCCGGGATATGGATTGTCGTTTCCAATCCTGCATTTTCATGCCCTGCGTTGTCGTCATTTTCGAGGACCGCAATTTCGACGCCGTACCGGTGACCTTCATTTATCGTCCTTTTTTCATGCCTGCCATGGTCCGTCAGTTTCCAGTCCTGCATTTTCAGGTCACGGCCACGGAGTCCGTCATTTTCCCTGTCCTGCATTTTCAGGCGATGAAAGGAGTCCGTCATTTTCCAGTCCTGCATTTTCCCGTCCGGCATTTTCAGTCGACCCTTGATAGAATTTTGTAATTATATGCCTCTAAATTAAAAAGATCAACAGTCACAGTAAATAATCCTACAAATGGTTAGATAGCCAGGACATTGGTTCTCAAACGGTGTTAGAGTTCTTTTCCACGCCATTCTTGTTTAGGGTTTCTCTCAGGAGTTTGAACTTCTCAATAATTACTCACCAACACCTCATTCCATTAAGCACACTGATGGCTCTTACTACTGCTATTCCAATTAATTTAAATTTGATAACTAAGATTTGCAATTTTCTGATTAAATAATTAATACCATTAGTACTACCAAAACAACTACCATCTGCTGCTATTAATTACAATTATTCTGAATTTCAAATTTTATAAGGTCCTGAGTCATCACAAAAATTCTAAAAGACAACCACGCAAGAAATCCTAAAAGTTCGAGAACCGCTGGCCTACTTCGATACTGATACTTACTAATACTAACACTATTGTTAAAATTTCATGTTCAGTCATCATCAGATAGATTCAGAATTCAGCTGAAAACTTTGAATAACTTTCAGTTAGCAACAAATGGAAAATTAAAGATTTAAAAATACAGCCATTATCATTCTCAAATTTATTATCGCTCATTTTATACGATATCAGTTTTTTTTAATTTTATTTTTAAAATAACGTTAATTTCGCGTCGAAATATCGCGAGATATTTTCTTCTTGTCCATATTGAGTAATTGTCGCGTTTGAAACTGTTCTGAGTGTTTCGTTCAGCGCTAATAAATGCTTTGCTATAACATTGAGATTAACGATGACGAAATAGCAACGCATTGACGTCATACGTGTGAAAATTGAATGACGTCGCGAGAAATTTAATCATCGAGATTCCGATTTGTCCAATGAGACTGTGATGCCATGTCATCCATAGACGCACTGGATGTCACTCACGACACTCGAAATGTCAACCGGAGACGGGATATCGATTGGATTTCCAATCGTCCAGATAGATTCCGTTGTCACTTCGAGGACCGTGGTCGACGCTTACTCGGTGACAATTGTTATTGATTTTCCCCACTCCCATTAAGGCCGGGTGTCTGTAGGTCAGGTCTGGCCACGGAGGGCAGAAGTGACTATTTGTTCTGAGCACGGTCAAGCGATGAAACAGAAATTCATACTACTCCATTTATTATTTAAGAAATGCAGAGTTGGGCAGTACTTGTTAGAAGGTTTTATTAATTCCCAAAAGAAAATGATGCAAGAAAAGATCAGTGGTCAACTCATTAGGTGTTCCTAAACCGTGGTTCTCAAACTGGGGTCTCGGTACAGTATTGACCCAAGCGGTTTCAGGGGTTCTCAAACTCAATAATTCTCACCAACACCTCAGAACACAAAAACACTGATGGCTCTAAGAGTGCTGATTCCAATTGAATTTAAATTTGATAACTAAGATTTGCAATTTTCTGATTAAATAATTAATTGATTAGCAAAACAAACTTGATCTGTGTATTAATTACAATTATTCTGAAATTCAAATTTTATAAGGTCCGCGAGTCATCACAAAAATTCTAAAAGACAACCACGCAAGAAATCCTAAAACGTTCGAGAACCGCTGGCCTAATTCGATACTGATACTTTTGTCCGCCGACAAATTGTTTTATTTCAAGTTCAGTCATCATCACATAGATTCAGAATTCATAACGACTACTTTGAATAACTAAATGTTAACAACAAATGGAAAATTAAAGATTTAGAAATATAGCCATTATCATTCTCACTTATTATCGCTCATTTTATACGATGTACAGTTTTGCCTGAAAAACTAAAACAAACATGGGTGGACCCAACTCATGTCCATCTCTGTCATAGAGTCCTTCTTGTCCATATTAGAGTAATTGTCGCGTTTGAAACTGTTCTGAGTGTTCGTCCAAAACAGGTGCTACATAAATGCTTTGCTACGCAGCATTGAATTCTACGGAAGCGATTGACGATGACGAAATATCGACGCAATGACGTCATAATGTGAACAATTGAATGACGTCGCGTATTAATTTCGTCATCATTCCTGTTGTCCAATGAGATTGGCGCCGTTCGTCATATAAAGGATTCGTCATGCAGAGTGATTTCAGTGTGAAGAAGAGATTTCAACCAGACCAGGTCCCTAATAGAGGCGATCTCTGAGTCGGTGACTTGATCTTGTTTGCACTCCCGTAGGCCGGGTGTCTGGGGGTCATCTGGCCAACGGGCAACGTAGTAAAAGGTCGGCCCACGGTCAAAATATGCAACAGAAATTCATCCTACTCCATCTCTTATACTACGAAGCAGAGTTGCTAGCAGTACTGTTAGAAGGTTTTACCAATCCCAAAACTGTATGAAAAGATCAGTGTCAATACCAATAGGAATCCTAAACCGAATAGGCCTATGTACAGTATTGCCTAAATCAGTGGTTCTCAAACTGGGGTTGGCGGTCCCCTATGGGACCGCGGATCATGATGGCTCTAAGAGTGCTGATTCCATTTGAATTTAAATTTGATAACTAAGATTCTATGTATTAATTACAATTAATTTAAATTTCAAACTTTATAAGGTTCGCGAGTCATCACAAAAATTTCTAAAGGAAACCACGCAAGAAATCGTGAAAGTCTGAGAACCACTGGCCCAAATCGATACTGATATTTTTGTCCGCCAACAATAGTTTTTTTTCAAGTTCAGTCATCATCACATAGATTCAGAATTCATATCGACTACTTTAAATAAATATTAGCAAAAAATGGAAACTAAAAGATTTAGGAATGAGGCCATTATCATTCTCACTTATTATCGCTCATTTTATACGATGTACAGTTTTGCCTGAAAAACTAAAACATACATGGCTGGACCCAACTCATGTCCATCTCTGTCATAGGCTTCTTCTTGTCCATATTAAAGTAATTGAGGCGATTTGAAGTCGGTGAATTGATCTTGTTGCACTCCCTAAACTTTGTTGTCATTGGGGTCATCTGGAAACGATTGATGATGGCAAAATAGTGAAAATGACGTCCGACGGTCAACAATTGAATGACGTCAGTAATTCATCTTACGTCATCTCTTGTTGTCCAATGAAATTGGGTCGTTAATAATAAATACTGTTTGGCGGAGTTTTTCAATGTGAAAAAGAGTTTCAAAAAGAATAGGTTGTCAATTCAATAGGAATCTTAAACTGAATATATACAGTTTGCACTAAATCAGTGGGTGTCTGGGTTCATCTGATCCCATAGAGGACCAACCAAGCGGTTTCAGAGGGACGGTCAAAATAAAGAGATTCATCCTACTCCATTTCTTATCTACGAAGCAGAGTTCTAGCACCAACTGTTCAGAACACAAAACAAAACGGGATGAAAAGAATATTCTCAAGTGCTGATTCCATTTGAATTTAAATTTGATAACTAAGATTTGCAATTTTCTGATTAAATAATTGATTAGCAAAACAAGTTGCCGAATGTATTACTGTAATTACAATTAATTTAAAATTCAAATTTTATAAGGTCCGCGAGTCATCGCAAAAAATTCTAAAGGACCTCCATGCAAGAAATTCTAAAAAGTTTGAGAACCGCTGGCCCAAATCGATACTGATACTTTTGTCCGCCGACAAATAGTTTTATTTCAAGTTCAGTCATCATCACGTAGATTCAGAATTCATATTGATTATTTTAAATGACTGAATATTAGCAACAAATGGAAAATAACAGATTTAGAAATATGGCCATTCTCATTCTCACTTATTATCGCTCATTTTATACTATGCACTGTTTTGCTTGAAAAACTAAAACAAACATGGGTGGACCCAACTCATGTCCATCTCTGTCATACAGTGGCGGCTCCACCGGGGGGCCAGGGAGGCCCGTGTCCCCTATTGAGTGCCTGCCCCCCAGTGGCCCCCAGTTGGGACCTATACTTAATGCTACATACATTAAACAACAAATGGTTGGCCCCCATGATTAGAAGTTGCCACCCCAACGGCCCCCCACTTGTCAAATCCTGGAGCCGCCACTGCTGTCAGTGTCATAGACTCCTTCTTGTCCATATTAAAGTAATTGTCGCGTTGGAAGCTGTTCAGAGTGCTCGTCCGGATTAGGCGCTACATAAATGCTTTGTTACGTAGCTTAAAATTATACGCAATCGATTGATGATGACGATATCAGCGACGCTATGACGTCATATGGTGCGCAGTTCAATGACGTCGCTCTGTAATTTCGTCATCATTCCGGTTGTCCAATGAGATTGGCGCCGTTCGTCATATAAAGGATTCGTCATGCTGAGTGATTTCAGTGTGAAGAAGATTTCATTGAGACCAGGTCCCTAATTAAGGCGATCCCTGAGTCGATGATGACTTCATCCATTTGCACTCCCGTAGGCCGGGTGTCTGGGGGTCATCTGGCCAACGGGCAACATAGTAAAAGGTCGGCCCATGGTCAAAATATCCAACAGTAATTCATCTTACTCCATCTCTTATACTACGAAGCAGGGTTGCTAGCAGTACTGTTAGAAGGTATGCTCTCCCTTTCGAGTGGCATTGATCACACTTGTACCAAGATGAAATAAACTGAATATCAGAACAAACTGAATATTGACAACTTGACGTCATATCCCTTTAATCGATGTCAAACCAACGGACTTGAAGTAAGATTATGTTAAACTAATTTATGAGAAACAACTATTGTTGACAACTTTTCTTATATAGTGTTGATTCAAACCAACGGATAGAAGTAGAGATTATGTTCCTATAATTTATGATCCACATAACTAAATACAATTAATTTCTTAGCCAAGTGTTGGTTTAAAGACTTGCCTATCAAAAAAGATTTGATTTTAATACTTAAATGCAGCTTTTAATAAACGTAGTAGTATAAAATAGTAGTAATAATAATAATAAGTAGTAGTAGTAGTAGTAGTAGTAGTAGTAGTAGTAGTAGTAGTAGTAGTAGTAGTAGTAGTAGTAGTAGTAGTAGTGTCAGCGATCAATAACTAAAGCCACAGTGATTATTAGAGCAACTCAAAAAGTTGTCGGATCGCAGTAATTTCGTCAAAACATTTATCCGTCTGCAACATCAGATAGCTTAATTAAGCAGCGCTGGTGTAATTATTGGCACTGGTTTGCTGACAAGGCTCAAGTCTTGCTGCTGCTTCTACTGCTTCTACTGCTACTACTATTACTACTACTACTACTACTACTACTACTACTACTACTACTACTACTACTACTACTACTACTACTACTACTACTACTACTACTACCACTACTACTACTACTACTACCACTACTACTACTACTACTACTACTACTACTACTACTACTACTACTACTACTACTACTACTACTATTACTACTACTATTACTATTGCAGTATTGCTGCTGCTGCTGCTACAACAACTGCAACTACTACTACTAATAATAATACTAATACTGTTACTGCTAATACTGTACTTGGAATAGTAGATGTTGTTGAAATCGATCTTGTATTGAGCTGTTGGATGTGCTGGAAGTGCCCAGTAGAAGGTCGTTCGGACGAATGCGAAGACAGCTGCGTCACGGTCTCTCTGATGACGGCGTCAGTCACGCGTTGATTAGATTCGTTCCATTCGGACACAGGCCTCGCATTTTCATTGACACTAGACGCTGCAGTAGAAAAACTAAGTATTCGATGCCAAAATGATTATACTAGTACTACAACAATCAACAACAACAACAACTAGCAACTACTACTACTACTACTACTACTACTACTACTTCTGCTTCTACTACAATTACCTCTACAATTACCACCACCATCTCCACCACCAGCACCAGCACCACCGCCACTACTTTTAACTTACCACTATAAGATGTTATTAGGACATTCGTCATATTTAAGCCAAAATGTGGACGGTGATGGGCAAAATCTAATCGTTAATAATTAATTGATACAATTTTTAAGAAGTTCATGTCTAATTATGATCAACGTCACTCATTGCGCTTTGCAATTTTTCGTGACTTTCTTATTTGAATTTTTTTATTATTATTTTACGTAAATTAATTAGAAAAAATCGTGAAAATTAGTTTCACTAAAAATCCATCACGATTTAATTACCCGAATTAAGCAAAATCTGAAAACTGCGAAATGTTCGAAAGAAAGCATTGGAAAAAACTTGATATCGATGTGATTGTTAGGCCTTCGTGCGCAATTATTTTGCCGTTTTGATCAAGCTAACAATGTTGGACTGACTGAAATTTGATTAGAACTTTGGATTCAAAATGCGAAGCTCTTAGAAACCTACTGTATATCCATGAATTTTTATTTAGAGTTGTATTGTGTGTGTTGTGTGTGTGTCCCTTTTCAAAATGCATGCAGATAAAAAAATTCATCAGAGAGTAGATGGAAATGACGACAGGGTCATAAACTGTGCACAGCCAAATGGACTCTCACCATTCAGACCTTCAGCTATATATTATTTATACAGATCGCTATCAAATAGTCTATTTCTTTAGGACCTACGGGTTTTTTCAAGCGAGCGCACACAACGATTGGCTATTACCCTTGATAATTATATTATCAATAGCTGTGATATATATATATATATATATATATATATATATATATTTATTTATTTATAATTATCAATGGTAATAGCCAATCGTTATATATATATATATAATTTTATATATAATTATTATATATAATATACCGATATACATATACACAATATATCGAAGGCATTAATATATATATATATATATATATATATATATATATAATATACCGATATATAATATACCGATATACATATATATATAATATATCAAAGGCATTATTATATATACATTTTTATATATATGCTCAGAAAATAAAGAATATATATACAGTATATTCACAAAATAAAGAATAAGTGTATATATATATGTATATATAAGGACCATAATGTTTATTTACGCCGATGGCCCATATGCATAATAATAGCGAGTTTCTTTGTCCGTGTAATCTCATTTCTGTCTCCTTTTCGTATCCGTCAATTTTTGATCAGTCTAACTCAGTGGCGGCTCTAGGATTTGGCAAGTGGGGGGCCGTTGGGGTGGCAACTTCTAATCATGGGGGGCCAACCATTTGTTGTTTAATGTATGTAGCATTAAGTATAGGGTCCCAACTGGGGGGCCACTGGGGAGGCCAGGCACTTAATAGGGGGCACGGGGCCCCCCTGCCCCCCCGGTGGAGCCGCCACTGGTCTAACTTGGCAGCATTGCAAATCTTTGGACGATAATGACAATAATAGTGGTTCAGTAGGACCTGCCTTGTATGAGAACCACTATGTTCCACCCGACTATTCATTCACAACTCTTGCTGTGCAATCTCATTCTGTGCCCCCTTGCCCTCCTCCAATAGGTTTGTTCCTGTATTCTCCTTTGCTTTCTTGTCTTTGTGTCTACAAACAACAACAAAACTTTGCAGTATACAATGTCATAAATGTCTCATTCAGTTACTGTATGACTTCCACAATGTTTCATTTACAGTCTAGCAGGTACACAAGACCAACCTAGCAACCTATAGCATATGTAGCATTTGTACTAGTAGCTAATAGTATCGTCTCACGCAATTCGTTCCAACTGTCGACAACTCTGGCACTAAAAATGTTATTTTGTCTCTCAACCCGTTTCATAAACAGTTGTGTGCTATCTGTGCATGAATCTGGTGCTTTCTTCCCTCGAATGATTTTCTTATCACAAATGATAAAGATGCAGTCCAGTCCACCCGAGTTTGTCCTGTAGGCCTTGAGTCCGGTCTAAATTGTTTCATTAGAACTGGAAATTGATCATGCTGTATCGTATTTCGAAATATTGTAAGTAGCCTATTGTTTCTCAGTTCCCACACAGGGCAGCTTCTACTGGACACACTCTAAATCAGATATGGACATGAGTTGGGTCCACCGATGGGTCGGGTTGGGTCAGAAATTTCCATTTTTATGGCGGGTTGGGTAAGAAAATAAGTCGTGTGTTTATCGTTGTTCATTTAATGATCGTCATTTATTCATTCATTTCTATGCGTGCAATACCTGTTGGTGTGTATTGCGTTTTGAGTTCGCCTCCTCCATTCATCTCTGTCTTGTGTGGCTTTGTACGCTTCGTTTATGTCCAATTGTCCATGTTGCACCATTCTTTAATGTTGTCTATCAATTCTTTTTGTGGTCTTCCTCTGATATTTTCGCCTTCCATTACACTGAGTGTGAGCCTTTTCATCAGTCTTTGTCGTTCACATTTTGCACATATATGGCTAAATAATAATAATAACACTGGTTTATTTCCAACAACAAAAGCATCATACCAGTTACAATGTTACAAACATAACTTACGTAAATCAATCGCTCACATTAAACATTTTAGAGCATAGAAAAAATAAAATAAAAAGAGTAGATATATGATATTATCATTATGATCATTGTAATTGTTAACACGTTGAAAAATAGATACCAAAAGAGAACAGTTCTCGCAGATAGGTATCTATAAGTAAAGTACTGTAAGTCAATAACAATAGAAAATTACAGAGATATAGGCTGGTGTAAACAACTTGACATCATGGAGTAAATCGCTATGCTACTGCGCTATATAAATCGTCATGTAGAATAGAATAAATAAGTAAATAATAAAATAGTTTCCTTTCAATGAATGGTTGGATGACGTCTTTTCTTATGCTCGGTCTTTTCTTTGCCTTTTTGTTTTTGATCTTGTTAAAACATGTTTTTATAAGTGTCTCATTTCTTAACTAACTACTGACTGTTTCGTGATTGGGTTGGGTTGGGTTGAGTCAAGTAACCCCATTGCCTAAGTCGGCAAAAATTCCTTTGATGCTTCAGTATTAAGTCATGAACGTGACCGTGAAATTACTAAACGATAGATGGAAAGCATTTTCGTGTTCGGACTGAAGTACTTTGAACGTTGAACGCTCTCGGAATATTCCACAAATCCTCGCTCTTTGGTCTGAATGAACTCAATTGCACTTTCCAGCTTAAGGAAATCGATATTGCCAATTACGATATTAAAGCCAGATCAGTTGGCGAATGTAGTATTTTCACAATAATAATAATAATAATAATAATAATAATAATATAATAATAATAATGATGAATAATGATGATAATAATAATAATAATAATAATAATAATAATAATAATAATAACGTGATTTAGAGTGGTTTAGGAGGCATTAAGCTGCCTAAAAGTCACTATAATTACTCTCAATATTAAATAACCCAGTTCTTTTTCTAAGTCTTATATAAATTTTGAATCTATGTTTTGTTTCAACTGTTACTGCCTTTTCGTCCAGACTGCTCCGTTTGTTCACAACCATTGTACTGCAAGCTTTTTCTTCCTTAGCCCCATCCTCTTCTTGAACCAGTTTGCACTAGTGGCCTCTTGTGCTGATATGGAGTGCTCTAATGTGCTATTTGTGATGGGGGGATTCCTGGTCTGTGCTGATTCGTACCCTGCTCTGCTCAGTCTACAGTTTTAACGTAGCAGTGGGGGGGAGAGTTTCATACTGCCATTAACTTGTTTAGCTAACTTATTTGGCATAATGAAACATTAAAAATATTCATCATCCCTCCGATATGATTCTCTCTCGCCTCCGCTGCTGACTCTCAAATACCACTCGGTCAAATTTCAGTGGTTGTTATAATAATAGTCCATACGCTGTCTTAGATTTTGTCCCCCTGGGAAACAGCTGAAACAGGTTTCGTGGCGACAATTATTTCGATAGTTAAGGGATACGTTGGCAAGATAATATTGACATTTTCCTTCATATCTCGTCTAAATCGCCGTAGAAAATAAATCTTTACACGACGCAGAGATTCGCTGCAGTCTTTTAATACCAACTGAGGAATTTGGCTGATCGACTTTGTTAAAGTGAAAATTATAAGTGAAAAGAAATCACAGATTTTAGATAATTTGCGTGACGAAGACATATTTATGAAAATGTGATGAAATTATTTCACAAAAGACCAAATGCAGAGTGTTTACTTTTAAGTTACAGAGATTTGCTGAAGGTATTTAGATTTCATCGGGATATTAAAAAGCAGGATTTCTAACGTTACCACGCATAGCTGAATACACGAGATTGTCGATCTGAAACTTAGAGCCCTTTTAATTTTAGAATTTCCAACCAAAACTGATTATGAAACTGTCCTTACATGGACTATACATCGGGATCACGTCTTAGGATTGTTTACTACATACGCGTATACTTTGTTGCTTATTCTGGTCCTCGTTTCTCGCCCCCGTCCGAGCGGTCCATTTCTTGCATTCGCTTGGCGAGCATTGTCAATGGCTAATCCTTTGTAGAACGATGGATGGTTCCCTGGGCTTTGACCAGTCTTTCTTCTCTTTTTGATTTTCTGCATCTGGTGCCACTGTTTCTCCTCCTCCCCCCCCTCTCTCTGTCACACACACGCGTGTCATCTCAGTTGACGAATTAGACCGAGACAGACTTCTTCTCTGCACTGCCTCACTAACCAACAGGAAACTGCAGATGGGAAAATACCAATATAAAGTCGTAGACGGCGACTGAGGGAGGGTCCAGCTTTTAGGCAATATCAACAACAGTCCGTTTATTAGCTTAGTTTAGTTCTCTCTCTCTCCCTCCTCTCTCTCTCTCCTTTTACAAGTACCTGGCCTCGAGTACAAGTACAAGTACAAGTACTTGCATTCCAAAATTCCGAGTACAAGTACAAGTACCTGGCCTCCGAGTACAAAGTACAAGTACCTGGCCTCTGAGTACGAGTACAAGTACAAGTACCTGGCCTCAGTACAAGTACAAGTACAAGTACCTGGCCTCCAAGTACTAGTACAACATTTTTCATTGACATTTTTCCGCTGACATTTTGTCCCCATGACATTTTCTACATGACATTTTGTCCGTGACATTTTGTCCTCGGACAGTTTGTCCGGCCACGAATAAAATTGACACTATTGGCATCTAAATATCATCACAGTTGCACTAAAAAAATAGAGATGATCGATAGTCTTGCATTGGTCATATTAGCCCTATGCGGTCTCGCGATCAAGCCAGCTTGGCTAAATACGCGTTTAATTGGTGCGCCAGAAGCAGGCACATTAAGGTCTCTAATTAATGGCTGCATTATACAGCCTGTTGAACTCCTTTCTATTAACTTCACTGTTCCAAAATACGATGGTATCAGTGGCTTCATCATAAATATCGTTGAGTTCCAGGTACTTGGCCATCTGTGAGGATGTGCTTGTCATTAGCCTAAAGGAACAGCATTACTGGTACCATTGAAGTACATGTAGCCAGAGATGTAGCAAGTACACAATGCTTCAAGTACAAGTACAAGTACAAGTACCTGGCCTCCGAGTTACAAGTACAAGTACTTGCATTCCTAAAACTCCGAGTACAAGTACAAGTACAAGTACCTGGCCTCCGAGTACAAGTACAAGTACAAGTACTAAAAATTTGTACTCGAGTACAACTCGAGTACAAGTACAAGTACCAAGTACTACATCTCTGTAAACTCTCTCTCTCTCTCTGTCTCTCTCTCTCTCTCATAATAATCGGACAGTTCTTGGTACTCGTGCTTTCTCAGTGGCCGCCTCCAAACACTGGAATTCATCGTCTGAGCCTCATGTCCGCATTGCAAATTCATTACAGATTTTTAGAACAAGATTAAAAACCAAACAGTTTGACTTGCCTTATCCACCCATAGACTGTCACCAGTTTGTCCGGCCGGATACCCTGGATTTGACCTGGATCTTTAATGATTTTGATTTGGTGTGCCACCGGCTGATGCTCCTGTGCATTACGAAGTGGCGCTATAGAAGTTCAAGATTAGATTAGAATTCGCTGGTTCATAACCAGAACTCTTTCGATGGGAGTAATTAAATCGCCCGTCTTCACGCAAAAGCATAGATGAGTTAGATGCCGAAGGAACGAGATTCAACGGATGAATAATTGTTGCACACCTTTTTAGTTTCATCGTTGCACAGAGAGGTCCTGCTAAACACATAAAATTTCCTCTAAAATGTATGAATTTATTACTATTGATTATGCAATTTTTCTGTCTGTTTGTATTTCCTAAGGTTACATTTTGCGAGTGCCATAAATATTGACTCTTGCCTTTATGCTTTGTGATGTCTGGTTTTAAAGATAACAGCAAATGAGACGGCATGTGTTTGAATAAGTATAATATTGAAAGCAGCGAATATGTATTTTTCAATCGACTCAGTCCTGAACACTTGTTGTTGATCTTCCTCTGAACACGTGCTTATTTCTATCTCCCAATTCATCGCTCTTTTAATTTATCAGACGCAACTGTTACATGAAAGAACAATCGTATATTTCTCGGAGGGCTTCGGGCATAACCGCGTCTCTCTCAATAATAGACATCTTTCATGTTTTGTTTCCCCTCATCAATATATATATATATGTATATATATATGTCTTATCACAAATATTTAATATATATATGTGTGTATGTGATATATATAATATATATAGGGGCTGTCCATTAATTACGTCAACAATTTAGGGGTAAGGGGGTTTGGAAAAGTTTGACAGTTGTTGACAGGGGGGGGGTCAAGAGAAGTTGACGTCAACAATTTCACTTTTTTCAAATAATCAAAAACAGGAAATTTCATAGAATACTACTTATAACAATGGAAAAAGCATTAGAAAAAGTCATCACCACCACATTTTGACACTCGATGAGGAAAAAAGGGGAAAATGGTCATTACCACAAAAATAATAACCTTGTTATTGGGACCTGTCATTGATCTTGAGGGGGGTCAAGAGTTGTTGACGTAATTATGGGGGAGGGTTAAGTAACTTAAGTGTTAAGTGAAAGTTGACAGTTGTTGACAAGAGGGAGGGGTCAAAAAAATTGCATAATTAAATTGTTGATATAATTAATATATATATATATATATATATATATATATATATATATATTAGGGCTGGTAACGATTAAAATTTTCTTGTTGGATTAATCGGAAATTTTTAAAATCGATTAATCGATTAATTTCGATTAAAATAATTACATATAGCTTTTAGCTTTTCTCCTTGCATTGCAACTCTGCATAGGCCTTATTGTCTACTTTGCCGCCTGCAGTTAGCTTAAAAACAAAAGTGCTTGCTCATCTCTCCCCTGAAATGCTTAACTGCAGCATTGCTTTCATTACTCGCCATTGTTGTCTGAACTAAATATAAATATAGTAAGTCTGGTAGGTATTCAAGTAAATAAGTTACAAAAATATTAAAATTTAATCGAAAAACTAATCGATTAAAGAAAATTTAATCGATTAAACTTTTTAACGATTAATCGATTAATTAATCATTATATATATTCAGTTCAGTTTAGCCTTTTTCACTCCTTGTGGAGCATAGGCCGCTGACAAGTTCTCTCCACTTTGCTCTGTCTTCCGCAATCACTTCCATAGTTGACCATTTTATCTCGTTTACCCTCATCTCTTTTTCCAGTGTGTTTTTCCATGTGTTTTTCGGTCTTCCTCTCTTTCTTTTACCCTGGGATTCCCAAGTCAACATTTGCCTTGTGATACTGGACATAGCTTCCTTAAGGTATGTCCTAGCCAACTCCATTTTCTCTTTTGTATTTGCTTCTCGATTGGATCTTGTTTTGTGATTTTCCATAGTTCTTCATTACTTATTTTATTTGGCCACCATGTCCCTACCACCTTTCGCAGGCACCTGTTTAAAAAGCTCTGTATCTTTGAGTTGTTGATGCTCGAGTACTTCCAGCTTTCTGCCCTAAACAGTAGGACCGATTTAACGTTGGTGTTGAAAATTCTCACTTTGGTATTCAGGCTGATATGCTTGGATTTCCATAGCTCCTGTAGCATCATGAAAGCTGCTTGAGCTTTACTTATTCTAGTCTTAATATATTCATCCGTTCCTCCTGATGTTGATAACACACTCTCCAAGTACGAGAATTCTTGCACTTCTTCAAGTTCTCCGGATTCCACTTTGATTTTCTGTTTCCCTTTGCCGTTTATCTTCATCACTTTGTTTTGCTTTTGTTTATGTTTAGTCCAATTTGGTTAGATGTTTCTTCAAGTTTTGTTGTTACTCTTCATTTGCTGAACATTTTGTGATAGTAGTGCTAATGTTATATATATATTAGGGCTGCGGAAATTAATCGAATATACATACTCAACGCGAAAAGAATGGATAGACAACATTAAAGAATGGTGCAACATATATATATAGGAAGCTTACAAGGCCACACAAGATATAGACAATGGACAATTAAATGGAGGAAGCGAACTCAAATTGCAAAAGACATCAACTGGTATTGCGCCCGTGAATTATGCTAAATAAGTTACTCAAATAAGTTAATGACAGCATGAAACTCCACCCCGCTTGCTATGTATAGAGTGGACCAGTGGTGGGGAAGAGGAAGGGTAGGGTAGTCATTAATCCATCGAGCGAATAATCTTCACGGCCAAACTTTGGCTATGAACATTATTTGAAATGTAGTCTAATCGGGCTACTGGCTCTTAGACAGGGTTTTGCTGATAAGAAGTTAACCGAGTTTAACCTTTTCTTCTCTCGTAGAGCGGAAGCATCTCATCGAATGCTTCCAGCCACATATCAGACCAACGAGAACATGCACCGAGGCCTTCGACAAGCACTTTCGTAACTACGTTAACGATAAACAGTACAGAAATGCCTGCAGGTGAGACGATTTTTTACCTGGATAATAAAAATGGTAAAGGTTCGTCCATACTCGAGATCGAGCGTTGGGCATGGCGCTGATCTCCATTTTCAGGCAAGCAGCGACGCAGGTGGCTCGCGCCGTTAATCTTGAGTAGTTTGTCATTGCCTTCTCCAGATCCACGTTTTACCTTCGCAGCCAAAGCTGCTACTCATTTACCACCGCGCGCCCTCTAGCGAATGAGGGCTGAGTCGACCTTAGGGGCTCCTGTGGAAGTTGAACCCGTTCCGTCAGTCATCTTCCGTTATTTAGTTATGTAATGTGTTCACGCAGTCTATCGAGTAGTCACCGCATTAATCTTGACTTTTTACTTACTTACTTACTTACTTAATTTCCCTCCCTCACTCTACCTTGATAATAACAGGGTAATAATCTTTTACACTGAATTGTTTTAATCGGGCTTTCAAGCTAGATAACCATAAAAACAGCTTTCTTTTTTCGGACACATAATGAGGAAGGAAGACCTGGAGCAATTGGTAATAACCGAAAAAGTGGAGGAGAAATGGCAAGAGGAAGGCAGAGAAACGCCTAAGTAGACTGTCTAATAGCAGGGGCGCCGAGAGGGGGCAGGGAGGCAATTGCACAGGGGCCCGGCGGCCTGCAGGGGCTCAGGCCCGGTGATGCTGATGTATTAACTGTATTAACAACAGCCTGAACCCTGAAAAAGACTGACAAGGAAAAAAGGTCATCTTCTCGTCACAAGCACATGGGTCCGGAGAATGTCAGGGGCCCGGGTCGATCATGTTAAGTAATCTACTTTAATCTCCTTTTTTTAAAGGAGCGAGAAACAAGAAAAAAAGGTCAACAACTTTTTCACCGACTTGCCAGGTCAAGGGCCCGTGACTTTTTTTGCACATCAGGGGCCCGTAAATTCTCTCGGCGGCCCTGCCTAATAGGAGAAACGGAGGGAGTAAAGAACTACATCGAATTAATAAGAGGCTGTCAAGTTGAATTTCTTGGTCGCTAGCGTAAAAATAAATGCACAGACCCTAAAGAAGAAGTTGAAGAAAACTAATGCCTATCTGTGTTATCTTGTAATATATAATCTACGCCTCTACTACTGTCAAAGAATGCCGTACCAAATTTCAGTACGTTGATGCCACGAAGCAAGTCTTAGGCCTTAAGTGGCAGTGGACAGTTCCAGCTACCAGTGGCGGCTCCAAGAGATTCAAGGAAGTTTCAGGTGGATAAGATGCAATGAATTTATAAGAAGTTGTTGGGGGATGAAATGAAATTCCGAAAAAGGTTGACAAGCAAAGAAAATGTCATTAACAGTGTTTTGCCCGACAAATGTACATTAAATTTCCGGAAAAAGGCTGACACAAAAATCTCGGTGGGGGATGCATCCCCAGTCATCCTCTACGTGGAACCGCCACTGCCAGCTACAGTCGAATCGAGATTAAACCCTCAGCGTAGAAGAATCTCTCTTGTCTTATCTTTCGTTATCTCTCACTCTACTGACATTTGCCTTATTTCTCTCCGGGATTCGACCTGGATTTAGGAGGCGTTGGTCTGTGCGAAAACCATTATCATTACTCAAGATATAATAATAATAATAATAATAATAATAATAATAATAATAATAATAATAATAATAATAATAATAATAATAATAATAATAATAATAATAATGTGATTTTAAGTGGTTTAGAAGGCTAAGTGAGCCTGTGTTAAACCACTGATAGGCCTATAGCATTTGCGGCTAAATGTTTGGCAAATTGAACGGAGACGTCTCTAAACACCCGTTTTCCGTTTGGTTTTTCTCCTTTTTCTCAGGGTCGTTAGTACGGCGATGAACTGCTTCAACGAAGTGAAACGGCAGATCGGCGAGAACTGCCGAGAGGAGGGCGAACAGGAGTTCACGCGACATTACATCCAACCGCTGGCCGACCACATCCGGCACATCGTCACCGCCAAGTGCGAGATGTCCGCCTCCTACGGTCACTACTTCAGCGCCGCCGCCGCCTCCCCGCCGACGACCCCCAGCGCCAGGACAGCGCTACCGCAGCGCCTGCGCCTAGGGTCGGTGGCGCCACTAGTTGCCTTAATGTTCGTCAGGTGGAGTTCTCGCCTACTGTGGACTGCGGACGCCAGTATTAGGATTTGAGACTGTCTCTGTCTCTGTCTCTGTCTCTGTCTCTCTCGGCGCGGATTCTTGCTCGTTTTACGACCGGGTCTTTCAGCTTCTGTTTAAGTAGAAAAAAGACTGCACTGCAGCTGCTACACGCACACGCCATGTCGCTCCACTATACCGTGCATTTCTATTTAACCACGATGTACATACTAGCCTACTACTACTACTACTACTACTACTACTACTACTACTACTGCTACTACTGCTGCTACTGCTGCTGCTACTACTACTGCTACTGCTGCTGCTACTGCCACTGCTGCTGCTGCTGCTGCTGCTACTGCTGCTGCCACTGCTGCTGCACTGCTGCTGCTGCTGCTGCTGCTGCTGCTGCTGCTGCTGCTGCTGCTGCTGCTGCTGCTGCTGCTGCACTGCTGCTGCTGCACTACTACTGCCACTGCTGCCACCACCACCACTGCTGCTGCTGCCACTACTACTGCTACCACCACTGGGCTACTGGTGTTACTACTACTAAATTACTGGTGCTACTACTGCTACTATTATTATTATTATTACTACTTACTACTACTACTGCTGCTGCTACTACTACTACTACTACTACTGTCACTACTACTACTACTACTACTACTACTACTACTAGTATTACTAGGCTTACTAAATTACTACTACAGTACTACTGCTACTAATTATTATTATTATTATTATTATTATTATTATTATTATTATTATTACTACTACTACTACTACTACTACTACTACAGGGTTTAGTTTGGTTCAGTAGGATATGTCCTGCGTGAGAACCACTATGTTACTGTACATCCGACCATTCATTTATGGTCTTCTGCGCGATCTCATTCTTTGCCGACATGTATGATAATTATGAATCATTTTGTAAATTTAGGTTGTTTAATTTCTGGTGATTTTTCTAACAATTGTAACTGATAATTATTAATTCAACGTTAAAAGGAAAATATGAACTCGATTTTATTTCACTTTAAAATCAATATCTTACAATCGGTGGTGTGACCGTTCCGAAATAGATCACCAAGGCTTCTACAGACCGACATTTTCGGTCTCACTGAGGAGCGCTTGGAGGGAGCATGGTGAGCTCCCTGATTGAGGTATGGGTCGGAGCCCCCTCCAGCCGTAACATTTTAGGGTAATATTTAATTAGCATTTTGAGGAGGTTTTGTGCATATTTTGCCGACTATATGACCGCATATTGGCAATCACCGACTGAAGAATTGTTTCCAAAGTCATTAGTTATCCTAAGCCCCCAGTTAAATTTATTGCAAAAAATTAAATTGTTGTCGTCAAGTTATCTTTACCGTCCTCCCATATCAAAAAGTGCCAAACTTTTTCAAACCCCTTCCCCTATTTTGTTGACGTAATTAACCCCTTAACTGGGGATCCAGGATATATCCGTCCATTTTACATTGAGTTACAGTTAAATACACGGTTAAGGGGTTAATGGACAACTTCTAGTCTTCTATGAAGTAGAATCGTAATCTCTATGTAAAACCAAAGACACTCCGAATTTTCTAGTTCAGTTGTGGAGAACAGATAGACTGCGAAGAACAGATGGGTTTTCAATCTTTTCTACGGATCATGAGAGATCCAGCCGAAGTCCAGACCTGGTCTTCACCGTGTAGCCTACCTCCAACCATGTTATTTCCCAGAAATTTGCTTTCGGGATGGGGGGGTGGGGATGGTGTCCCTTAATTGCAGTGTTTGTCAATGTCCGGTGTTTCATCTAGGCTCCTTGGATCCAGAGGAATAGAATTGGGCGGGGAGAGACGGCGGGGGTTCGATGCTTGGCCAGAATTGGGCGGGAGAGACGGCGGGGGTTCGATGCTTGGCCCCGGAAAATGGAGAATACAAGTTAAAAATAGGATTTCCGTTGTAATTTCTTCCGTTTTCATGCGGTCCATTTCTAATTTTTGTGCAGTCAGTTATAGTGGCTCAAGTTTCAATTTCCAGAGGTGAATTTCCCCCTTTAGAAATCTAAATGAATAGTATTAACACCAGTCTGTTTTGTTGAGAGCCAACACCATCCTTGGGAAGGGGTGTAGAGACAGGGGGTGTCTATCACAAACCGGGGGGGGGGGGTGTAACTCCCGCTGGAGGTGTAGGAAAACCCCTACCTCCAACTACAACTACATAATTAATTAGGCCTGGCGAACACTAGACTAAGAGAAGCCAAAAGACGCAAAGTATACCTTGCTAGAGGCCTGGAATATGTTCAGACTGTTCTTAAAATACAGTGTAGCATATTAACTTACTCCATATTTAGACTGAGAATGACGTCTTACCAAACCCGTGCCAGGGAATTCCGCTGTTGCTAATAATAGCAGTAAAATTGCGCAACCAAAAAGCAAGAGCGGGGTTTCTATAAAGGAGAGCTTCTTGGTGATGTGTGTCTATTCGACCATCGTTGGCAACGTGACAACGTGGGCGTGTTTGTTGTTACACGTGACCCGATTAGCACCGCACAGAATAAGAATTTTAGCCTTTGAAAATACCAGTACCAGGTATGTACATATAGTTGCTTATCAGTCGTTTCAATAGTTTACAATGTCTGCTGATTAGGCCTATATTATTTCGCTTTTATGTAACTAAACAGCAGGGTGCGATTTGTGACCTGGAGCAGTGGGGGGTGGGAGGAATATGTCGAGCTTGGGGGATGTAGTTGTTGGGAAATGTAGCAGTGAGGGATGTAGTGGTGGGGGATGTAGCAGTAGGGGGATGCAGTTTGGCAGTGGGGGAAGATTCCCCCTTCCCCCCGCAAATCGCGCCCTGCTAAACAGCATATAATTATATATATATATATATATATATATATATATAATTATATTGATGATGATCATAACCAGGGGCGTAGCGACGGGGGTATATCGTTATATATATGCCCCCAAAATCCTACTACATTAAAAATTTCAATGTGTTTTTTAAGATTTTCAAAGTTTTTAAAGATTTATACCCCCAATCACATTATACCCCCATCCATTTCAAATTCCTGGCTACGCCCCTGATCATAACAATAGTGTCTTCTGGCCTCTGGCTATTTCGTCACCAAAGAAATACAGGAATGCAGAGACAAAGAGATGAAGGCTCAGTCTGATTATAGATTGATAGATGATTATATTGGCCGGCCGAAGGGTTCCGATGTATGGGGTGTGATTTAGTGATTTCCCCGGCGTCTTTGGATTCGACGATTTATCACATACAGTAAGTGAGATAGTCAGATTCAGCACGGGAGATCGATTTTTCAAGTATTTCTGCATTGAGCCTTGAAGCGGGTTCTGTCCTGAGGAAGTCTACATTGTAGAACAGAGCCCCCAGCTTTTCTTCTCTTCTACTGGTTCCGCTTACCTTCCCTGATCTCAAGGCTGTAGCACCGCCTTGGGCTGGTGAGATAGAAATGTTCTCGATGTTAAAGGTATGTGTTTGTCGAGAAAACGTACAAGTGTTGTCTGTATTTGAGAGGCAGGATCAGTGGAAAACAGTGCAGATTTTGTGAATAGCACTGCAGATCTTAGACCTCTCTCTCTCTCTCTTGAGGCTGGCCAGATTCAGTCTATGCCATGGCTTATATATGCTCATAAGAATCATCATCATCATCATCGTCATAATCGTCATCATCATCATCATCATCCTGCCGCCTCGACACACAGGCGTTGGGCGGTGACGTGGGTTAACTGTTCCAACAAAGTCCTGTCTTTGCACGTCTCTCAAGAGGTTTCTGGTATTGTTGTACAAGTCCATAACACGATGCTCTTCGTCCAGAAAGTTCTTGGTCTTCTTCTCTGTCTCTGTCCTTCCACAATTCCTGGCACTATGGACTTTTCTAGGGCGGCGTTTCTCTGTCTTGCCACGTGTCCAAAGTATTGTAATTTTCTTTTACCCATAAATAAGATGACCGGAGCTCTATTAATCTTAGGGCTGCCTGAAATGCTTGCCAATAGACCACGATTTGCGACTTTTCTGATTTACATGTAGAAATCCGAAACAGAAAGAAATGACAATCCAGTCATGGAGACACGGTTTGCACAGCGGCAACACAATCAGAAAGGAAGGAGGGTATCCGTATACGAGGGAACATCGGGACTTCGGTTTCGTAAAACGCCGAATTCCCGGCAGCTGGAAAGAACCCAATGACGGAGCACCAAAGAGGCGCCGACAGAAGAGGAGGAAGGCGAAGAAGCAACAGGAGGAGGACACCGATAGCAGCCGGTCTTCTGGATTTGAGGAGCTGGAGAATTTCCAGAGGATGTCTTCTACTCGCTGAAAAAGAAGGGCAGATGGAACTTTCCGGAAAAACTCCGAGAGGAGATCAAAGGTAGTCTCGAAGGTTTGTAGAGCGATATAAATTCTATTTTCAAGAATCTTTGATTCTAGAAACGATAATTGCAATGGTCTAAGCCAGGGTTATTGCTAGGATTATCAATTTGGAGGGTGTCGGTAAATTCTGGGGTCCCCTGCCAATACCTAAATGCACCTGTACAGGGATATTTTTACACCATCCCCAAACTCCCCATTTGAGACCCACACCCCACCCAAAAAAACCTCCAATTTCAGCTATTGGATTACCTTTTTTGCTTCTCAGACTTTTTTGGCAGAGGACTCCAGAATTTACCGACACCCCCTAAATTGATAATCCTAGAAATAACCCTGCACCTGTCATTTCAGAAAGAACACGTCTGGCCAGCCACACGATCCTAATCGAACGCGATTCCCGTAAATCATTTCCAAATTGTGTCGCATTGTGCTCGACCAAACATCAGGGCGACGTCTCTAAATCAAAGACGTACGTCAATTCTGAAAGCATTCTGAGACACTATAAGAGACCCAAGAGAAGAAAGAAACCAAGAAATTTACGTACGGCGACAAAGCTCGAATCAGCAGAGATCTTCTACCTCACAGAGGTTCAAGTCGAAGTGTATCGTCCGCACCCAGTTACCGAATCCCGACCGACTGGTTAGAACACCTTTGTCATGTAGTTTACTTGTTGCGACAGTAATTCGAATGTTTTGCGATTTGGTTTTTAAAAAGAGTGCTTCATTTCGAACCCTTGCCTTCTTCTGCGTGTTATTTCACTGTTATAGAAAACGGAAAACGTCAAGATAGCTTAATCTTGAGTGGTTTTAGACTTCGTTCTTCACAGTCCCCCCCAACCCCACCCCCACCCCACCCCGTTCACCTTCGCTGCTTCACCGTGCTATCCATTTTTTCAATGCTTAGGCAACGAAACTAGGTTATCCGCCGTCACCAGGGCGCGATTTGTAAGGAGAAGGGGGGAATCTTCCCCACTACCCAACTGCATCCCCCCACTGCTACATCCTCCCACCACTACACCCCCTCACTGCTACATTTCCCAACAACTACATCCCCTCAAGCTCGACATATCCCCCCCCACTGCTCCAGGTCACAAATCGCACCCTGGCCGTAACCATGAATGCATCTCGGAACAGCCTCCTAGTAGGCCTACTACTAAATTATCTAGAACAGTGTTTCCCAAACAGTGGGTCGCAGGGCTCAGTCGAGAGGGTCGCGGGGTAGCGCGAAATTTGATTCAAAAGTGTCATTTTCTAACTAATACCACAATGTCACAAGCCTTGAAAGTTGCAAGTAGGCTTAGGTTTTAAGAAATTTATATGCCTGCAATCCTCCATAAATGGCTTATATTAAAATGATTACCGTAGTGTTTTTATCCAATTTTACTTAACACTAACTTTGCAGGGTCGCGACATGCTACAAAGCCGTTGATGAGGTCGCAGTTCTAAAAGTTTGGGAAACCATGGCCTATAGTACATTTTAAAATTACTCTTATTTCGCAATAACGCAAGAAAAGCGAATTCCGACCATTTTGCTCTGGAACTCCACTAACAACAGGGAATCTCTCGTCGTTGTCCTGCTGTTACCTAGCGGTTAAGCGATTTTGCTCTACTTATAGGACTTTTAAGACGCGTAAAAAGGGTATGTTCCATGCACAATTTTAAAAAGATAATTTTCAAGAAATTTCAATATCTATTTATCTCATTTGTATTATTTTGTAAAAGATGAACAATTCTTTCTAATATACTTGTCATATTTCCATTAAAATTGAATCAGAACTTTTGTTTTACCATTTATTTAAAACTCAGAAGATTCCTTTCAACCAACGTTCGCCAGATGGCCTAAAACATTTGAGAAAATATTACCTGCTATGATAAGGGTCGTGGCACGTTACAAAACCCCTGAAGTGGGCTGCGGTTCCAAAATGTTTGGGAAACCCCGACCTAGAAGATCTAGTTGTCTTTGTTTGCCCTAATGGTACCGGTCTCACTAGGCCAAGTTGAACCATTAGAGCTTTAAAATGCCAGAAGACAGATAGTGAACATTAACGCATAATATATGCTGACAACATATCTGCAAAAATAACCTACAGTACAATGCAATCTAACCAACATTTATTTTGTTGTATGTTGTTGTTGTTGTTGTTATTGATGATGATGATGATGATGATGATGATGATGATGATGATGATGATGATGATGATGATGATGATGATGATGATGATGATGATGATGATGATGATGATGATGATGATGATGATGATGCCAGACGTAATTAGAGGCAAGCCAACCTCTTGCATCATTGCATGTCGATTACTTAATTTGCTTGATCTAGGTTTTCCTACGGGGAGGATTCATACGGCGCCAGATGATTCCACGGCAGTCGCAGGGAGATCGTTGATTGGTCGCGAAATCCAGGATGCAATCAACTGTTTTCGACGACGACGACGATTGGTCGGATGAAGAGTGGCAACACGACATCCACGAATCATCGAGAAGCGTTGGATCAGAAGAAGGTCACGAGGACGAAATCAGACACAGAAGGCGATTGGAAATACGAAAAGAAACCCTATATCTGGTTTCTTGAAAAGTTTGTGACTGCAAATACAGACAATTCAGCAGAAACTGACTCAGACATCGAGGAGGACGAGAACTGCGGAAAAGAATGGTGAAATACTTGACAGCAATTTCTTGTGTGATGATGATGATGATGATGATGATGATGATTGGGAGATTCTAGTTGGTGACAATTCATCGCAGGCTGAAAGACAGAGTGTTGAAGTGGGGTTCCTGGGGCAGTTGGTCGACTCTGCCTTGTTACGCAAAGCACACGCCGAAAGTGACTCAACATCGCCGAGACAGAAGTCGAAAAGACACAAGTCAACAAAGACAATTTTTAGCAGGGAAATCGGCAACAAAATGGGTGGACAATTAACCGATGAATCGATAACTAAATGATAATGTAATGCAGGCGGAAATGGAGGCTACCATTTTTCGATATCTGGAACAGCAATAAGACGAAACTGAAATAGACACTTGATCTAAATATATTGTAGGCTATAAAGTTAGTAAGCAGCTATTAATATTTTTGCCCAGGGCGCGATTTGTAGGGGAAAGTTGGAAATCTACCCCCCACTTCCCAACTACATCCCCCACTGAGGTGGCTACTGTCATCCCAGCCAGGGAAGTCAATCCCCCCCACTGTGACTGTGACAGGAACATGCATTCACTGTCATCAGAGGTAGAAATGTTTTTCGGCGCTTCGCGTCGAGCATGAGTAAAAGAATGACACGTGATGTTCGGTGGTAACTGCTGACAGATTTATCTTAATCTTTGAAAAAATTTACCCATGTTGCTGATTAAACCATTTATGAGCGTAGGCCTAAAGGCCTATACTTCATAATGGCCAGTCAATAAAATTGACAGATCATTATTTGGTGACTGAGCAATACTTTACCTAGCAGAACTGTGCAAAGTAGATCCGTCACTAGCCTTCGATCAGATCCGACAGTACAAGAAGTACAACGTGAGAGTAAGCGGCAATGTGTTTGCTTCAGTACTGAGTAGAATTCAAATTCTGCTTTCTATCTCGTCAGCTGAATGTGAGTGGGGCTTCTCGTGCATGCATATAAATGATACACTAGTTAGAAATCAACTTGGTATTCATACACTTTCATCTCTTGGGTATGCGATGGGCGACATGCTGCCTCAGATGCACAAACTGACAAAAAAAACTGAGGAGACATCCGTGTCAATTCCTGCCATGGCAACTCTGTATTAGTGCTCAACGATACTTGCTTGAATTTAGTTGTAGATTTCCAATTGTTGCAACTTGCAGTTGCACTATTACATTTATGGTTTAAATAAGTGGTGTGTGACAAATTTATACAAATAATATTAAAAGTTAGAGCAAAGTACTGTGCATTAAACCATGCATCTCCCATGTCCCCCCACTGCTCATCATGTTCTCCCACTGCTTGCATTGTTCCCCCTAATGTTGTCCTCCTCCCACTGCTCCGGGTTACAAATCGCACCCTGTTTTTGTCTGCAACAAAAATGTAGTTCAGTAATCAGGAGCACTTCCTATGATGGAAATTAAATCTTTATCATTCTCCGATCAATCGATAGTCAGATACAAGGCGAACGATACATATATAAAGGTTATTCTTGTCTGTGAGATCAGTGCTTCTCGAACCTTCTGATGCTGTCGATCGGTAAATGATCTAGGAAAATTACTGCGTCTGACAGTTTTTCAAGTTGCTATAATTGTTTTAGTTATCGATCGCTTATACTAACGTATTTTAATTAATCAAGTTAATTAAATTAAGTGAAATGATGAATCAAGTTAATTAATTATTCACTGGGACACGTTGGACTTCAAACAAATTTTACAGTGAAGCAAATGTTTTAACAGATTTAACTGCCTTAAAACGACTGCTTTGTCGTGATAACTCTACAACATGAACATTCCAGCGACCTACGTGGTCCTATACGAGACAAGTAATTGTATTTTGTTCACAGAAGTCAAGAAGCATGACTTTGCTTCACTTTCTTTCGATTAGTCGTATTGAAAACGGCATCGGTACTGTCAACATAGTTATCGGCAGAAGAGGCTTGTCGCATACTTTATCTTGACCCTCTGTTGGCAGAACAGTAAAACGCTGAAGTAAACACGTAATAATGAGAAAAATCTCAGCTCGTGCCAATATTTCACTAAGACACGAGCGACGTCCTACAACGACAATCAGTTTTAACCCCTTAACCGTGTATTTAACTGTAACTCAATGTAAAATGGACGGATATATCTGGGATCCCCAGTTAAGGGGTTAAAACAGTTAGTGGCATTGAAGACTGATAAACTACAGGAACTATCACCTAGCTTTCTAATATCTGTTCGACAATTTTATAGCACAACATCAACACATTGGTCCTAACACGACCTGCCCAATACCGGTGGAAAATGCTGCTTAGTGGCATTCAAAGGCAGACCATTATTTTCCCCAGACATGAGAAGGCATAGGGGCTGTCCATTAATTGCGTCAACAAAATAGGGGAGGGGTTTGAAAAAGTTTGACAGTTGTTGACAGGGCGAGGGGCGGGGTCAAGAGAAGTTGACGTCAGCAATTTCACTTTTTACAAATAATAAAAATTGGGAAATTTCATGGAATACTATTTATTACAACGAAGAAAAGCCTGGTTAGCAAAAAGGTAACCATTTTGACACTGACGAGCAAAAAAGGGGGAAAGGTCATCACCGTAAAAAATAATAACCTTCTAAATTTTTAGGGGAACCCGTCACTGACCTTAGGGGGTCAAAAATTGTTGACATAATTATAGGGGTCGCTGAAATTTGACAGTTGTTGACAAGGGGGAAAGGGGATCAAAAATTTCTAAAAAATTGTTGAAATAATTAATGGACAACCCCATACATGTATATTGTTATTGATCAATTATTGAATTTCATGACGCTATTACTGGTTCTTATTCAAACTGTATGTCATGAAGTCACTCCATTTATTATAACAGCTTTCATGCTGATCAATGCAGGAAAATCGCCATCAAAACATTACATCATCAATTTTAACCTTTTCCTCCTGATTTTGTCAATAATTGTATCCTTTAGATTGAGACGTTGTCTAAAGTCTTTGTTTCTTATCTATTGTGGCTCGGTTACTCCAAGGATTCTCCATAAGCAGGTCATTTCGGCCACTAGCAGCCTACGTTCATCTGTTTCTTTCATGATCTATGTTTCATATTATTTGCGGGACTACTATGGTGTTGTATATTGTGACTTTTGTGCTTATGTTTATGCCCTTGCTGCTCCAAATTTTTTGTAATCTCTCTATCGTTTGCAGTCCTTTGGCGATTTTTTGTTCAATATCCTCTTGATAACTTCCATTATTGACAATTTCTCGTCCAACATAGATGAAACTTTCAACTTGTTCAATTGTTGTATTATCTAATGCTATTTTGATTTGAGCTTTCCCTTTCTGCTGACTGCCATGGTTTTTGTTTTCTTGGGGTTAATAGTAAGTCCAAAATTTTTTGCTTGTTAGATTGACTTCATTTGTCAGTGTTTGCAGAGCTGATTTGTTGTGTGTGCTCAGGCTGACATCGCCTGCAAACTTTAGATTGCTTAATTTTTCTCCACAGCACTTTATGCCTATGTCCAGTTCTCCAATTGCTATTTTAAAAATTGCATCCAGGATGATAATGAAAAGTGGAAAAGTGTTGGAGACAGCATGCATCTTTGTCTTCGTCATACATTTGTCCTAAACCATTCTGACAATTCAGTATCTGTCTTCACTGCACTTTCTGACTTCTGATATATTGCCTGTATTACAGAGATGAGTTTTTCTTCAATGCCAGCATGTCTCATTGCCTGCCACCACCCTTCCTGCCACACCGAGACAAAAGCCTGTTTGTAATCAATGAAGTTAATATAACAGCTCTTGTTTGCTTCAATTGTTTTTTCCAGTAACTGTCTTATGACGAAGAGTTGATTAATTGTGCTTTGCCAAGGGTGGAAGCCTGCCTGCTTTTCTAAAAAATTGTTGAAATAATTAATGGACAACCCCATACATGTATATTGTTATTGATCAATTATTGAATTTCATGACGCTATTACTGGTTCTTATTCAAACTGTATGTCATGAAGTCACTCCATTTATTATAACAGCTTTCATGCTGATCAATGCAGGAAAATCGCCATCAAAACATTACATCATCAATTTTAACCATGTACTAGAAAGATGCTCGCTTCGCTCGCGCTCGCTTCGCTCGCAGTGCAGGATAATACTAATCCAATACCTATACCTAATACCCAATCATTGAATTCATGCTGAACAACATTTCAATGATCGCCACCTAGCCAAGCTCTGCGCCACCTAATAATTAGGCATATGCACGTTAAAATCACGCAACTGTGACCATTTGTGACGCTGTACACGTTTTTTTGTGTACGTTAAAATGTACGTTGCAACTACCATCAGGCTGCGAACAATTGTTACCAATAGCAACGTCGTCGCACGCCTACCCGCCCACCCCTCTGACGCTGCAATGACTCGACTAAACCGGTTCTACGAACAATTGTTACCTATAGCAACGTCGTCTTCGAACATCGTCCACCAACGCATCGCGACGTAAGGACTAAACGGTCTAAACCGTCTACCAATAGTCATCCAATCAGAACGCTTGAAGGTAACAGACAGAGAGACATACAGATAAGAATCTTAATATTATAGATGGGCATAATTAATGCATTTGACAGCGACTGTGATTACTGTACGTGGATCTTTTCGCCTAGAATAACCTGTTATCTAAACAATCTCATAGCAGACAAATTCAAACAGGTAACCCTTTCGTTTAAATTTTATTTGGCTGTAGACCAAATGCTATCAGATGGAAGATGTGAAACATGCTTGAAACTTCCTTCAGTTCAAATTAGCAAAATCGACGAACACACCCTAAGATCCACATGGTCATAATCTAAGAACAGCAAATGACATGCACTTTTGAGAATTGTTCACACAATTACCGAGAGAAAATGGAATGATCCGATTTCTGTTGAAAATCCTACCCTCCTCATCCAGGAATCTTTCCGGGAGGAATGTGTCCGGATCCTTCCAGCATACTGGATCAGAATGTGCGGCGTACTGATTGGGAATCACCTGGAAGACAGTCAGGAGCATCAGAATGACGTCACAATCTGTGAAAAGCAGCCTCCAATTAGGCCTACCTGATTCACTTTCAATGCAGTGGCGTAGCCAGGATTTTCACAAGGGGTTTTGGTTTTGTTATTTTTTTCTCCTGCAAACATACTGACAAGCAATATAAAACAGGATCCTCAACGTACCAGCCAGGGAGGGGGGTTCAACCCAAAAGCCGCGTCCACAAATACAATATGCTTGAAAACACGTTAAAATTTTTCCGTCGACGGCCAAGGGGTTTTAACCCCCACCCGCCCTTGACTACGCCACTGTTTCAATGCATCAGTACAAAATGAATAAACAGAATATAATCAAGGCAAAGTTCTTTCCGTGTTCCTGCCCGCGAGCACCGTTGGCAAAGAAGGAGCCATACGCCCATCGTCTTTTGACGGACGCGTCTTAAAAATAGATGCAACTAATACTAGGGTTCCTATGGCGGCGCTGATCTCCGTTTCAGAGGTCCTCAGCCAGGCGTGCAATGCTATGCACACGGGACCAGTGTATTATTGTGTATCGTGCCTGTTTGACTAACAGTATTTACCGCTACTCGTTTGCCGCTGCCATCTGGCGATCGAAGGCTAGCTGAGTCAATTTTAGGGCTTCCGCTGGAGTGTATCGAGCTGGCGACCATAGGATCTCTACGCCAGTGCTGATACAGCTCTGATATCTTGCCGCCCAAATAGATAAGATAATAAATGGCCACAAATGCGCAAATTCAATTAATTTGAAGCACGCAATTAGATTTGTCCGTAATTAGATCTGCATTACTGTCACTATTTATTCCTACGTAATATAATATTACTATACAGCTTTTCACTCACGATGGTTCTGGCAGGTATTGAAAATCCTCTCAGCGTCGAACATTGTGAAGTTATTCGCGGCATTGACAGGGGAGCTAATGTTCGCCATCGATACAGTTCCAGAATAGCGGCTTCAACATAAGAGAGTTTTGCCTGGTCCTGCAACTTCGGCATTTGGTCTCTTGGTATCACCGAGTCAATTTCATCTTGAAGTTTCTTCTGAATTTCTGGGTTATTGGCAAGAGATATAAGAGCCCATAGGAAAGTCGTAGCTGTAGTGATGGAACCAGCTTCCATCAAGTCTCGAAGCGTAAAGCACAGCTGCTCCCGATCTAAATTGGATCCCTCAGTTTTAATATACTCGGAGACGAAACATATTTCGTGATTCTGAAGACATTTGTCTATTTCGCCTTCTATGGCATCTTGCAAATCTTTGAAATGCGTCTTGAATTTCGATAACCATTTTCGTAACGGTGGCATCGATCCTAGAAACTGTGGAATCCAAAACAAAGTGCTCGAGAGTTGAGTGTAGCGATCGACTTTTTGCATTGTCATAGAAAGTCCAAGGTCATAGTCGCGTCTGTTGGCGAACAGAATCTGGTTAATGATGTTTCCTGTCATCAGGATGGAAAGATCTTTCGGATCGAAACACTCTCCTTCCTTCTTTCTTGCAAATTCTATCATCGCTTCGGTTTCTCTGAGAATTCTTTCCTCCATTATGCCTTTGTTGCCAAATCCAAATTCTTTTAAGATGGCGAGTGACAGCTGATGAACGTGCTTCCATTCAGCAGTAGTGTCCATGTAGACAATGCCTAGAATAATAAAAATTTCCACACAGTGCCGGTTTTCCACGTGGGGGATGAGTGGGGGATGCATCACCCCACCGGACTTTCAAAGTTATTTATTATTATTATTATTATTATTATTATTATTATTATTATTATTATTATTATTATCTACGACAATTTATATAGCGCAGTAAACATAACTGAAGCTAAAGTCAAGAGCGCTTTTTAACAAATTTTTGTTATTTTGCTTGTGAAAACCTATTTGTGGGTAAATGTCTAGTAAAACAAACTGGGAATTACCGTTTTTGCTTGTCAAACCTTATTTTTCTTATTTTTTCGGTAAAAGCGTAGTAAAATTAGGGATACAAATTCCACAACATTGCAAATTCTTACGCAACACATCACAGTTTCTGACGACATAGAATGTAAAAACAAGCAATTGTGCTGACCTGACCATTATTTAATTTTTTATGCTAAGCACCCTATTTGATCTTTTGCCAGCCACATAGAATTCATGCCACAGGCCTGTAGCGTGCAACTCGGTCTTTCATCGCCTCTGTCGCTGGACGAGATCAGTGGCGGCTCCAGGATTTGGCAAGTGGGGGCCGTTGGGGTGGCAACTTCTAATCATGGGGGCCAACCATTTGTTGTTAGGTATGTAGTATTAAGTATAGGGTCCCAACATCGGGGGCCACTAGAGGGGTCAGGCACTCCACGAGCCCCCACCGGGCCCTCCTGTGGAGCCGCCACTGGACGAGATTATTAGCAACGTAATAAATTATGTGTTGTAATTTGTAGGACACGCGTATAAAGGAAGCAAAGGCAAAGGATTCTGGTCAATGGTTAGGAGATCAGAGCTTGTCCACTGCACCGGCCTTAAGGTTTCAAAACGCTCCTAATTACATCAATTCAGACATTTAGATACAGTGTCTCTTTGGGCCACGCTATATAGACGCCTGTTTTCATCCTAGATAGGAAATACATGGCACCCAAAGAAGAAGGAAATGAAGAGAAGAATAAAAAGAAGGGAGAGAAGAAGATCTTTGGGATGATGATAGATGGCGCTGGTCTCGGCTGCCTACAGGTGCGTGTACCTGTCGCTATTATCGAATGTTTTCTGAGTTTTAATGCGATTTCTAACATTGCACTCGAACACGGAGGAGGAGAAGAAGAAGAAGAAGAAGAAGAAAAAAAAAACATAAGCAAAAGAAGAAAAAGAAGGAGAAGAAGGATAAGGAGAAACAGAAGAAGAAGCAGCAGCAGGAGAGGAGGAGGAAGAAGAAGAAGAAGAAGAAGAAGAAGAAGAGAAGAAGAAGAGGAAGAAGAATAAGAAGCAGAAGAAGAAAAAAGAAGAAGAAACAGAAGAAGCAGCAGAAGAGGAGGAGGAGGAGGAAGAAGAAGAAAGAAGAAGAAGAAGAGAAGAAGAGAAGAAGAAGAAGAAAAAAGAAGAAAAAAAAAAAGAAGAAAAGAAGAAGAAGAAGTAGAAGAAGCAGAAGCAGAAGAAGAAAAAGGAGAAGAAGAAACAGAAGAAACAGAAGAAGCAGCAGCAGAAGAGGAGGAGGAGAAGGAAGAAGAAGAAGAAGAAGAGAAGAGAAGAAGAGGAAGAAGAAGAAAAAGAAAAAGAAGAAGAAGAAAGAAGATGAAGAGAAGAAGAGGAGGAAGAAGAAGAAGGTATGCCGATATGAGTCTCTCGATGGATGTTATTAAAAATAGAACTGTATTTGACTTACCTTTGTTGTTTGGATTCACCAGCTGTTGCAAGTATATATGTGGTTTAGAGGAAAACGAACGAGAGTTTTGTACTAAGGCTTCTTCGATAACTTCTCTGTTATTCAGCGTCAACACAAGTCTAGAACACAGCCAAGCTAGAAGAAAATCGATTCAGCGGAGAATTCAGTGTTGGAGTTGTGAAATTTGAGCTGGGGGGGTTTGAGGACTGAAATTCAATGACTGACAGAAATTGCATGTACCCGATATGCGATTTTGAGAGGGTTGCAAAGTTAACTGGGGGGTTCAACCCCCAAACCTCCCCCCGGCAACTCCAACACTGGTGGAGATAACTATGCATTGGCTAAAGTTCTACTTTTGATTTTATCTCTATGTAGCTTCCAAACTCCATCTGACAGCTGGACTTGAACAGGATGCGATTTGTGACCTGGAGCAGGGGGGGCATGTCGAGCTTGGGGGATGTAGTTGTTGGAGAAAGGTAGCAGTGGGGAATGTAGCTGTGGAGGATGTAGCAGTAGGGGATGCAGTTGGACAGTGGGAAAAGGAAGATTCTCCCTTCGCCCCTACAAATCGCGCCCTGGACTTGAATAGCTAAATCATCGGTCGTTTCTGCATCAATGCAGAGAAAATTAAAGAAACAAGCTACATGGTTAAATAGCAGCACAGAATTCAATTCATCAAACGCAAACATTTATCGAACCGTGGATAGACAGTGAATTCGTTAATAGAGGCAGTGGCGGTTCCACGTGGGGATGAGTAGGGATGCATCCCCACAGGACTTTTATTGCTTGTGAAAACTATTTTGGGTAAAAGTCTAGTAAAACTACAGGGAAAACTGCGGATGACCTTTCTTTTTTGCTTGTCAACCTATTTTTCGGTAAAAGTGTAGTAAAACTAGGTGGAACAGTCCCTTTTGTCGGTCTTTCTCGGCAAATTTTATTGATTATTTTTCTTTCTCTTTTCATCCCCCACCAACTTCCTATGACCACCAAGAAATCCTAGAACCGCCACTGAATAGAGGTCATTTATAATATTAAAAATAATTATAACAATTGCATATCAGTGTGAGAAAGTTTATTATTATTATTATTATTATTATTATTATAAACGATAATTTATATAGCGCTATATGCGTAGCAAAGGCCATAGTCAAGAGCTATTATTAATTACAATTAATTTATCCAATAATTATTTTTTATCTAGTCTCACTTACTTGCTACCAACTCGAAAAGTAAAGATGGGACCAAGTTGAAAGGACTTCATGAAAAAGAATTCCGCAATGTTGTTGAAATTTCTCAAGAATGGTAACGACCCAACGAGTGGCAGAACTGGAAGCGATGGAGCATGGCGATTACCTGGGTTTCTCTTTCCATTCCATTTGTCCACAATGAAAAATGAAACCAGGAATACGACAAGAAACACCAAAATGTACTCAGCTATCATCGTCCACTTAATCTTCTGTGAATCTTTAGAGTTTTCAGCTGAGAGAATTATTCCTCAGAGTCTGTATATAAAACATAAATAAATTTTTATAAAACTTGATAGTGTCCATTTCTCGTTATGTCACTATACCACACGTATTCAAATTTAATACAAACATGAAATTTGTCATGTATCGTCTGAGATATGCACTTGAAAGTATGCAACTTTGACGAATAAAATTGGCTTCAACCTTCCAAACCTATATCTCCATCTCCCACCGCCCGGGTTTTGATAGAACATATCCCTATTTCAGAGCTGACGCTTGCTCTACCAGGGACGCAAGCATGACCCGTGTTCTCATGTCCTGACATGAGTATTTTCTGCACAGGTCATGATGGCTGTGGACATGAGTGTTTTGGGCTAATAAATTAATACAGTTATGTCGCAGGCGGGGTAGAGCGCAGTGTGCCGCAAAGCTGGTCAGAAAAAACGGTTACTTCCTACTTAACTATATATGCTTGGCCTGCGAGTCGCGGCCTCAGCATACGACGCAGACAAGGGCCTTCGAGAACGTATTATTGACTGCACCATATCGCCTTATACACTGCATGGCCAAATAACACAGTCAGTTCTGAATTACTTTTTTCGAACAAATCGAGTAATTTCAACGCGCTTTGACAACTAAAATTAGATCAATCAGTCTACATTAGATGGCTAACCGTTTGCTAATTCAATATTGGAAATCGGCTTCGAGATCGAACATTCGTACACAGTCGAACACTAAGAGGCATCGGTGTTAACATTGCGTACGCAAAAATGTCACAGTTGTTGAGCCACTTTATGTGGACCGGTAACCAGTCTATGCAATTACCTCAGTACGTCTCCTAGAGGCAATGAGAGAGAGAGAGAGACTGTCTATTCTGGTTCTGTCAGGCACGTTCGCTAGAGCCTCGTGAAGGCAAACACATTCAATTCTTTGCCATCCACTTTCATCTTTAGTCAGGAGCGACACGTGGGAACACAAAAAGATACATGCATGACGATATGTTGTGGCGAAGCGGTTTAGGCATATTTTCTAGGCCTATATAGATCATGTCGGGCAATCTTTTTCTTTGGTCGTCGTTTCTCAGGCGAATTAAATCGTTCGAATTCCATTCTTTTGTTGCCGACATGAAGGAGCGAATGCAATATAACTATATAATAGCTACAATTGACGATTGTCGTCTTACGCACATTATAGCGCATACAGAGAAACACGCCTATGCCTGTTTTTGCATTTGTATACTGCGAGTTGTGTTCTGGTAGAGTCAAAGATAAAAGCTGTAGCGGACAAACAGAAGGTGGAATATAGAGATGTAAGAGGGACAGTGGTTTTCAACACAGAGGAAATCCTCCGGGCCATAGTAAGGCGGGGGTTGAAGCTCCTGGCCCACCATGGAAACTATACCCACCGTGGTTAAGGTCTCTTTATTCACCATATTCACCTAAGCCCAGGCGCGAAGTAGGGAAGCCCGGAACGTAACGTAACACACACACACACACACTGCACGATCGGCTGAAATTCTAAAAACTTCGTTTTCAGTTCAATAAAATTGAACAGAAATGCAGGGTTCTCTACAAGAAAGACGCGTACCAGCAAGAGGATAACAAAAATAATAAGCGAAATAAGCGATGAGACTATCTTGATGCAGAAGAAGACAACGCCGGTTTAACTGAGTAGAACAAGTTTAAAATACACGCCTTTCTTTTTCCAATTATTATTGTCAAGCTCTTAGCAGCTTTTAATCAAAGGATCTCTGCACAATTATAGTGTTATTCGAGATATAGATTTGGTCTTCTGTCCCGGGTTAGGCCTACCACTTTGACTTCTTCTGATTTACGAGCGAAAGCCAAATTTTTTAGTCGAAATCTATCCTGGCGACCTTGAGCTGCAGTTTTCAGATGAAATATTTGTTCAGTTTGCTGATTTGTTTAGTAAATTTGGCAATGAAATCACATCAATTGAAAACAAATATGTTATAAGCGAAAGTAGCGAAATACTAATGCTAACATTTATTATTACGCATGGACTATAGTTGCTGCTTTTCCAAATGTCTTCATTGCATAACGCGTGTTTCTTTGTCTAATGGCCAGCAACTGTAGCGGCGACCATGGGTCAGGAACGATTGAATGTCCTGGCGCTGCTGTTTTGTATAGAAAATACTTTACTTCAACAGCATGATTTAAATTCAGTCATTGAACAATTTGCTTTTTAAAATCCCGAAAAGTTTACGTCTAATAGTCTGGTTTTAGCTAATTAACTCAAACACAGTTCAGTTTCGTAGACTTTTGTTAAAATATTTTGTATTTTAGATTACTGGATTAATTAAGGATACACAAGGTTATTTACTGTAATTTATGTTTCATATTTAAATAAGTCTAGTCGGTCAGGTCTTGTGTTGACGGTGCTCTGTATGGCCGTCCTCTGACTCTGTTGTCGCATTTGTCATTATGAAACGTTATAGGAACATTTGCCAAAATAGGTTTCCTTAAAATGTGCAGCCCCGGGCCCACTCGACCCTTAATCCGGCCCTGGAAATCCTACTAAACCACTTAAAATCCAGTTGCTGTTATTATTATTATTATTATTATTATTATTATTATTATTATTATTATTATTATAACTTTATAAGTGCTCCGCAGGTTAACTGCGTCGGCGATCATGGACCTCCATTTCTGTCTGTTTTCTGTTGCATGGATTGTTGATAGGGACCTAGGATTGCCAGATGTCCGGGTTTTAACCGGACTGTACGGTATTTTGCCTATTTGTCCGGTGAAAAAATCGAGAATATACCGGACATGCATGTGTCCGGTATTTTCTTATAAGCTACCAAAATACAGCAAGCAAGTCACTCCCAGCCTAGTACAATGCAATACTTTGGCTATAATTCTCCTATAAATAATATCATATGTTTGGGAAAACCCAACCCCTAAATGTTTGGCCTAGTATTAAGTAGTATAAAATTTGCCAAACATTTTACAACCGCGACCCACTTCAGCGGTTTTGTAACGTGCCGCGACCCTAATCATAGCAATATAATATCCAAATATGCATTAAGCCATCTGGCGAACGTCAGTTGAAAAGAATCTTCTGAGTTTTGAAGAAAAGGCAAAACAAAAGCTCTGATTTGCTTTATATGAAAATATGGCAAATATATTAAGCAGAATTATTCATATTTTGCCAAATAAGACAAAATTAGAGAAATAGATATTGAATTTATTGAAAATTATCGTTTTTAAAATTTTGCCAGGAGCATACCTTTGTTAGGCGTCTGAAAAATCCTATAAGTATGGCAAAATCGCTTAACCGATAGGTTGAAATACGGCAACGACGAGAGATTCCTGTTGTTAGCGGAGTTTGAGAGCAAAATGGTCGGAATACGCTTTACTCGCGTTATTGCGAAATAAGAGTAATTTTTAAAAGTAGGTCTACCGGTATTGTCAGCTCCAATGTATACTTCCAAGGGCCTGCATTGGTTCATATGCTGTTGGCCCCTTTGATCTATTGACTACATGGAAGCGAATTGGTGAGATGCACTTTCTAAGTATAATTATATGTTATACAATAATTTAAAAAGTAAGATATTAACAAAAGCAACCGAGCCCAGTAAATAACTACAAAGTCATGTAAGTTTTTTGTTCCAGTGCGGACGGTCTTTTATTTTGGGCGTTTGGGCGGCGATTTCCGTCGTTTCCATCAGGGCTGACTTTACGCTGTCTCTGTTATCCGACGTTCCCCATCGGCATGCCTATATTTAAAATTTTACGGCGCTTAGAAGTCGTCAAGAAGATAAAGATAAAGATAACAGTTTCTTTTATTTCTTTATTTCTTTATTGTAGATGGTACAGTTTACATCTATATTTAAAATTTTATTACTTTATTTACAATATATGTTATTTGAGGAGCTAAGCACCAGAGTGGCCTATCCCAAAAAAATAAATTTTGAGAAAACGGATTTGAATTTTGTAGTAAATTCAGAGAAAACGTCCCTACCATTTCCAGATTTCTATCACAGAATCTAATGCTAAACTGTAGATTCCGCTATGTGCCTATTATTGGCAGTCCCCAGAATGGTTGGCCTCTTTCCTATTCGCATAAGCAGTAGATCACCATGTCTGGGATTGTTCTGGCACGGTAGCTTTGGCAGAAGTGCGCACCGGTGTATGTATATGCTTCGAGCCAATATCCGAAACGTACGACCTGAGAAGGCGCTTTGGCAGATATAGGAGTCCTAAGGGAGTTCCGTGGCTATTGGCACCGGTCTGTGACTGGTAGAAACTGCTTTAGTCTTTGCGTCGTAGGATGCGGCAAGTAAATCAGATCTTTCTTCTTCCACGACGGGTTGCACTCGCCAAAAACGATCCACAGCCAATAAAGACAACTTCCAAAGCAACATTTGGTCCGTGTTTTACTGCCTCTGTAGGTCGTAGGACCTAGGATATCCGGTTCATTTTCAAAGCGTAGAAGCATCTTATGTGACAAAACATTAACGAGAAAATCACCAAATACTGGGTTTGCGACGAATTTATGAAATTTAGGGTAATTTGGGAAGAAACAGTGATGTTCGGGGTTGTTGTAGGCTTACGAACTAAATGTTTGCAGTGTCATATTGACGCTATTCACTGGACTTATAGTAAATTTACAGTGTATAAATAAATTAACTCTTCTAGTCATTTGTTTAATTTATATAACGTATCGTGTCCTCTGTCAATTAATCCCATATTTCGTCATCAGTACTATTCTTAGGTACTGTTTTAATTTACGCATTTGAACCTTCGCCAATTATGCATGAATAGTATTTCGAGGTAGGCTTATGCTTTCAATATTTATGATTTGGCAACCTGTGCCGTATAAAAAGACAGCAAACCCCAGTGGTGGTTCCAGGATTTCTTGGTGGAGTGGATGAAATAAATTCATAGGAAGTTGGTGGGGGATGAAAATAGAAGGAAAAAAACTTTACCCAAAAAGGCTGACAAAAGAGAATTTTATTCTTAATTTTACTACACTTTTACCTCGAAAAATAGTTTGACAGGCAAAAAGAAAGGTCATCCGCAGTTTTCCCCGTAGTTTTACTAGACTTTTACCCAAAAATAGGTTTCACAAGTTTAAAAAGTAAGTCCGGTGGGGGATGCATCACCACTCACCCCCACGTGGAAACCGGCACTGGCAAACCCATTTAAATATCATTAATATTGTGCCTGGAAAATATTTTTTCAAGATGTTGGTTTGATTTCACGACGAGTAGGTCTATTGCATATAACTTTCAAATTACAGACAAAAGTGTAAATCTGTTTCTAAAATACAAACTATCGGATAATTTTGTATAGCATAATTTCAAATGTGCTTCCATTTCAAAATTATTTATATTCCCGCCATTAATTAATTGAAAGAACATTAAACGCCTACGAAGAATATCGGTGTCGTTTGTACTCGACCATAATAAAGATTGTCGCCATGGGACAATGGGTGAAGAATCTCATGTAGCTATCTATCACCAACTGCTTTTCTCACCATTGCTTGCCGCTGGTCCAATCTTGGAGCGATAGATGTGTGTGTGTGTGTGTGTGAGCGTGTGTGTGTGTTTGTCTGTGTGTGTGAAAATTCTGCTTGTAAATTGTGCTGTGAATCAATCACGCGCATGAGTCAGTTTAACTGGAAAGATCAATCCATTTCCCGTTCTTCCCGAAAATACTCGTCGACGGTGTTAGCGTTCGTAAGCGTTTACCCCGGAGTTAACGCGCCTATTAGGTACTTATATTTATTAAATACACGGCTGAAGATGACCATCGCGCAGAATGGTCGATGGCCTGCTTGCTGACCAAAACCAACGCGCAAATTTGAACGCGAGGAAGCCCACATGTCGAATTAATGAAGATCATCTTAAAGCAGAAGTCGGGCCAAAGACTCGACAGTTGCTATATTACGTATGAGCGACAGTGGGTTTCAACACATGAGAAATCCTACTAGGCCACTTAAAATTCAGTTATTATTAGTGGCGGTTCCACGTGGGAGATGAGAGGGGATGCATCCTCCCCACCGGACTTCCAAACTTTTTTCGCTTTTGAAACCTATTTTTTGGGTAAAAGTCTAATAAAACTGCGGGGAAAATCTGCGTATGACCTTTTTTGCTTGTCAACCTATTTTTCGGCAAAAGTGCAGTAAAATTAGGGACAAGATTCCCTTTTATCAGCTTTTTTGGCTATTTTGTTTTCCTTCTCTTTTCATCCCCCACCAACATCCTATGAATTCATTTCATCCCCCACCAAGAAATCCTGGACCCGCCACTAGTTATTACTGTTATTATTATTATTATCGAATATTATTATTATGTGAAAGTTCCACGAAAGGCGATAGCGTTAAATCTCTGGAGTGTCACGGATATTCGTTGTAGGAGAAAGGATGTCTCTCTTTCACCTCCAGATTGTCGTGTTAGGATACTGCCGATTTCCTTTATTATTATTAATTATTATTATTATTATTATTATTATTATTATAGTCATCATCATCATCGCTACCGTGCTCGTTTTCGTGTCAACAGTGTTGTCTTGACGGCCTTAGAGCGTCAGGATGAGTGACAGCGATGTTTCCAGCTGTCCGATGGAAGTAACACCCTTGCAGAAATAGGATTTTGACACCTTCGACGATCGAAGCTCTGAATATTTTACAAATTCTTTCTTCTGCGGGACAACAATAATATCTCCATTTCGCTCAGCAATCCTCATCCGAAATCTAGACCATATAGAGACAATGGAAACACGAAGAAGTAAAGCTCTGAAGAATCCCGATAACGTTAGTTAAGCGAAATCTCCACTACATATTTCTTCTGATGATTTCTGGTCTTTTACTTTCAAAATATAATTTAATTTGCTTTTTATGTCACAGAATCCACGGACTTTTTAAAGCAAGAATGATAAATCTGATAAATCCATCCGCAAAAGACCAGGTTCATTCCAGAGATCAGTCAGAGCAACACCAGTTCTAAAAGACCGACTATGGAATCCACCTGCAAAAAAGCTAATTGAGGGAAAAGAGATGCGTGTTAAAGAGATGTGTTTTAAATCTGAAAATACGCAGTTTATTGGAAGATCTGACAACCAGAAGGAGAGAGTTCGAGATTTTGGCCCAGAAATAGAAAAAGCTCTCTTACCAATTTCAGTGTGTGTTCTAGGTACATTTAAGAATGAATCAGCAATCCTTGTTGAATGACAATGTTTCTGGTGGTTTAACATACAAAATTAGATTTAGACTGCAGTATTTTAAAAACCGCGAGACCAGTTTTGAATACAATTCTCTGTTCAACCGGCAGCCAGTGTAACTTTAGAAGAACAGGTTTTAAATGATCATGCTTACGAGTTTTTGCAATGGCTCGAGCAATAGAATTCTGAATCCCTTGAAGCCTTTGCATATTCGATTTGGCCATACCATTGTAAAGGGAATTGCAATAATCAAGTCAACTGCTGCCAAGGGCATTGGCAAGAGGAATCAGAGGAGGTTTCGGCACAAGATCACGAATAATTCGTCGAATATCTCTGATTTGCAAATGAGCAGCTCTGCTGACCTTATTTATATGATCGTGAAAAGACAGGCTAGAGATGTTTTGTGTGAATTCTGTTGGCTCGAAATTGGTCACTATTGTGGCGTTTTGCCTATTCTTCGAGCATCGGCAGAGGTGATCCTGTATTCAGCGCAGGACGTATTATTGAAATATGCGCCAAAAATCGAAGCAGGTGACTGTAGTTGTCTAGTATGTCTACCATACAAAAAGAATCGTTTTTTGTTTCCGAAATAAACGTATGTTTATCTGTAGAAATCTGTAGGCCTAGGAGTGGCGGGTGAGGGGTGGAAATAGTAGAATCCAATTGTGTTGTGCCAGAATAATTCAAATAGTTTCCTTAGAAAGCTTGTGGTAACCAGTTTTAAACCCAAAGTTTGCCTAAAAATTGGTCGCAATCAGGTCATTGCACTCAGTGGCGGTTCCACCATGTTGATGACTGGGGATGCATCCCCCCACCGGGGTTCCGAATGACATGTCTTGCTTGTCAACCTATTTTCCAGTGAATTTTTAGAAAAATGTAGTGAAAAATACCGCGAATTACCTTTTTTTTGCTTGTCGGCCTTTTTTGACAAGGTTTATTAACATTTAGTGGGCAAAACACTAACAATGACCTTTTTCTCTTTTTCTTCTTCTTCACTTTGCATCAATCAACCAACTTCCTATAAATGTTTTTCATCTCCCCACCAAGAATTCCTGGAACCGCCACTGATTGCACTTACACACAACATAATAATAGCGGCATTGATAAAGGTTTAGCCAATGTCATATGTCAATGTCATGGGCATATTTCGAGCCCAAGAAAACCCAAGATAAAAATAATTTGAATTATGCGTTTTTTTCGAGACGCTCCATCAAATCCTTAGTCAAGTTTGCGATGAACTATTAATCATCTATTAATTATTAAGCAAAGATGCTGAGCAAAGTAAGCATTCGAAGACTCGATCACTCAAAAATCTGAATGTTTTATTCCCATCTGCGCTGTATCCAGTTCAGTCTGTAGATAATTGTTAACCGATGAAGCAATTCCGAAGGACGAATAGCCTATAATCTGTGCAGCGTTTCTGTCCAATGAAATCTTCGAGCTCAATGGGCAGTTTGTAATAATTGAAGGAATTTGTCAGGACTTACAACGCTTCGTTCATTGAAACATTCAGTGCTATATTAGAGACAACGCGACATGAAAAACATAGAGTTAATCCTCCACACAACACACACACACACACACACACGCACAGAGTTATCATATATATCAGCTGATTCTGTTCATGTGCATCTAAATGCATTACTTTGCGGGTCAGGTTGGCATCAAGTGTGATAGCGAGATGGATTTTGTTCATGCCGTAAGACTTTAAATTTAATGATAGAACATATGTTAACATGTTGATCTAGCGAGTTAATAGTATAGTAGACATAATTTGCCTTTCAAAATATGGAGACAATGAGAAACTTTGCAAGACGAATAGTCTTAGCTCTAGCTGCTAAGAATCAATCAGATATTCCATTCCACAACTCTGATTATGGGAAAGAACCTATAGACTGGTTACAAAAATATTAACCTTCTCCAGGGTCAGTATAAAGGTAAGTAAGATATCCGAGTGAGAAATGTTGTTTGCGAATTCTGTTGACACATGATCTCATATAGGTACTGTATAGCTGAAATACGAGCATAGAAAGGAAACAGATTAGCTGTAATCTTCTACATTCGTATTTAAATACAAAATGATAAAAAAAACTTTTATTCGATAGGTCTTTATTTTATTTTTCTCATGTCTTTTCTCTGTCTTGTTACTTCGTCTTCTGTCATCGGCTTCAGTTTTCTTGTTGCATGATACTTTTCGGTTTGCGACTCTAAATTTCGACTTTAAAATGAATTAATTTAAATATATTATACACTAAGCAGTTGTTGACGTCATTTTGTTGACTGTCTCTAGAGCCAGTCTCTGTCTCTGTCTTTCTCTCTATGTCTCTCTGTCTGTCTCTTTCTCCATATATATCTGTCTTTCTTTCTCTCTCTCTCCTCTCTCTCTCTCTTACTTTCCATCTGTCTCTGTTCTTTCCTGTCTCTCTCTTTATCTCTCTGTCTGTCTCTCTCTTTGCGTATCGGCTGTCTGTCTCAATCGGTGTTTCCGTAATCCCAGAGGGATTCGGCTTCGACGATATTGCGACCCCTGTGTCTTCTTCGATACTTAATCACTCCGTCTGATCGTCGTATGCCCCGCGAGAATGAACACTCCGTCCTCTGCTTCCCAAACCCCAACCCCGACCGAAGAGAGCGGGACACCGATGAACGAATTGGAGGCAGAGAACGAGGGAGAAAAAGAAAGAAAGAGACAGAGACACATGCAGCGACAGAGAGACAGAAACAGAGAAAATGAGAGAGAGAGAGAGAGAGAAAAAGAGACAGAGACTGTCAAAGACAGAGTTAGAGCATGGGCACCCACAGAAATTTTTTCAGGGTCTTGTGACGAAAAAATTTCCATGGAGGGGTTGCAAAGCAGGGTCATGTGACGAAAGAAACACAAATTACTGTACAAGATTGTCAAGATCTATTGGACTAACTATTAACGATTAACGATTCTTATATAAATTAATATTTTAATTTAGTACTATGATTAATTTTTTGTAATTTAACTTTATTCATAACTTCACAATTTGCCCAGGGCTGCAATTGCACCTTCTTGCCTTGCACCTCTTTCGGACGCCCATGAGAGAGAGACAGAGAAAAAGAGAGAAGAGAGAGGGGCAGGGGTTAAATTGAGCCGGATCTCCGTTCCAGGTCGTCTGGCAAGAGATCCGGAACGTACTTTTGAAGATCCGGTACGTTTTTTGCTGTCAGCTGATGTGCAACAGAAGTTACCCAATACAGCAATACTGCTACAGGCCACAGCTATACGATGATGATGGCATTTTCTTTTCGATTAATCAAAATAATCGATCAAACGAATTTTTAAAAATTACAAATGTTAACGATTAATCGATTAATTTGGTTTTCTCTTTAATTTGAATCTGTTTCTGAAGAAATTTTGTAGCCGGAGGTCTCTTTCTTTCCGGCACCTTGAAAAAGTAATTAATTACTGGGTTTAAAATGAATAAAAAGAGAGAAGAGATGGAGAGAGCCAGAGGGAAGAGAGAGAGAGAGAGGGGAAAAAAGAATTTAACCACTGAAGAGGGGGAAGAGAGAAAGAAGGGGACGAGAGAGAGAGACAGACAGACAGACATAGACAGAGACTGTTGCAGGAATCTTATAGACGCAGTTATCGCGTCGGTGCTTATATTATCGTCCATTGCAATCCAACTGAACTCCACATTCAAAGCGGCCACCGAAGCGACGAATTCTTTGCATCGAACGGCAAAGATAGAAGATCTCAATGTAAGATGTCAAAACACGCAGCGAGCGAAAGAAAAAACACGGGAGTGCCGGAGGGGAGCATGTCAGCGAATGGACCACAGCCTACGGCACGCATCGAGTTTCTAAGTGCGCTAAATTTAGAAAAGGGGCGATTGAATGAATCGACAAGCGATATCGGTTGAATGGAAGTGCATAACGCAAAACTATCATTGAAAATAAGAAATTAGTGAAGCTCTTTTGACAATTGAATGACGTTCCATTGAAGCATAAAATCAAAGTATAACGAATTGCGTTTTTGTTAGTTTACCGTGCTGACTGGTTCTCCGATTGTTTGGCTGGCTGGCTGGCTGGCTTATTGATTCATTGATTCTCTTGGCACTTTGACTAAGTGAATGCATCGCTGACCGACTGACTGACTAATCAGCTGATTTATTAAACAACTGACCGACTGACTTGACTGACTGACTGACTGACTGACTGATTGACTGATTTTGCGGATTGATTTTGAAGTACCATCGATTGATACCTTGGGTATTAGAACTGGTGCTATAGAAGTGCATAATTATTATTATTATTATTATTGACTGACTGACTGACTGACTGAACTGAATGAATGAATGAATGAATGAATGAATAGACAAAGGCTGCTTATAATCAATTAATATAATTACGCGATCTGTGGTTATAGACCTAATATCAGAGCATGAATTAAGTTTTAACTGATGAATTTTAACTTAAATCTGAACAAATCAAGTCTTTTGCTTCCGTTGAACATTTTATCTGAGTGTGGAAAAAGAAAGTATTCAGTGTCCCTGAGTTTCTGTTTCAACTGAGACTCTGGCAATCATCTCTTATTTCGAAAACATACACAGTTCACAAATGGGAGAGACTCGGACAGACAGACAGACAGGCAAGTCAAAAGACAGACAGACAGACAAACAAACAGAAAAGCAGACAGACAAAAAGACAAACAGAAAAGCAGACAGACACGCAGAAGAGCAGACACAAACAGAAGAGCAGGCAGACACACAGACAACCTACAGATAAGCTGACAAACTGACAGAAAAACAGACAGAAATACAGACAAGCAGACAGATAGATAGATAGACAGACAAGCAGGCGGCTTCTGGGAAACGCTTAGTGTGTTTCCTTGGGAGGTCATTGACATTAACCTCTTCGAGATTGGATCTATGGAACGCCGATTGCGTCGATAGTGTCTCTATAACGACCCTGACGCAAAGCAGGAACATAAAGGTAGGACAAGTGGACAAGTGGCCATACAAGCTGGAGGAGGAGGAAGAGGAGGAAGAGGAGGAAGAGGAAGAAGAGGAGGAGGATAAAATATGGCGAGACTTACAGATGAAGATATTGATCAGGGAAAACGGGCTTTTTATCTCACGGAAGAAAAGAGAAGGAAATGGTTGGATTAATTATCATTAAAGCGATGCGATGATCTGACTTCAGGTAATTAATGGAATAACAAAATAGATGATTATAAATCAATGAAAATAAACGAAACATTCGATGAACTTTATGATTAATAGTAAAAAACTGTAAAATAAACTTTATATAATAAAATAATAATGATTAAAATAAACTTATTGGGTTCGTGATCTCGCCACTGGACAAAAATGAAAAAGGCATTGAGACAAATGGAGAGATACGAACGGAGAGACAGACGGAAAGAGACCGAAAGAGATCCAAACAAAATTAAACGAATGGAGAGACTGGCAGAAAGAGAGACAGATGTGGACAAACAGACGTGCAGAATGGAGACAGATGTGAAAAACGAGAGACTTTTTCTAAAGTTTTTCAGCTTTGAAGATAGAATTGAAACTTTAGCTAAATGGAAAGGAGTATAAACACGTGAATATGATATGGAAACCTTCAAACATGTTGCCATTTTGCGCTAAATGCGAACAGGCAGTGGCGTACCTAGGATAGGGCAAGTAAAGGCTGATGCTCTGGACGCCACTTGAAGAAGGGGGCGCCAAAAACTCTGTGATCTTGCTCTCTACTCAGCGTAGAAAGAGTAGAAACTGAGAAAACTGACTTTGAGAACATCAAATAAAAGTGTATTTGGAATCCTGTGCCAGCAAAATATCGCGATTTGTTAATTAAATATTTCTTAAGCTGATAACATAATTTTCTGATCGACCCTCTGTCGATGGGCGCCAAATAGGCCGACCCTAGGCACGCCCCTGTGAACATGATTTCATTCCGAGTGATGATGGAAATCAAATGGAATCAGTTGCTTCTTTATTCTCTCTTATCTGTTTAACTGGAAGAGATCGACTGGAAATGATGTTTTGCGTCGATATCTCGACTATAACGTACTAAAATATACATGTCTTCTTGAGTCGGACAAAGTTTCGGAATGATTCGCATTGACAAACGAAGTGTAGGTCATAAGCTGAGTCTCAAATGAAAAACACTCATTTATTATAATTATCGAAATGTTTTTACGTTAGCTTTGCTATTGACGGCAAAATATATCACAGTGTGGTTTATAAAGAAACCTGTTTCGTCACAGGTCCGCAAAGGTTTGCACAGTATAAGTACCCGGCCTCGCCCAAAATCCAGACTGCATGGCTGTCTCTGGTACATCTTCAAGTAATGTGTTACATCTCCCTGGACGCTAAGACCTTCCATTTCAAAAGACTGCATTACTCTCTCTGATCACTTCCCACCACAACAAGCACTTCCCGATTCCTCAATTGTAAACTTTATCGGATTCTCGGGAAGGCTCTTTCTCCCTCTCTCTCTCTCTCTCTCTCTCTCTCTCTCTCTTTCTTTCTCTCTGTCTCTCTCTATCTGTCTCTGTCGCTCTCTGACCCTCTTTCGCTCTCTGTCGCTCTCTGACCCTCTTTCTCTCTTTGTCTCTCTGTCTCGGTCTCTCAAAATCTGTCTCTCTTTGTCTTTCTTGGTCTCTCTCTTCCTGTCTCTGTCTCTGTATCTAACTCTGTCTGTCTGTCTCTCTCTTTTACTCCCTGTCTCTTGCTCTCTATGTCTCTGTTCTGTCTGTCTGTCTCTGTCTCTGAGTCTCTCTCTCTGTGTCTGTCTCTGTCTCTGAGTCTCTGTGTCTGTGTGTCTCTCTGTCTCTGTCTGTCTGTCTGTCTGTGTCTCTCTCTCTCTCTCTCTCTCTCTCTCTCTCTCTCTCTCTCTCTGTGTGTGTGTGTGTTAACAATCAACGTATGCAGCTATATCGATGCTACAAAGAGAGATGCAAGGAAAGATTTCTACATCACGCCGCAGATGAAGAAAATAGTCAGGACAGTGTACTTTTACGGTAACAAAGAGAGAGAGAGAGAGAGAGAGAGAGAGAGAGAGAGACCGGCTTTAGGAAGGGAGCGTGGAAACGAATTCCACGAAACGCGGCTATAGGAGAGAGACCCCAACGCTCATTTTCGAACAACACCAGAGATGCATTATGTAAATCTCGGACATTCGAGCGAAGAAGAACGGAAGAGCCGGAGCGATCGTCAAACGTCAACTGGTCCGTCACGCACCCTGTCATGCCGTCCAGACCAATCGTCAAGCATCGTCGCTCACATAATTTGCGACATAAAACTGCAGACATCATTTGCACTTGAATGAACGCGGTCGCCCGGAGTGATTGTCGTCCCATTTGGCATATTCGAAAGAGAAATGAAAGGAGCGTTCGTCGGGTTCTCATGGCCAATCCCCTCTGCTCGTCTTTTTTAAATTTGTATTTCAATGAACGGAATGGCCCAGTTAAGGAGCTGATCTGCAAAAAATGGTCCACAGAGCGGATCTGCAATTTAACAGAGAAAGCCGCAACAAAGCATCAGTAATCATCTGGACTCACTAAAACACGAATAATGGAAATTCTGCATGGTGTCCAAAACGGGGAATTTCAAACAACAACAATTAAACAACAAAAACAATAATAATAATACATAATAATAATAATCAAATAATAATAATAATAATAATAATAATAATAGGAAATAAAATGATTTAAAAGTATTTACCCTGTATTGGGGTCTGTGTCGAAAACCACTGTTACCCATGCATTCCTCTATTCTCTATTCGAACTTCCATTTGTCCGCTACTGCTCTTAATTTAACTTTGACTCTACAAAAAAACAATACAGTGGCAACAGCGTGCATCATTTGCATGGACAAGCTAAGCAAGATGAATTTCTGAAAGAAAATCAGCCTTTACATAGATTTTCGATGCGATGTTCAACAAACGAAACATAGTTTTATCGATATAGGCTACACTATGCATTGAAGCGGTATGTTATTGACAAGCATCTTGTCAAGTTTGGTTAGCTGACTGACAATTAGTTTTCTATTAACGGAGTTTTAATCAAAGTAGCGCCAAAAAGTCACTGCTAACAACGCTGAGTGATTTGTATGTAGGCTTAACTCTTGCTAATTCTACGCGTCCAATGTTTGCATTGAACGTATGCGGACGACGGTACATACATACTACATGGGCCTCTGATCACGGTGAATTGTCTCGAGTCGCCTGATAACGACCTATCATGTCGCGTATAATGCCCTGAAAATGCTATAGTAAGCAGTAAAATATCTGCAGAAAATATCTGCAGAAAAACATTCGAATCGACCAGCGAGAGAAGCACAACGCAGACGAGCAAAGCAGGACACGATAATTATTCGGACAAAACGAATCCAAATCGCCTGCAAAGTTTTTGCTCTGAGATACTGCGAACGGGATTCCCGGGGATCAGTTTTAAATGGCGACGAGGCTTTCGAGCGCCGAGCCTTGCCTAACGAGCACGAAGTCCGCCTGGCGTCAGTGTCCCGTCTGCGCAGAGACGGTTGTCAGGCCGATAGACAACGGGATGGGTCGTGCCGTCTCTGAACCCTTACTTGGTAATTTATATCGAAATTAAGCGCCGGCTTTTGCTGGGTTCCGTCTCCTTGAACACCATTGGAGGATTGCCAATTGGTCTTTCTCTCTTGAAATCCTGTTATGTTATTCACAAAAATGTTCGGTTTTTACAGCGGTTGTTGCTTAATATGCAAAATAGTTTACCACAGACGTGAGACATGTAGGCCTACCATTGCTTTCGCGACATCTGAACCCATTGATCATTGTTTATGGTGTAGTACTGTACTCTAAAGTAATAATAATAATAATAATAATAATAATAATAATAATAATAATAATAATAATAATAATAGCTGGATTTTAACTGGTTTAGTATAATTTCTCCTGTGTTGAAAACAACTATTATCACTCGTATACATTCTTCTAATCCAACTTCCGTTTGTCCGCTACATCTGTTCATACATTCTACAAAAAAACACCAATTGCAGTATACAATGCCAAAACAGAACACATATTAAATTTCAGTTATTCATAATTTTGTGTACTATAGTCACTATGTATAAATCAAACTAGCGTATCTAATCTAATATTGCATTGCACTTGGGTTACGTTTAAAAGCATCACAACATATACATAAGTTATTGTGCATCCGGACACGGCTGCTACAGTATAGCAGGTAGCAAATTGGCTACTTTAGCCCTCAAGCGACCAGCTGGGGTCTTTTGGGACCCCAGTCATGGTTTTTATTGCGCAACTTTTCGGCTATTAATGATATTCAATAACGGTTTAGTGAATTTGTAGACTGCTTCAGGTTTGGGTAAAATAAAATCGATCTTATAACATGTTACTTTTTAAAATTTTCATTTCGTGTTGGGGTCCCTTGGGACCCCATTCGAGTTTTCGCACAGAAGGTTGTTTTAGCCAATGTGTTTTGTTTGCTTTGTTAGACTTGAAATGTTCATAGAATTTCCAAATATCAATGTATTTTATTGTGTGACAGGGACCAGTGGATCATTGTGTAGTGATTGTCATCAAGTAGGACTATACACTACAGTATCCCAATCTATTAGCCTACCGTATTAGTCCAATGTGTGCCTATTGTTATAATCACATTGTATTGCTACTATACTTGCTGGAATTTGAGAGTCCTGTCCAAATTAGACATTTGTAGATTCTCTTGTATAGGTTATATGTCCGCTGTAATTCGGGTAGCTAGGTACAGTATAGTGCAAGCTGTACAACAGCTGCAGCTGTTATGACAATGACTGCAGTTCAAATGAAAGTTCTGAGAATGAAGATCACGTATCAGAAGTTTCTGAGCAAAGTGACATCGAAGGCACTTATGAGCAAAAGAGTACAGAATTCGCACCGGGTGTTGACGCTCCTGTCACTTGCCGTTTGGACACCACTGAGAAAGGTAGAGGTCGCGGAGGTGGTCGCCGGGGTAACTCATCTTCATCCGGAACATCAGGATCTGTGCGACAGCAACACGACGAGGATGGCATATCCTCTGATGCAACATTCATTGGTAAAACGGCTTCATTTATTGGAGAAATCCACTACCAACTAGGAGACACTGCAACCAATATATCATATGTACTATGCCTGGTGTACCGGTAACTTCTGGATCACGATGCAATACAATTATGGAAAACATATAGGGTAACTCCAAACGTCATTATCAACATTATATTGCAAACCAAATGAGAGGCAAACAGAAGGATACGCAAATAGAATGAAACTAACCTAGATAAAAACATGACGAGTGGAAGCCAATTGACAACAAAATTCTCGCATTTTGGGGTCTCTGTATTTTTGCTGGAATCTAAAGGAGTAGCCATGAACCACAAGATAGCTTATGGTCAACGCGTGAAGGAAGACCAATATTTATGGCAACGATATCATGCCCCGGTTTCGTGATATCATGAAACACATGAGATTTGATGACAAATCGACTAGACAACTAAGACAGAAGGATGACAAGTTAGCTGTTTTCTGTGACGTTTGCCTAATGTTCATATCTCAGCTGCCAAAGGTTTTTTCCAGGGTCAGACCTATGTGTTGACGAACAACTGGTGACATATCGTTGCAAATGTAATTTTCGCCAAAATATCTCTTCAAAACCGGCTAAGTACGGGATTAAAAGTTGTTGGTGCTGTGATTTTGTGACATCGTAACCACTTACTGCAGATATATGCTTAGGTAGGCAGAAGAATGCAGAAAGAGAGGTTGAACAGGGTGCGCGAGTGGTTAAAAGTCTGATATGTGGGCGCATTGGCGGCTCCACAGGGAGGCCAGGGGGGCCCGTGCCACCTACTGAGTGTCTGGCCCCGCAGTGGCCCCTGTTGAGACCCTATACTTAATACTACATACCTAACAACAAATGGTTGGCCCCCCATGATTAGAAGTTGCCACCCCAACGGCCCCTACTTGCCAAATCCTGGAGCCGCCACTGTGTGGGCGTCTGCAGAAATTTTTTCAGGAGCTGCAAAACAGGGTCTTAATGTGACGAAAGAAATTACAAAAATTTCCAGGGGTGCAAAGCAGGGTTATGTGACGAAAGAAACAAGAAATTTTACTTATTTCGTAACTTCGCAATTTTCCCAGGGGTGCTGTTGCACCCCCTTGTCCCCCCTCTGGACGCCCATAGTCTGATAGGGCCTTCTTTTATGATAATTATGAATTGAATGTTATACAAATTTCATTTAGCTGTGCTTAAGATCGCTAGTTTTCATTGAGGACCCCAGTTGGTCAGATTAAGGCGTAAAATATGTCGGTCCTTGAGGGTTAGCAGATGTTGTATATGATAATAGCCATTATTTTATTTTATTTGTATTCCTAAGGTCCGCGTTTCCAATAGTATATATGATTTATAACCTGTCTGCAACTGACTATCTTTTAAGGTTAAAGTCATTCCTGTATCTTTATTTCACAGCCCTTAATCAACCGAGAAAGTATGTTGACATTAACTACAATGCGTGAAATCGTCGGCATAGTAAGAATGTTGAATTATTTTATAAAAATATAATTGAATTTTATCTCTCATTTATAAGATATTTCCTCGTTTATCACTGCCATATATATATATATATATATATATATATATATATATACCTCAATTTTCTATGTCGCGCGGGACATTAAAACTTGTAGCAGCCTAGTGAGATGCAAACTAGCTGTGTACAAATGCATACGGCCCATTTAGTTAATTAAACAATATTATACACGATACTTTTCCAAGCGGAATACAGTTGCCTGTGGTCACGACACGACACGACGAGAATCGAGGAAGTGACGACCGCAGATTGGTTGGTAGGGCCCAGTGGCGGCTCCACTGGGGTCAGGGGCCCGTGCCCCTATTGAGTGCCTGCCCCCCCAGTGGCCCCCAGTTGGGACCCTATACTTAATGCTACATACATTAAACAACAAATGGTTGGCCCCCCATGATTAGAAGTTGCCACCCCAACGCCCCCCCCCACTTGCCAAATCCTAGAGCCGCCACCGGTAGGGCCTAGCTGCTTGCCAAAAGCGCGGAACAATGGAACATTGCTGCCGTAAATTTCACCCGGAGTGTCGGCCTACGTAGCTGTCCTTTTGCCAGAACTCAGAGAGAGAATAGAGAGAGAGAGAGACAGAGAGAGAGAGAGAGAGAGAGAGAGAGAGAGAGAGAGAGAGAGAGAGAGAGAGAGAGAGAGAGAGAGAGAGAGAGACAGACAAACAGACAGACAGACAGAGACAGAGACAGAGACAGAGACAGACAGAGAGATAGATAGATAGATAGATAGAGAAAGAGAGAGAGAGAGAGAGAGAGAGAGAGAGAGAGAGAGAGAGAGAGAGAGAGCTTCCCGCAGTAAATATAAGAGCGTTTCCTCGCGGGACTTTGGCTCGTCCAAAACTCCATCAATTATTTACACTTCCGTTCCCTGTTCGTTGGTGTCCGCCGCCGTCCGTCAGTGAACCCGGAGTGAACAACGCAGAAGATGACTGACGCCATCTGACACTTGTAAGTTGTAGCAGACGTCTATGTCGTCTAACAAAGCGCAGACAAAGCAAGAATACTGTACTTACCTGCAAGGCGGCGCATCCGCGGAAACGAGGGTGGCGCACGTGATAAAGAATAAGTAGGGCCTACCAGAGAATAAGCGGTACTGCTTTCGAAACCGCTATATAAAATACTTACTTGTTTGCTTGATCAGAGGCAATATAAAAACACGATATTCTACTTACTTACTTACGTACGTACTTAAATAGAGGAAAAGAAATGCTTAGCTCGTTTGTCTTATACGCTGTTGACGTTTTCATAAAAGAAAGTATGATTTTCTGTTGTAAATGATCGAAATAAACGATCAAGGAGTTATGCATTGAAGTCTGTTCAGCATCAATGTCTGCGAAATCAGCTGGGGGCCTGGGCCTCCATGGGACAGATCCCGGGTGGAATAGAGGAGGAGCGAAGCCCCTAAAGTTGATGGTCTTCTGACAGCTTAATTTGCAATGGAATGTCTTTAAATATTCTCGGTCTGAAATGTCACGCAAAAGAAACGATGCAAATTTAGACAAGAAGCTCACAAAGACATCTGAATGCCTCCAAATGGTCGTCCGAGGAATGTTCAAAGGCAACACACCGTTTGTCTTAGCGTGAGGCGTGTGTGCTGGAGCTGCGAAATTTGAGCTAGGGGGGTGAGGACTGAAATTCAATGAATGACAGAAACTGCATGAACCCGATATGCGAATTTTGGGAGGGTTGCAAAGTTAGCTGGGGGGGGGGTGAACCATCCCCCCGCAAACACACCCCGGCAACTTCAACACTAGTCAACAACATTATTAGTCCCTTAGCGAAGGGCAACATTATTCCAAAATAATTAGTTGCAAATTCACCAGTTGATTATAGAACGACAAAATTGTGATTATAGAACAAAACTTGAAGCACTTCTTTTCCAGCATAATTTAAGTCTGCTGCGTGTTCACGAAGGGATGTTGTCGCCCCGAGTTTACAATAAATAGTGATTATAGAACAAATATTGTAATTATGAAGCACTGTGATTTAGTATGAGTGTTGTATTGGCATTTAGTACTGCGAAATATGTTTGCTTTTGTGTAGAATCAAAGAAAACAAACGGACAAACGGAAGTTGGAATAGAGGGATTTGTGAAGAACAGTGATTTACAACACAGGCGAAATCCTACTAAACCACTTAAACCCCAGTTATTATTATTATTATTATTATTATTATTATTATTATTATTATTATTATTATTATTATTATTATTATTATTATTATTATTTTGCTCTGTTTGTGTTCTACAGTAAAGCATTTTAATCCTATTGATGTGGTCCCATTCTGTGATTGATAGGTTTGCGTTGGCACACAGCCAAGACAGTTGCTTTGTTAGACTCGCTTTCATTAACGGCGCCTCAGGGAGAGGGAGAGGGAGAGAGAGAGGAGGCGGAGGGAGGAACAGAGAAGACTTCTCTACCTTTCAATTCCCTCGTTGCCTATGGTTACCGATGTCTGCTTAGCAAGACAGATCATCTGAGCACTGTTCCCAGGCCATTCCGACCCCTCAGCCGTCGACCCGTTCAAAGCCTTCGACAGTTGAGTGTCGACTGTACGGTTGGTTGCAAAAGGGGAAAACATTTCGTCGTCTTTCTTTTCATGTTAGTCTACCGTCCAGTTTAAACAAAGCGAAAGCAATTCGCAGTGTACAACATCAAAACAGCGCACGTATTAAGCTTCACAGTTCTTCGTAAATCACTATGCATAAATCAAGGTAAAGGTGAACGAAGGTAAGTCCCGTACTTGTGTCCGAACGTTGGGTTTCAGCGGATATATTTCCGGTCTAGACAATCAGTGACGTAGGTGGCAAGGTCATTTCTAGGATTATCAATATGGGGGGGGGTGTCGGTAAATTCTGGGGGTCCTCTGCCAAAAAAAGTCTGACAAGTGACAAGCATAAAAAGATCATCCCATAGCTGAGATTGAGGGGGGTGTTGGGTGGGTGGGTGTCGGTCTCAAACGTTGGGGGGGGGCGTTGGGGTGTTAGTAATGGGTGCAAAAATATCCCTGGTAGGTGGTATAACCCATTAATCTGGGATAGGTTGGCTTTACTTTCAGTCACATGCATTTGCAATTCTGTGCCTTAAATGTAAATTTTTAAATCAATATTTGTAGACATTTTGGCGTTATTCGGCAAAACTCTTCATCTACTAGTTTCTACCGTTCGTTAAACTAAAAGTCTCCCCGGTGTGCCCCAAGCACGAAAATGGACGTTTTAAGGCATAGGCATTAGGCATGGTAGGCACATTCCTAGGACCCCCGCGAAGCAGGGGGCCCCCGGCGGACCGCGGAGTAAATTTCTCAGGTGCTTCATTGGAATGTAGAATTATTTTCGATTTTCTGAAGAACGACAGAAGTCCAACAAGCAGAGTAAAGCCATCGTCTCTTTCCCGACAAAAATTTTGACTAGCGAAAAAAGGTCATCGCCGTTTTTAGGTGTTAAAAAAGTTTGTCACTACTTTTTTTAAATGCCTACGGTCCCCTTTTTCAAAATGCCAGGGCCCCAAAACTTCTTAGAACGGCGCTGAGCACGAACCTCCTTCAGGGGCGTAGCGACGGGGGGGATATATATCGGTATATATGCCACCAAAAATATCAGACTATCATAAAATTTCTAATGTGTTTTTAAGATATTTAAAATTTTTAAAGATTCATATCCCCCAAATCACATTATACCCCCAAATCAAATTCCTGGCTACACCACTGACCTTGTTCCTAGAATGAGGTTTTGAATCAGTTGGCCCTATACTCTGGAATGCCTTTGACCCTGTATAGGGGCCTATGTAATGTATCAAGCAACTGCTGATTCCATGGTCGTCGTTTCGGAACGACTTCGAACTCGTCTCCTTGTCAAAGTATACAGTTGTCGCCGCAGCGAGGGAACGCTTCTGTTATATAGCGCAACATTTCAAAAGACACCCGCCCCAGTTTCTCAAGCGTTATCGTCCGTGGCCTAGAGCTAGCGCCGCCGCGTCTTTGTGCAGGCGAGGCGTACACGCATAAGCACCGCGGTGAGTGGAGGACTGGATATGTGTGTGGAAAAGTATGACCGGATGGTCGTCGTCGTCATCGTCGTCGTCGTCGTCGTCGTCGTCGTAATCATTGCTGCCGAGGCGGCGAGCACGGCGCTCGAAGCGGCCGGCACTCGGTCTCATGTGTCTTCGTCGGTCGGATGAGAAACGGAGAACAGCAGCGTGAAACGATGTCTGCGCATAGTAAACTCTCTCTCTTCAGGAAATCAAGTCAGATGATGACAAGAATCGCCTCTCTCTCTCTCTCTCTCCCACCACACACTTAGCGAATTTGCGCAAAAGTGTGCGGACCAAACTACTGAATCTGTGAATATTTTATATTAGTTTAGCCGACAAGAGAAAGAACTCAGATTGATTTTGGTTATGGACCCTCCTAGGAAGTTCATCGCAGAACACATACAGTAGACTACAGTGTAATGTGGCGAGATAATTTTCCCAGTCGCTTTAAAATAATCGAGTGAGAGAATAATCATAGAAGTTCGAACGACTTTTGCGGTTTGCCTCTGCATTATGGCGACCGAGTGGAATGTTGAAAAGAGTTCGTGGATTTGGAATGTTATCACCGGGGAGCGTTCCTGTCAATTGTTCCGTTTCGTCGCGTTTTCCCTGTTCGTGTGTCTCTCGAGAGCCAGCGGACAACCAGATTGCGTCTGCCGGCAGGACGACACGAGGTCTCGTGCCGTCATGATCTGCCGATCCGTGTCGTGCCAAGACTCGTGGTGCGGTCTTCGTGATTTTGACGACGAAGGGGCAAAGCTCGGCGCACTGCAGTGTTGGCACGAGTAACGGATCTGTCGCGGCAAATACGTTCGAATTGACGTACGGTCGAAATGGACGCGAAAACGTTTCGTCAATAATTCGTTGACCGATTCTTTGACGTATTTCCGTGCCAGTAACTTGGCACTGTTCGACTGCAGATGTCAGACGATAGCCTCCGTTCTGAACATCACGGCACCTTTCGTTCTCAAAGCGGAACATCTCAGGGACCTTTTGCACTACAGCGACGCAACTGCCAACATCACTAGGCTGGAGCTGTCCAACTCCCGACTCAATGCGGTCGAAGAGACGGCGTTTGACGGAGGCTTCGGCGATTCTCTGACCGATCTGGATCTATCCGGGAACAGCATTCGTCGAGTATCTTGGAAAACCTTTGCTGGTCTGCGAAACTTAAACTATCTGAACCTGTCCAGGAATACTATCGCGACTTTCGAAGACTGTTCGGAACCAGGCTGTGCTCTCAGCGTTACTACTCTGGACGTAAGTGGTAATAGGTTGTCTCGGTTGACCGTTTTCAGGAATTCAGGCACTAAATTCGAGAACATGGTCATACTCGACGCCTCCGAAAATCAAATAAAGACGCTGAGCTTTGTGGCCGAGAGTTTGAAGGAATTACATCTGAGCAAAAACCAGGTACGCGTGATAAAGAGCGGGGTATTTACTTCGGCTCAAAACCGCCTCGAGATAATCGACCTGTCGAGCAATAACCTGAGTTCAGTCAACAACTTGACCTTTGTTGACCTCGACAGCATTCGACTGATAAACCTGTCCCGCAATTCGATCGACAACATCGAGGCGTCTGCGTTTCATGCATCGGCGATTTCCGGTACCGATGAGGACGCGCAAAGCTACAGCGGCCGCAACCTCACGGCGGGGACTCCTACCCGGGCGGGAGGACGTGGACGGCGCTGTACGCTCTCGACCTGAGCCGCAACCGGCTGAGACGCGTCGCGGACGCCGTCTTCGCCGGGCCCCTGAGCGGAGTCCGGGTCCTGCGACTGGGAAACAACCGGCTGCAGCGGCTGTCGAGGTACCTCGTGGAGCAGCTGAAGCGGCTCGAGGTCCTCGAACTGCAGCACAACGAACTGACCTGGCTCGACGTCGGCACCTTCGCCAGTCCAACGCTGCGTCACATCGACCTGTCTCACAACGACCTGCGCAAAATCATCAGCATGACGTTCCTCTACCTGCCGTCGGTGACACACGTCGACGTCAGCTACAACGCCGTCGGATACCTGTACAAGTACGCGTTTTTGATTGATTGATTAATTGAATAATTGATTGATCGATTGATCGATTGATCGATTGATTGATTGGTCAATTGATTGATTGATTGATCGATCGATTGATTGGTTCATTCATTCATTGATCGAGGTTTATTATTTCCAAAAGAACAATGTATATGGTACAATAGCAACTACAATTTTTGAAGTCAATTGTATACAGTCAAATAGTTACAATGACGTTGAAAAGACTTTGAAAATGTAAGCGTGACTAATTAATAGCACGCATTATCTAAAGTTGAGAAAATGAATAATAAGCATGGAGAATATATAAAAAGTGGAATTATTGTAATTTCTCGTGATTAAATTAGAGAATAGGATATAGAGTAAATAAGAACATTATTATACTGTAGTCAGCACAGAGGTTAGTAATGGAAATAAAAGATACCGAAATGGAGTGACCTCTCGCCTTGGATAAAAGTACTTAATATAAAAGAGAAATAAGTAACAGTTTTATGTCCTTAAAGCCGACAAATTTATTAATTAAGGGTAAAAAAAAAAAGTAATATAGAATATGTGTAACAAAAATTAGTAAATGTTTGATAGCCTCTAATAAAATATTTAGTTGTAAAATTTAAAAGGTACGCCTTCTATCGGATCTGCAAGGAATCGAATCGGCGGATATATCTGTCGTTCCGCGGAAATCGTCTGCAGACGGACGCCGTTTGGAAGCTGCTGTCGCTGCTTCAGCACCAAGAGGACGGCGCATGCGTCGTGGACGCCGACCTAAGAGACAACCAGGTCAGTGTATGAGGGGTGGAATAGTATTCCGCGAGTCTGCGGTTTAAGATTCGTGCAAATTATTCGTGAACTCAACGTTTGATTTGAAATCCGGTAAAATTCCGCGATAAAGTAACTTTGGTTGGGGGTACTTTACGGGTGATTATAGTTGAACTTGTACCCAGGGCCGACGAGAGGGCGGACAGGGGGTACATTTTTACCCGGGCCCGGCGATAAACAAAGGGCCGCGCTGACCAGAAAACAAATTTTTTGATGTAAAAGATGTAGCCTAAGTGACGACCTTTTTGCTTGTCAACATTTTTTTAACAACTGGCCTGGAACCAATATTTGTCCCCCGGCCCGTATTTTCTCTCGACGGCACTGTTTCTACCCGAACAGTCAAAATAGTCCGAACGAGTAGAATCATGAAACTGGAACTAAATTAACTAAGTAACAGATAGGCTTTAAATTCCAATGAAAATTCAGTAGACCTTAGCAACAGTTCATATAGTGTCCCTTGTTAAGCGCTCTTGAGTTTAGCCTTCGCTATGCGTACTGCGTTCTATAAATTGTCTTTAATAATAATAATAATAATAATAATAATAATAATAATAATAATAATAATAATAATAATAATAATAATAATAATAATAATAGCACATTACCTTTGGATGGGCTAATTTTGCGATGAGACTAGCGATCCGTTTATCGAAACAACTAGTTTGGTAACACTGTGTTGTATCTGTTAAACTTCTTTTGTTATTGTTTATCTTTTATTATATATTAAGTCGTGTAACAAAGCTGAAAATTTCTTTTCTCGTGTATCATAATGAAAGAGCAGGACCCATAACGGAAGTACAGTAGAAGTTCGTTATAACGGACTCGGTTATAACGTATATTATGACGTTCCGCAATGTTCGGTCCCGTGTGATGCGCTGACGTATTGGATGGTATTGGATATAAAGTACAACGGATATATTGTTCCAAATTTTACAGAGTCGCTAAGTACTTAATAAATAGGTTCTACTGTAGGTGTTAGTTATACCGGAGAAAATAGTGACATTGTGCCAGCTTGATTATAAAGTAAGTCAATTGATTTTGAATTATTTACGTATTTTCTAATGAAATTTAAGAATTCCTATTCAAAACGTCAGACTGAATTTTAATGTAAGATGTTTTGACGTTAATAAAATTCGTAATAATTCTTGAACATCGATCCAGGTGACACACCTGATGGGAGTCGACGCGATGCAGTGGCTGAAGGGCTTGGTCGCGGGGGCGGCGGGGGCGGCGGGGAAGGTGTCACGCTTCGAATTCTGGAGGCGCCTTCGGATCGACGTGTCACGCAATCCGATCGAATGCGACTGTCAATTGACGGACGAATTAGCGCTCGTCACGCACGTGACCGCCCTATTGAACGCCTCCTCCTACTCCTCCTCCTCCTCCTCCTTCTCCTCCTCCGGTGAAGAAGAGTCGACCGCTTGGTGGGGTGGTCTCAACTGTTCCCAACCGCCCGTCTTCCAGGGCTTCAGCGTCGGCGAGTACATCGCCTACTCCGTCTGTCCGGTCGAGATCGGATACGCGTCCTGTCCGGCGGCGTGCGACTGCCGTTTCGACGTCCGCGGCAGGGGCAGCCGCTACCTGAACTGCTCGCGGCGACACCTGTCGACGGTCCCCGCGTTCGAACCGACCCACTTCAACGCCGTCGACCTGTCCTACAACGACCTGACCGAGATTCCGGATCGTTGTTTCCTGTCGGCCGATCACGTCGTCTACCTGGATCTGTCGCACAATCGTCTGCGGTCGCTGCCGTCGAACGCCTTGGCACGGATGGCGTCGCTCAGGCAGCTCTTCCTCCACGAGAACCGCCTCGTGTACGTCCCGTCGGACGTCGAGAACCTCCCGCGGCTGAGGTCCCTGAGCATCCAGGGCAATCCGCTGTCGTGCAACTGCGCTTACGCCGCCCTTCGGTCGATAGCGACGACGCTGCGACGCCTCGTGTCCGACCTGCCCCGTGTCCGCTGTGCCGACGGTCGGCTTCTATGGCGCCTCAACCTAACGCAAGCGACCAACAACAACAACAGCAACGACTGTCGCCCCACCACGCCGGTCGACGACGCAGCCGATGGGGACAACGGCACGAAGCCAGCCTACGGGCGACCGCTGGTCGTCGGTTCTCTCGTCCTGGTCGCCGTCACTGCGGCCGGCGTGGTCGTTCTACTGTCGCGGCCGAAATCAGGCGGAGGAGGAGGAGGGAGGCAATACGTTCAACCAGCCAAGAGGTTCGTGGAAGAAGCTGGAAGATCAGGACGACCAGCAGACGCTTCGATACGACATCTTCGTCTCGTATTGCGACTTGGACGACGCCTGGGTTACAGGAACACTCCTTGATGCCATCTGGAGCGAATCCAGTCAATACACCGTCTCTCTCCAGCAGCAGCAGCACCAGCAGCAGCAGCTGTTACCCGATCGCCGCTCTACCGCCGATTTACCGTCGGCGGCGGCGGCGGCGGACAACCTTCGGAGGAGCATCGAAGGCAGCATGGTCACCGTCGTCGTCCTTTCCGACCGGTTCTTCAGGACCGTCTGGGCGGAGGATTCGTACAGGTCGATCATTCTGGAAAAACTGGAGTCTCAGCGACACCAGTTCATCTTCGTTCACCTGGAGAAGGTGGACGTCGAGGAGAAGGCAGCGGATCTGCACCGACTTCTTCCCGGCGGCAGCGGCGGCGGAGGCGGCGGCGGAGACAGGACGCTGCGGGCGACCGATCCGCTGTTTGCCGAGAAGCTCGCCTACCGCCTCCCGTCTCCCCTTCGCCAGTCCGGATCATCGGGCGTCGACGACCACACGGACCCCACGAGCGGTCTCCTCGTGGAACTGACGGACGACCGGCCGGTGTGGCAGGTGAAGTGCAGTCGAGAGAAATATTGAGTGGGTGGAAGTCCTTTCAAATTGCCTGAAATTCGTGTCAAACTCTCGTGGTCTGAAGCCGATAGATTCATTGGCGAAGCCAGAGTTCCGGAATATTGGGAGCATATAAATTCTCGTAAATAATAATAATACTAATACTAATACTAATACTAATACTAATACTAATACTAATAATAATAATAATAATAATAATAATAATAATAATAATAATAAAGCGCTCTTGTCTTTAGCCTAAGTTATATTTACTGCGCTATAGAAATCGCCTAAATACTAATACTAATAATAATAATACCGACATTTTCGGATAAAAGCTTTCCAACGAGCAAACAACACGGCATAATATGAGTCTTTGCATAATCACGTATTCCCTTCGATCGTGCTACCTGCCACGCCCCACTCACCCCCCAACATCTAAACGATTTTGCGCAAATCTCACGATCGGTCCGAATCAAAATTGGGGCCCGGTCAGCGCCTCCCTCCCTCCCCCTCGTGGCTTCGCAAAGCCAATGCCATACTGTAAAGGCAACTTTCCCTTTCCCTTTAACCTCTTCTGCATGTTGCTGTTCGATCAGAATTCTGTATTTTTACTTGATTAAATAATTATATCGTTGAGGTTATCATATCCTGTGTTTGGCGAGCAAAGTGCTAATTTCCATGGTAACAATTAATTGAACCTACAAGTAATGCATTAATTTGTGGCTTAGGATTGCATCTTTCGTTTGTCAAATATTGTTATGGTGGGTCTTGTATTTGAAGGGGAAATGTTAATTGTTATTCGTATCTAACATAATTAGCTAATCCTTCCTCCCCCCATACTTCTGCCAGAATGGACCGTTAAGTTATCTGTGTTACCGGAAAAACCGTCGAAAAATAGAGATTTCCAATAGATCGATTCATAATCATTGTGTACTGATCATAGGATCTGTAAATACCCTTCAGAATCAATAGTATGAATCCAGTTATTGATCCTTTGCCATTAATCCACTCAACCCACAACACTCCAATCAGAATGCCATTGAAAGACATCGACGAAGCCGCATTGACTGAAAGCGCTCTGCCGTGACGTCAGAGCACTTGTGAAGTCTTCTTTTCTGAGGCAAAGATGGCAATGGATTCATATAAAATGACCCATGACCTATGTGACCCATTAAACCCTTTGACCCATGACCGCTGTGACCCATTAAACCGTTGACCTATGACCCATGCGACCCATTAAACCTTGACATATGACCCATACGACCCATTAAACCCTTGGTATATGACCCATGTTACCCATTAGACCTTGACTCATGACCCATATGACCCATTAAACCTCTGACCCATGACCTATGTGACCCATGGATCATTGGCAATGGAATATCTACTACTTTAACAAGTATCGATTTAATACAAGAGACGTCAAGATGGGAAGATAGGAATCTAGTAGCGGCTCTCACACAGGCCAGACCCTACTGAGCCACTCTAAACCTTGGTATTATATTATTATTATTGTTATTATTATTATCATTAGTAGTAGAGTGGTATCAGTAGTAGTAGTAGTAGTAGTAGTAGTAGTAGTAGTAGTAGTAGTAGTAGTAGTAGTAGTAGCAGCAGCAGTAGTAGTAATAGTAGTAGTATTTTTGTTGTTGGTGGTGTTGTAGACTTATAGTGGACTTATTGAATCAGGGAATGCATTGCTTACAGCTTGATCGAATAAAATTGATATAGATGCAGGAGCGAACGACCTCTGTATTGATGTCGTGTCAATACTCGCTCTCTTAAATGCCGAGCGTCTACGCCGGGTGTCCTCCCATCAGAGAGTCAACTGGATGCAAGGTAGGAGGTGGCGCCCCCTATGAGATGAAAAGGCCAATGGCTGTTCATCGTCTCGTAACTGAGACTGGTCAGCATCGTTCATTATTCGCCGTCGAGAGGTGTTATTCAGTCGTGCGCCATAAAATCAGCACCCGACGCCATATTCGAGGCTTCGATAAGCCCCGAAATTAGCCGAACGAGAGCAACAGAACCAACAGGTTACGCCCCGAATCCCCTATTGACTCCGCAACAACACCCGGCTTCATAGCTGACATCATTATAATTACAGTATCAGTGGCGGTTCCAGGATTTCTTGGTGGGAGGATGAAATAAATTCATAGGAAGTTAGTGGGGGGATGAAAAGAGGAGGAAAAATTAATAAACGTTGCCGAAAAAGGCTGACAAAACTCACAAAAGTATATTCCTCCCCCAATTTTACTACACTTTTACCGAAAAATAGGTTGCCCAGCAAAAAAGGTCATCCGCAGTTTTCTCCGTAGTTTTACTAAACCTTTACGCAAAAATATGTGTGACAAGCAAAAAAGAAGTCCAATGGGGATGCATCCCCACTCGTTCCCCACGTGGAACCGTCACTGGACATTATAGGCTCCTATAGGGTATGAAGCCCAAGTTCTGTCCGAGCTGCTATGTCCAAGCCGTATAAAAGCGAAAAGCATCGAGCCATTTCGCACCGAATGCAGTAACGTGTGTCCTCTGTGCACTGACTGTCTTTCGTCGTTGCCATCCGACTCGTGGTGCACAAAACACGACGATGTTTTTAAAGGCGAATGGGAGAAGTGGGTGCGATGATCGTCCCGCGGGATGCGTGTATCAACCGCCCGCCGGGGATTCTGCGTCCTTCCAGTTGTCGCGAAACACGTATCTGGGTTTCGCAATTGTCCGCCGACGATTTGTCTACGGCTTTCCCCATCAGTTCAGGCATTCAGCGTTGCTTTTTAAAAAAGACTTTTGGTCTATATTTGCTTCGCTTCAGCTGCATGCGGTGATTTCGACGCCGATACGACGCGCTGACTTACTGGTCTGTGTTCTCGCAGTGCGCTTTTTACGAGTCACGAAGGGAGGAGAGTAGAATGTAACTTTCGAATTGATCGGTCTCTGGGGAATGGGAAGATAAGAATCTAGTTGCGGTTCTCACACAGGGCAGACCCTACTAAGCCAATCTAAACCGTATTATTATTATTATTATTATTATTATTATTATTATTATTACTACTACTATTATTATTATTATTAGAAGTAGTAGTAGTAGTAGTAGTAGTAGCAGCAGCAGCAGCAGCAGCAGCAGTAGTAGTAGTAGTAGTAGTAGCAGTAGCAGTAGTAGTAGTAGTAGTAGTAGTAGTAGTAGTAGTAGTGGTAGCAGTAGTAGTAGTAGTAGTAGTAGTAGTAGTAGTAGTAGTAGTAGTAGTAGTAGTAGTAGTAGTAGTAGTAGTAGTAGTAGTAGTAGTAGTAGTAGTAGTAGTAGGCCTAATAGTATTTGTTTTCGCACGTAGGGCCCATTACTTACAATCTTTTCTCCATCATCTTTCTGAGCCAAAAGTAGACCTAAGCGCCGGTAGAACGCAGCTGCCTAGGATTCGTAAAAATGCTTCATAATCAAATGTCAGCGACTAGAAAGACGAATGTGCAAAATGAAGAGACAGACAGTGGTGTACGTATGCGCTATGAAATTATGTAGGGCATGATACAGCTAGAAAGCGAGTTAATTTGAGATGAGAAAGAACAGATTACATATAGACATCGACGGTCAGTCAAACATTGTATGCGTCAGAACAGTGGCGGAAAAGAATTATGATTCTATTCCGCCACTGTTCTGACACATCCAATTATTGTGATTTGTTTCAATATTCCTTACCCTTCAACAGGGATATTTTTACACCCCACAACACCGCCCCCTCCAATTTGAAACCGAATCCCCCCAACACCGACCCCCCTCAATCTGAGCTTGGGATGACCTTTTGGGCTTGTCAGGTTTTTGGGCAAGGATGGACCCCAAAAATATACCGACCCCCCAAATTGACAATCCTAGAAATAACCCTGCCCTACAACTATCACATTTGGGGAGGTCGAAGTCGTTTCAAAATTTCAAATCTCATGATAGGTTCATTCATTCATTTTAGACAATTTCTATAGCGCTGTAACAGCACTAACGATTTATTTCGGATCAGTCCACAGTGAAGACAAGAAGCAGAGATGCAAATGAACAAAATCTCTACAAGCGTTACGTATAACGTAACTACAATTAAGTGTAAAAAGCCTCTATATATTTCCAATTGTACAACTATGCAATTGTACTACAATCATCGATATATCGATGACTACAATAGAACACGTAGACGATGAAGAGTGTAAAAAGCATTTTATGACCAGAGTAGTAAAAGACATCGTATCGTAAAGACAAGTAAATTGCTATGACTACTCGGTGAATTTAATATAGGCCTAACGTTCGACCAGGCACATCATGATACATCAACACAACAACGACCATTAGAATAGCAATATATACTGTAATAGCAGGGTTTAGAGACGTGGTCCGGTGGTCCAGGAGGATTTGCCCTGCGTGAGAACCACTATGCTCCACCCATGTTTATAAAATTCTAAGAATTGGATTGACAGAAAGACAGAGGATATCAAATGACCATTCGGATATAAAGCTGAACGGGAAGTACGTGTGTAACGGCGAAGACGATAACAACGAAATTCACTTAGTTTCGACATAATACGCGAAAGAGTGAAGATTGTCTCGAAGGAAAATTTATATAAGGAGAAGAAGGAGTATAGGGCCAGACGGCCGATGACTTGCATAGGCAATGTCAAAGCCAGTGGCGTAGCCAAGGGGGGTTTAAACCCTCTGGCAGGGTTTAATCTAGACCGTTGGGGGGGGGGGGAATGCGCCTTCTCTCCCGGAAATTTTGGCATACTACAACGACTAGCTGATTCCCCCTGGCTTTGTCAGTTTCCCCGGAGTCCAGAGTCTAGATTAAACACTGCCCCTTTGTTGCCGAAAACAAAATATTTTAATGAATTTCTATGCATTTTAAATTTGTTGGACGCGATTTTGGGGGTCAAACCCCCTTGGCTTTAGAATGTAACGATCTATAGAGGTGACGACTTTTTTTGCTTGTCAATCTTATCAGCACGTGGAAAGAAAAAAGAGATGAGATGATCTTTTTTGCTTGTCAAGATTTTTTCGAAGTTGGTCACGGCCAAAATCAAAAACCAAACCCCCCTTCCGGAAATCCTGGCTACGCCACTGGTCAAAGACATGGACGTTTTGACATTAAAACCAGAACTTACATCGGTAAACCCAAAAGCGATAAATGTGGTTGGGGACCGGCGATGCACTCAAACCTCTTTAGTACAGGACACGACTCTGGAGGAGGAGGAGGAGGAGGAGGAGGAGGAGGAGGAGGAGGAGGAGGAGGAGGAGGAGAAGACAAAGCGATAGGATTTCTGTCGTCCCTGGGTAATGGCGACCGCTCGATTCCAAGGAATCGAAATACTCGCCCGACGAAGCTTAACGTTCGTCGATTCCTTCGGTCGAGTAGTCTGACCTCACCTACGACTGTCTTACGGTCTCAGTCACTCCTCCTCCTCTTCCTCCTCCTCGTTGTCGTCGTCCTCCTCCTCCTTCTCCTTCTCCTCCTGCGCTTTCGCCAGTGTCCAAACTTCCAGCACGATGGGGACTTAAAATCGTCCATGAAAACTTGACGGCGGTCATCCGACGTCTCCAAAACCCTGACCAAAAAAAGGTCTCTGTAATTCTGGCATATCATAGGGTAGGATAAAATTTTTGCCAAAACATTGGGGATAATTGTGTGTCTTATTCAGGGGATTCCCCGCCGTCCCCCCGTGTTTGTCTTATTGTCTGTCTGTCTGTCTTATTGTCTGTCTGTCTGTCTTATTGTCTGTCTTATTGTCTCATTGTCTTTCTGTCTGTCTTTCTGTCTGTCTGTCTGTCTGTCTGTCTGTCTGTCTGTCTGTCTGTCTGTCTGTCTAGTAACCGGACTTTTGGTCACAGAACAATTGGTCACAAGTAGTGCACTTATAGTTCGCAGGAACCAAAAGTCCTGTAATCAAAAGTCCTAGCTCCGTCTGTCTCTGTCTCTCTATCTCAAAGGAGAGAGGAGGAGGGAGGGAGGGAAAGAGGGAGATATAGAGGTCCGCCCACTTTTTCATCCAAGTTTACGCCTATGGTTTTGACTGTTAACTAGGCTTCATCTAAAGCCTAAAGGCAACATCTCTGTTCCTCTAATCTTTAGAATCAAGTAGCTTGCCATTCACTCGTTTAATATAATATATTATATAATATAACAAGGCTTAAGGTGGTTCAATAGGGACTGCCCTGTGTGAGAACCACTGCACTTCACCTGCAAAGATAAAGATCATCATCATCATCATCATCATCATCATCGTCATCGTCATCAACATCATCACCATATGAAGCGCGTACGCAGCGGGGGTCGTTGCGTCATCCCGTGACCCCGACCCGCCGGATGGCATGTCTCCAGAGAATTGATAAAATCTCGCTGGTCTGGAAACGGATGTGGTCGATCCATCTTTTCCAGGGACGACCATGACAGCGCTTCCACGATCGGTCAGGTGGACGACCGATGGATAATAGGTCGACGTGGCAGTGGAGGGCCTGATGAACAGGAACCGTCTCTCCGAGGCGGGCAGCATGTCCGAGGATAACAAGGCGGCGACTGCTTATCAGTTCATTGAGTGATGACAATCCAGTCCTCGAGGATATCTTCGCATTGGTAATGAAGTCGTACCAGCGAATTCCAAGCCGTTGGCACCTCGTATGGAAGGCTTCCAGAGCAGTGTTTTATCCAGACTTCCGGCATGGGGGCGGGTTGACTTGGCTGGAGGGGAAAGAAATTATTTCCTAGCAACAAGACATGGCAAATGTGAATGCAGAGCACACAGTGCGTGCGCTTTGACAATAAGCTTGCAGGGTCGCGGCATGTTATGAAGCCGCTCAAGTGAGTCGCACAGTTCCGAAAAGTTTGGAAACCCTGAACTATCGTACTTTTAAAATTAATCTTATTTCGCAATAACACAAGGATAGCGTATTACGACCATTTTGCTCTGAAACTCCAATAACAATAGGAATCTTTATTTTGGGTTGACAACCTAGCGGTTAAACGATTTTGTCATTCTTATAGGATTTTTAAGACGCGTAAAAAAGGTATGTTCCTGGAAATTTTTAAAAAGATGATTTTCGAGAAATGTCAATATCTATTTCTCTCCACATGTCATACTTGGCAAAAATATGAATAATTCTGCCTAATATATTCGCCATATTTTCATTCTAATTGAATCAGAGCATTTCTTTTGCCATTTATTCACAACTCAGAAGATTCTTTTCAACTAATGTTCGCCAGGTGGCCTCATGCATTTTTACTATTACATATGCTATAATTAGGGTTTCGGCACGTTATAAAACCCTTCAAATGAGCCACGGTTCCAAAATGTTTGGGAAACACTGGATTAAACCGTCTACTGAATCAATCTACTTCCCGTTAGCCAAGTTTGAGGGGGAGCTGTGACCGACACCCTAAGTTTTGCAAGTTGGTTTTTGTCCAGGAAACTTTCTTACCGAGCGGAGCAGGACGGCTGAAACTGGAGAGCGGGACCAAGTAAATCTGGATTCCCCCCCCCGCTACCTCAGTTAAGACCCCGACCGGGCCTCCCCAACTGCAAACGTAAATCCAGTTACCCCTCCCCTCAATGCATAAGTAATAATTTAATAATATTTGGATGGCCCTTAAGGCAAATTAGAGACAAGGATATGTCATTATGAAAATGAGTGTTTAGTTGGCTTAATTTGTTGCTAATTTTTAGTCACATATCACCATATTTCATAAAATTTAACAAAGCCAAATTATTTTTACTGACTAAAATACAAGAATGAAATTGCATTTGAAAGTACAACGTATTTGTTATTTCCTCTCTACGTTGTTAGAAAAAATAACCACTGGATTTCTAACCCATAATTGTCCATAACGATTAATACAATGCAAAAGTACAGTACATAAATGTTTTTGCTGCTTGACAATGACAGACATCAGATATGCAAGACCTCGAATTCTTCGACTTCACATAAAATCTAAAGTTAAAAACTGTCTAGATTTTATTAATTTCATATCGGAGACAAATAATACCAGTAACCCATAAATTTCTATCATATATGTCAGAAACATTAACTGAGTAATAAAACTGAAACTTTCTCATTCTGAGATTAAAAACACATCCAAGCCATCATCGGTAGTTCTGGGCCCGTTCCCGAGAACGAGAGCTACAGAAGAAACCAGACACAGAATACGGTTAGGAAACTGTAACGTACAGTAAATCACAATTTAATTATATTAACACCACTATCAATTAGGTCAAGTTAGGTTCACGACATGTCTAGAACAGCATGGGGGTATATGCAGAAGGTAAAGGGGGAATATCTGGCAACTGTTGCCCACTACCCAGTGGTCCACGCTATTCACAGAAAGAGTGGAAGCTTCGTGCCATCACTAACTTATTTAACTAACTTATTTAGAATAATGATTAATGAACCAATAAAAAGTTCCACACCCCATACTGGTCTCTCATTACAATCCTCCTCTGGGAAGTGGACAGCAAAATATTTATTAAATAAAAAGTCAAATCTATCAATAAGTTTTATATCTTGTGTCAATACAATGTCAGGATTTGCTAACCAAATACCCGATGTATGCCCCCTGCTTGTGGCAGGGAATAGGCTCTGAAATTCCAACATTAGGGAGATGTAGGCCAAATCTTGACAGCGTAGTGCATCTAGAAGTGTCAATACAGAATGTGTTGCAGCTGTAATCAAGCAGACAATCAACAAGTCCTCGCTACTACCGGTCGAGGCAAATGAAGCAGAAATACCTCCCAGATAACACATCGTCTTACCGACTTGGACTTCTGCTGTAACTCCTTCTTCTCTCTGGCGACCACGAACGAGATTTGGAATGAGACCTTCAAATCAAGCAAAAACCATGTCTGTAATTTAAGTGCATTGTGTCAAAATACTAGGACTACACAACTGTAAAAATCATATTTCTACATCGGAACTTAATCTTACTTACAGAAACACGCTACTGTATGTACAGTAGAACTTCGTTATAACTTACTCGGTTATAACATTCTCGGTTAAAAAGCACCGCACTGTACGGCCCCATGTGACAAGTTAGTGTACTGGACATAGCGCACCTCGGATGTATCGTACACAACTGACAATTTCACAGGCCCGTTAGGTACATCATAACGAAGCTTTACAATGTCGTCAAAAACGCGCGCTTAGAAACTTATAAGCGATCGAGAGATTCGCATTTAAACTGCATAGTGTATCGATCGACAAGTACGACTAGAGAACAATAATCGCCTATATAAATAACATGGGTGAACAACGTCCACAGGTAATGGGTAACCTGACTGCCATGTTTCAACTCAACTGTGACGAGTTAAAGCAGATTCGGAGACCAGTGATTTACCCCCGGAACTATTATGTACCTTTGAAAAGCGATGAATTTAAGCACGACAGGCAGCCGTATACAGCCTCATAGAAGCTGTTTATGCTTCAGAAGAATTTGTTGATCTGAAGTAAACCATGTTGGTGCTAGACCATGGACCGGGGTAGTAGCAAGTTGTTGATTTTGCAATGCAGAGCATGGCTGCTGCGACCCAGCGGGACTGATGGATGATGATGATGATGAGGAGGAGGATGATGAGTATGTGTAGCTGTAGAGGTGGCAGTGGTGGCAGAAGTAGCGGCAGCAGCAGCAGTAGTAGTTGAACTATGAAGACCATCAGGACACAGCTAACAGCTGGTGGCGTTGAATTGAATATGATGATGTTCTGCAATTCATTGTTACACAAAATATTTTTTTAAAGACTCACGCTAACAATAATTACCAAGTGATTATAATCCATCCATTATTCTCAATAACTCACTTCACTTCAGACAGCAACACAGGACAAAACTCACAAGAGGTGCATACACACAATGAATGCATTAGAATGAAATGTCTACGGGTCAAACTAAGACCTTAACCCAGCAGTGCAAAAGAAGCAAGGCTTAGTTCACTTCTGACAAAATCATGAGACTAATACCAGACAATAATGTACAGTCAAACCCGGTTATTGTCACGTTCGAGGGACATGCCAAATCACATGGCGTTAAGTTTAATGGCAAATAACAGGGTTTTTATAAACAATAATGCCAAACACAGGATCGAAAATAGGTGCAGTTGCATTACGGAACGCAAAATCATAGAGTGACATTAAAACGGTTTGACAGTAACAAAAATTACGCAAATCATTTGCAAAGTCTACGGTAAATAAAGCATCTTGCAAAATTATATCTACCACAGATGCAACATAACAAAATACACATACAAAAAAAAGAATTTAATTTAAATTTACTCTAAAACTGAAGACATAAAACAATCAAAATGTAATTCACGAAATTAAACAGAACTCTTTTCTAGAAGCAGGCCTAAGCAAAAACAATTTTACACCACATGCAATTAGAAAAGTACTCGATTTGGGTTCATCCGTATAGTACGTACGCAAAAAGTCATATTTTCACCCCTCCCCGTTCCACATAGCATACATAGGAAAATCTCCAAAAGCCAACCCTCCCCAGTGCGTGCGTACTATATGGATGGACCCTTTCAGAGAATTTATAGCAGAATTCTAAACAAGTAACTCATTAAACACGTCAAGAAAGCAGAAAATGAAGCAAACCTCCTTCCGCTGCTGTAACGGCCTCCGCCGCCCCTTCTATCACGAGGGCAGTCCCTTGACAGATGGCCTCGCTCGCCACACTGGAAGCACCTCTCCTCGAGCCTACGAGAAGGTCGGGGCGGTGGAGCACTTCCACCGCTGCTGCTGCCACCGCTACCACCCCGTCTCTGCCACGGCTTTGGACGCACCTTACCAGTGGCATGCTCGACACGGACACGACCACCGCATATGTTTCTACGTATACAGATCAAGCACCATGTACAGGACCCCGATGTGATTTCGCATTTGGTAAGGTGCCGGCACTGTTTGGTGCCGGCACTGTTTACTGCCGCCCAATTTTACACTCCACTAACAAGTGCATCACATGAGCTACAAATTTTGAGATTCGAGCAGTTTTTCTTAAAAATTTCCTTTTCAAAACGCCAACACCAATAGAAATAATTATTAGGCAAGTTAATATCCAAAAATTTTTTGGGACAAAATAACAACTTTCCAATGACCAACACAGGTCTACATATGCAAAGAAGTTTTTTAACAGAAAAATCCAGTAATATCAACTATAGCAACCTATGTTAATGACAACGCCATTCATATATATTTAAAAAATAAAGAATAAAGAAGTTTCATTGTTTTCCAAAGCACAGTAATGGATATAATATTGACAGTTGAACTTGCTTGCAAGACCATCATAAGTACATTGTTTATCATACAGGCAGCTGATCTTAATACAAAACCATCCTTAAATTCATAAATCTGAAAAATATTGTTTGAATTTCTGATTTAAAGCCCTTAGCATTTTAAATTTACCTAATATTTTTTAGTTACTTTCAGACATTTAAGTTCGATTTGTGGAGCACAAATATTGAAATCAACTCCCTGAGCCATTTTATTATTGATTTTAGCATAAACAACGGCACGGAATAGTTTCGACTTACGTCCCGTCCAGTCCTCGAACGGCATCTTCTGCGTCTCGTGGATCTTCAAATTCTACAAAAGCAAATCCCGCGGGATTTCGTGCCACCCACACGCTTTTTAGTCGGCCATAATAGCTAAACGATCTTTCCAGTTCCTTCTCTTCAGCATCTTTCGGCAGATCACCAACGTAGACTTTGCATTCCATCTGAGCATCCCTTGGATTTCGAGAAGACATTCTACAGTCTACACAAACAATCATCTGGAAAGTATATGGGATGAAAACCATAACATCAATGAAAATATAGATTTATCATCTGTCAACAATGTAAAGGCTAACCTGATTAATCGAGTGAAGTTAAAATTGCATATGAAGAAATTTTAATTATAAGTTTTGGCTTTTTATATTATGGGTTAAGGTTATAGGTTAGGGTTTAGGGACTTAGGCATGGGCGCCCACACATTAGGAAAAGAGGGCACTTGCCCCCCCTGGAAATGCAAATATCAATATTATTATCACAATGAAATTTGAAAACATGGCTAAAATACTAACCGTGACCATTGTGTTTTGCCCCTCCTGGAAAAACTTATGTGGCGTAACCGTGAATATTGTGGCTTGCCCCTCATGGAAAAATTTATGTTGGTGCCAACGGACTTCGGATTCAGGTACCTAACCCTAACCCTTAAACCTAACCATAAACCCATAAGTACCTAAACCAGCAGTGCGTAACCTGCAGCCATACGGCTGCATGCAGTCGTGGGCAACAACCTGTGCGCTGTCACGTGTATTTTAAAATGTACCCGGTATGTGATGGCAGCCATTGGCATCAGCAGGAAATAGTGGAATCTTATTCCACGAAAAACAAGGACTGCCCCTTGCTAAACAATGATGACTTCGTCACATTCCTGGCCTTTCTGGCTGCTTTGCTAACCAATCTCAGCTATCTTAATCAAAGTCTGTAAGACAAAGCAACAATAGTTTGCCTCATGCATAGAAAAGTTAAAACTTCCTTGACAAATGTCTTACAAGGAGCGTGGAAATGAGATGTTGAACAAATACGTTTTTAACTTGCTCGCGAACTCTCCATTACCCAGTGTCATCCGTCACCTCCTTTGAAGAGTTCGTGAGCAAGTTAAAGACGTATTTATTAAACAACTCGTTTCCACGCTCCTTGTAAAGCGCCCATGACTTTGGCCCTTGCTCTGTTACTGCGCTATATAAATTGTCATGAACAATAACACTTATATTTAGAATGCTAAAATACCATTTTAACACTATCACATGAAAATGGGTTAAATTTAAATCTGCCCAGGCGAAAAATTTATCCATTCGAAGCTTCGTGAAATTGCTCTTTTAGCAAAAAACCGTTGTACATGCAAATTGTGCGCTTCTTCCCAAAAGAGAAATTTTCTGTAGCTTCGGTTTGACTGCATTTTTGTCGATGAACCTCGTGCATTAGAATTCCACGAGCTAAACACGTGAAAATCCGCTTAAGCGAAATTCCGAATAGGGAGGGATGAAAATGACATTGTATATTGACACTAGAGAAAATGAAATAAATTGCTACCTTTAACAAAGGATCCTATACACCCAGCAAAAGCGACGTTATACCTATAATTCTATAAATGCAAATTATTCTAATCAATATTTTCTCAAATAAAGCTTCCTCTTTTTCTTCTTTGTTCGTGGAATTATTAATTTATCCAAGATACACAAAATGGCGACCACTTCGTACATAGAATAAAGACATGAAAACCATTTAAACCAAAGCAAATATCTTGGCCAGAAATTTACAGAAGAATCAAGATTTACGACAGTTACGTGCAGTGGCGTAACCACGCCCGGGCAATTACGGGCAATGCCCGGGTTACTTTGCTTTCTGCCCGGGTTGAAAAATTTCTGCCCGGGTTGAATTTTTTTAAAATTATGCCTTTAGTATTTGGATAAACTTGCTTTTGCACTGCCATGTACGTTAATGTTATTGCAATACTATTCTAATAGTCTAAAACTAGTGTCTGGAAAACGTGTTTCACAGGTGACAGGTATCAGCTAGAATTAAGTGCAGTAATTACTACAGTCATTGTTTGGCATGTATATGTATCTACGCGATATATCGAATTTCAGTTATGGCGGTAATAGCCTGTCCCTATGGACCATTCAATCCATGGACAACTAGTAGTCTATGTTCAATCCCTCTGCATCTTCCTCTACCGAAGTGGACGCTAGGTACAGTGTAAGGTGATAATTGTTGCTCTGGCCGTGGCTGACTGATACCAGGGATAGCAGGCAGATGAAGTGGCTTTGACCTCTGCGCTCCAAAGACCCTCGTCGGGTCGGGTCGACCCGCCTTAGAAGCAAATCGCATCTGCTTTGAGTGAGATTTGACCTTTTGACCGAGAGGGTACTCCGATTTCCATGTGTATTTGGTCGGAAACGGTAAGGTCAGCACCGGGCAACAAGGTACATTGACATTAAGAGAGCATTCCTAAAATTCCTTTGTATAATATCAGAGCAGGTGGGTTTGCTTTAAGAGTTGACTCTTATTACAAGTTCCGAAGTTCGCGCCAAGAGTAAATTTATTGTTTTACTCACAATTTCGCGTATAGTCAGATTCTTGAAAGGCATATTTTCACGGACACAGCGTCTGGATTGCAAAAGTTGTCTGCGTTTGGATTTCTCAAGAATTCTAAAGAGCTGAACATAACTGACTCATGCTTAGTAACATCAGATGAAGTATGCCAAACTATTTCTTCGTCGATTGCAGCTAGTCATAATTTGCCAGACAGTTAAAATATCGGCGTCGTTGCGAACTCGAGAAATGACCAGAATAAACAGTCTCAGGCTCTGAATCAGATCCCAGAGGACATTGCCAGAGAACTAGATAGCCCAGTGTAGCCTAAATTGCACACATACACATGGAAATATTTTGGAGCAAAGAAATTGGTCAAACGTCGTTTCCAAAGTTACTATATTGCAGAATCTTCATGGTTAGCTACTGCTGTCTAGCAGGATGCTGCGTATTAAGCTTCTGTTGTCGTTACCAGAGCAAGGAAAGCGCACCATTTGGTGTACCTGATTGGCAGCACGCAACGGATCAAAGGTAGGGGCCTATGGATTCACTCTTTGAAATTCATCTGTTGAGCACTTGCGTTGCCTCGTGGAATGGGATCAGTTTAAAATCCTCATGTTAATTTTTTAAACATATTTTTGTTGAGTGACTGTCCACAAATTACGTAAACAAAAGAGGAAGGAGTTTGAAAAGTGTGACAACTGTTGATAAGGGGGAGGGGTTAAAATTCGCCCAAAAATTGCTTGCGTAATTTATGGACAGCCTGTGGTCAGCTGCCCGGGTTACATTTTGACTCTGGTTACGCCACTGGTTACGTGGCACAGTAGTTCGATACACATTCCTGGGTTGTTTTGAAAGTTTGCATATAGCATGCTGTTGAATATTTTTTATTCTAACATGTTATTGCGGAGGGTTTAATTATGCTTGTAAATGCGAAATGTCTGTAAGCACATAAAATCGACTAAATTATTCAGTAGCTGTCACAGGAAATCAGGGACAAAGAGAATACCAATAATAATTTATCTTTTATTCATCTGTGAATTATATCTTTAACACTAGAAGCAAAACATTGTGCCAAAATTTCGATTCTTTATAATGAAAGAGATTCTTATCAATTACCATTTTTGAACGTTCGGGGTAGAGGTGGGTCGATTAATCGAAATCGTAATCGAAATCGCGATTTTTGGAAAAACCGAAATCGAAATCGAGACGATTATTAAATAAATCGAAATAATCGATAATCGTCGAAAAAATAATCGAAATCGCGATTATTTTTCGATTATTCCCGTAAGTTATATTATACAATATTTCCGATTCAAAGAAATATAAATTTACCGTTGATTATCAGATTTTCATTGAAAATGGATTCAACTGCGTATAAAGACAGGCACCATCTTTCTGGATTTGACAACAGCTTTCGATGCGGTGTGGCATGCGGGTTTAATGTACAAGCTCTCGCTCAATTTGCCACCCTGGTTCTGTCAACTTGTGGAATTACTCATCTCTGACAGACGGTTCTTAGTTCACTTGGGAGATGTCAGCTCCTGGAGACGTCAGCGAAACGGTCTAACACAGTGATCAGTTCTAGCACCTATGTTATTCAATTTGTAGGCTTATAGGCCTACACACGACTTACCGGATACCATAGGTAGGAAGTTTGGATACGCTGACGATATCGGTCTTGCCACCCAGGCTCGATCCTTTAAGGAGATTGAAGACCAGGGTTATTTCTAGGATTGTGAATTGGGGTGGGGTGTCGGGAAAATCTGGGGCGTGTTTATTTCTAGGATTGTACGTAGGATTGTGAATTTGGGGGTGTCGGGAAAATCTGGGGTGTCGAAATTTGGAAGTCTCTACCGAAAAAGGCTGACAAGCAAAAAACCTTATAGAGACTCACAAAAAGTCTGACAAGCAAAAAAAGTCATCCGAGGATAAAAGTTGTGGGGTGTATTTCTCCATTTGGGGGCAGGCCCCTTCAGAGGCTGAAGGAGGCCCAGGCCAGTTGGAATTTCGAGGCCTCTCCTAGCCTTCCCAACAATTAAAATTTTGACAAGCGAAAAAAGGTCATCACCAATTTTGAGGACCGCAGAATACCTTCCTAGCTTTCCCAAAATCCCAAAATTGTCGACAAGCAAAAAAGGTCATCACCAGTTTTGAGGACCGCAGAATACCTTCCTAGCTTTCCCAAAATCCCAAAATCGTTGACAAGCAAAAAGGTCATCACCAAATTGTGAGGCCCCTTCTAGTAGTAGCTATCTAGCTTTCTAACTCTTCCAGAATTCTAGACAAGGAAACAAAGGGAGGCCCCCAAATGATGGAGGCCCGGGCCGAATGGCCCTCCTGGCCCCCCTCTGAATGGGCCTGTTTGAGGGTGTTCAGGGCTAATCAATATGCATTCTGTATCAGTGGCGGCTCTAGGATTTGGCAAGTGGGGGGGCCGTTGGGGTGGCAACTTCTAATCATGGGGGGCCAACCATTTGTTGTTTAATGTATGCAGCATTAAGTACAGGGTCCCAACTGGGGGGCCACTGGGAGGCCAAGCTCTCATTAGGGGGGCACGGGCCCCCTGGCCCCCCGGTGGAGCCGCCACTGTTCTTTATGCATGCCATTGTCACATTACCAAATTTTAGGGTGTGTCGATCTTAAATTGGGATGTTGGGGGGTGTTAGGGGTGCAGAAATATCCCTGTTGAAGACCAACTGAACATCGATACACGGAGGATTGCCGAATACTGTAAAATATGGCGGGAAAGCCAGTTTCTAAAGGTACTGTGAAATAATCGAAATCGAAATCGCGTTTGTATAAAAAACCGTAATCGTAATCGAAATCGTGAAAAATAATCGAAAATAATCGTAATCGACCCAGCTCTAGTTCGGGGTAGGGATGTAACTTTTCCGGAAAAGTAGAATGGCCGGAAATATTCCGGAAATTTCCGGAAATTTCCGGAATACTTCCGGAAAAGTTATAAAAACCTTCAAAACTTCTCTTTTTTAGAGGTAAACAGACAGCAGTGGACAAAATTAATTACCGCAGGTCCCACAGCTAAGAAAACGAAGTTTTATTATATATTTTTTGGCACATAGGGGGGGAAATTGGTTGAAAACGGGTTCTCCGATATTTTAACGAGATCTCGCCAATTTAAGTATTCTACTTGCTGCTCAGGGAACCAGCTTCACCTTATGAATATTCACGGTTTTGTCGCATCGAGTGCTGGCGAGAGTGTGAGACTATGGGTAAATACCGTAAAATAAACAAGTGTTTAGTTTTGTTTTGTGACAATTCGTTAATTTTTCGCCGAACATCGAGATTTATTATAGTTTTAACAAATCAGACAGCAAAAAGGCGTCGCGTACTCTGGTAACTGGTTCTCTGCGACTTCCGACTCAGACATTATATAGCGCTACCATACTGACAGTTGTTAACTTGTTAACAAATGCCCAACAAATGAATAGTTATAAATAGTAATAATGATAAAAAATAATAATAGATATCAGTAATAGTAATAAATAGTAATAAATACTAATAATAAACAGTAATAATAATTATAATAAATAACAATAATAATCAACTTTTCCTTTCCGGAAAAGTACCTCAGAAATTTCCGGAAATTTCCGGAAATTCCCAGAGGAAATTTCCGGAAATTTCCTAACTCACATCCCTAGTTCGGGGGGAGCATATTTACAAATGCTTGCACGCTAGTACACCAAGGCAAATTCGACGCTTCTAATTGGCTCATTTGATCATGTGAAGCTTAACTAGGTCGCACCTATTAATAGAACTCAGAAATTTTCTTCTCAGTCAAGTCTTTGTTAAAGCGACATTCGCGTTAACATTCTGCAAACGAATCTAAAATACAAATTCGCCGCATAATTATCACCTAACAAGTTTTACAGCTGTATCTATAGCCGAATTCAACTTATATGGCATGTAATAGATGCTGTGGTGTCAAAGATTAAATGGACCCAAGTTCGTGGACCCGAGCGTGGCCGCCGTCAGTACATTTAAGTAAGTAAAGCAAAGTAAAATCTCGTAGATTTCTATAGCGCCCTGGTAACAGCACAACAGGAGTTGCTTATTCTTAGGCGCTCAGCCTCTCTTAAAATAGCTATGGGGAAGGTATATTATCAGCCAGGCAATAGTCAACATCCAAAGGTCAGTGAGGCTATTTATTTAAGAGGTCAAGGATGCCAGAAGTCAGGGATATTTTCACACACCCCTAACATCCCCCACTTCACCCCCCGATTTGAAGTCGACAGCCTCCCACAAAAATCCTAATATAACAATGGTAGGTATGTGGCATGGACCCTAAATAGGCTCCGAACACCCCCAAATCGAGAAATAACTCCCCCAACTTTTTTATCTGCTTGATGACCTTTTTGCTTGTCAGACTTTTTGAGACTTGATAACGTTTTTTGGCTTGTTAGGATTTTTGGAGATTTGATACGGTTTTTGGTTTTGGGTTTGTTGTCTGTCAGACTTTATTTTGTGAGATGACTTTGTTCACACTTATTCAGCAGAGACCTCCACATTTTACTGACATCCCTCCATTCACAATCCTAGAAATAACCCTGCCGGCAGTAGTTTATATACTGACATCTTGATTGCTTCAAATACTATTAGCAAAATTAATATTAATAAAATTAATAGCCTCACTGCCCTTTGGATGTTGACTATTGCCTGGCTGATAGCATACCTTTCCCATAGCTATTTTAAGAGAGGCTGAGCGCCTAAGAATAAGCAGCTATTGTTTTGCTGTCCCAAGGCGCTATAGAAATCCACGAGATTTTACTTTACTTACTTTAGCCACGAGTTAATATTGCAGATAAGATGCTGGGAAATTCCATACACTATTTGGCGGTTTGTTCTATTAATAGGTGCGACCTGCTAAGCTTCACGTGATCAAATGAGCCAATTAGAAGCGTCGAATTTGCTTTGGTGTACTAGCATGCAAGCATTTGGAAATGTGCGTTCGGGGAATCGGAGCCTTTGGAATACTAGTATTTATGTGAACCGCTAGGTGGCGACTAGGGCTGCGCCGAGTAACTCGAGTAACGCGAGTACTCGACTCCAAATTGGAGTCGAGTAATTTTTTTGGAGTCGAGTACTCGCATAGAATAACTATACAAAGAATAAAATAGATAAATAAAGAATAACCAAAGAATTTCATTAAAATTAATTTGGCCTACCGTTATTTGTTACAAATAATTATTAATCAGTCTTATTTAGGTTATTCTTATTCGTTATGCCCCAGTTAGTTAAGATGTTGTCCATAGTGGACCAACTCTAGTGAAGACCTCATATTTTTGCCAAATAATTATTAATCAGTCTTATTTAGGTTATTCTTATTCGTTATGCTCCAGTTAGTTAAGATGTTGTCCATAGTGAACCAACTCTAGTGAAGACCTCATATTTTTGCCAAATAATTATTAATCAGTCTTATTTAGGTTATTCTTATTCGTTATGCTCCAGTTAGTTAAGATGTTGTCCATAGTGGACCAACTCTAGTGAAGACCTCATATTTTTGCCAGTACCGGTAAAATAAGTTTCTGTTCTGTAACTTCTGTTATACTAAATTTGAAAACGCTTGAATATCCGAAAAAATTGATATGTAACTGTATCTAATGTTCTGCTTTGGTAAATGAGGGCCATGAGGCAAATAATAAGCATTATGTGACGTGTAACGTTTGCAAATCATGTATTTCCGGTTTTACGCGAGTACTCGAGTACTCGCTAAGCTACTCGACTCCTAAACTACTCGGTTAGCGCAGCCCTAGTGGCGACCGTTGGAGGTCAGAGTTCAGATCACGTTGGAGAGGGGCAGCGATGCCAGTGCTGGGCTTTTTTCCCCAGATCTGGGCTTTTTGGACCTCGTCTGGGGAGCTGGGCATTTTTGCCGAAATCTGGGCTTTTTTAAAAAGTTCTTGAAAATGCATTTGTTTTTGTGAATCTCAGTCATTTCCGTTGAGCCATTGTCTCAATTTGTCTGAGCTTGTCTCAAGTTCTCAAATCTCAACTGTCTGTCCAGTAATTACTCCAGTAAGTCCAGTTGTACTCCCGCTGTGACCTTACTGGCCAAACTGACGTTGACACGTCGTCCGTTGGACCTGTCACTTGCAGGGCTGCAGAGTGGCTACATGCAGGGCCTTAATGGAGTGTGGCTATAAGTAAAGGGTCTGAGTCACATACCGGTTTGCTGAATTTTTGTATCGGATTACCTGATGAATGTAGTGATGACCTGATGATCTAGTTTATTGTATCTGCTGCTGGTGGGCAGTGGTGACTGCTCCTGACACTGTGCTACCGAGTACCGACTCTAGCTCGGGGTGGGGTGGGTGGGGCGAAGACAGGGACGAGGCGGGAATGATTAGGACTTACCGGTAACTGTTCCAGTCTCCAGACTCACCCCCCGTGTTAAGCCTACCTAGCCCTAACCCAAACTGCCAATAGCAATGCATTATGAAGATTGAACATTTTACACATGTGATGTAACTGATGTTACATGAATACATGATATTATGTCACTGACAGTCTGACACTTTTTCAATTTCCAGAGTTCGTTTCTAACTTTCTCATATGATTATATTACGCTGTTATTCGAATATTTCAGTTTAATTGAGTCCATAATTTTGAATGTTAAATACATACATAGACCGACAGTACATTTTTAATGATTTTTATATAGTAGTGAGTCCCAGTGACGAAAAATTAGAGCTTTAGAGCCTGTTTTGCAAATCTGGGCTTTTCTGGGCTTTTTTAAAGACGCCATCTGGGCTTTTTTCAAAAAGTTGACTGGCATCACTGGAGAGGGGTGGTTGGGTCGATCACAAGATTCATTGCAGGAACATCGCAGGATCTTTTTCATCGTTACAAATATTTCGCTGAATTTGGTAAAAATCATGTTTATTTTAAATTTTCCAGTCAGTTTTTATATTAAATATTAGCGAATTGCTAAGCATAATGTTATGTTATCGAGGTTAGGTTTAGGCTAAGGTTAAGTTAGGGTTAGTTTTAAATTAGAGTTTAGTGCTAGGATTATAATAGGGCTAAGGTTAAGTTAGGGTTAGGGGCTGTCCATTAATTACGTCAACAATTTAAGGGGGAAGGGTTTTGGAAAAGTTTGACAGTTGTTGACAGGGGAGAGGGGGTCAAGAGAAGTTGACGTTAACAATTTCACTTTTTTTAATTATTAAAAATTGGGAAATTTCATAGAATACTACTTATTACAATGGAAAAAAGCATTAGAAAAAAGGTAATCACTACCACATTTTGACACTCGATGAGGACAAAAGGGAAAAAATGATCACCACAAAAATAATAACCTTGTTATTGGGACCTGCCATTGATCTTAGGGGAGGGTCAAGAGTTGTTGACGTAATTATGGGGGTAAGTGAAAGTTGGCAGTTGTTGACGGGGGGAGGGGTCAAAAATTTCCCAAAAATTGTTGACATAATTAATGGACAGCCCCTTTGGGTTAGAACAGGGTTAAGTGAGGGCTAAGGTTAGGATCATGACTGTAAGATAGGGTTAAGGTTACGTTAGGGCTAGGGTTAGATTATTATTATTATTATTATTATTATTACGAACATTTCTATAGCGCAAATAATCGCAAAGCAGCAAATGCATATTATTATGTTTGGGTTAGGGTTAAGTTAGTGTAGGATTGGGTCTATTATTAAGTTAGGATTTTAATTTGGGTTGAGGCTATGTGCTATGGTTAGGTTATGGATATGTTTATAGGTAGGTTGGGGAACTTGGGGTTAGGGTTAAGTTGAAGCAAAGGTTGAGATTTGCCAGTTATGGCCAGGTAATATAATTTGTCTTCAATTGCCCACTTGTAGTCACTTCTCACCTGGTTGGTCACACCCTTGAGACCTGCATCAATTCTCTGGATGAATGTTTGGGACATTATCACCTGAGATTAACCTCTTGATTAGTTGAACTAGCGCCGTCATAAATTTCTTTTCGCCCGTAGTGTAACTACGTTTATAGTAGTATGTATTCCCATTGTGCTGTGATGGTCTTATGTCCGCAGTATTGAATTGCCTAATGACCGCAGTAGTGAATAGAATCTTGTAGTATAACGTTTGATTTGGAAAATTTTATAATATACAAATATACGTTTCTTCGCGACGCCAGCTTTCCAATGGTCGCCTTTCCGGGTTTAAACGATTCAGGAACAGGGCATACAACAGGACGCATTCCGTGAATAGATATTTTTGTTGCGGAGTAGCTGAGTAGCTAATGCCTGGATGGAAGTCACGTGACATCAGTGACACTATCAAGGGCGGGAAAAGGGGTGTGTCTGGATGTAAGCAGGATAATCAAGCAGTAGTTTGTCGGATAAGTTGACTGTTTCCAGTCTTATCATACACAAATTAAATATTGGCAGTTACTTTTTCTGCCATTTTCAGTAAGCCAGGTGGCGTGAAAAAATAGCGTTAACTTTTTAAAAACTTTTTGATAACTGCATTTTGTTTCGATTTACTTAGCAAATAGCAATATTATGTTATATATGTTTCATATGTTATATATGTTATATATATAACATATATATTGCACTCAGCTATATATCTATATATATATCACATATATGTTATATATAACATATATATAACATATATAACACACATATATAACAAATATAACTATATATATGTTATATATATTATATATAACTTATATATAACATATATACAGGGCTTTTTTTCAGTGGGAGGCATGGGAACATCGTTCCCAAACCTTTTTGCCAGATTGCATATATAATTATGGATATGTAATAATGTGTTTGGGAACGCCACAGGTTGTTGGCCACACCTGTTTTTTGTTGAGTAAAAAGGGTGGGTTCCCAAACCTTTTTCCTAGAAAAAAGCACTGCATATATATAATACATACAACATATATAACATATATATAACAAATATAACATATATATATATAACATATACAACATATAACATATACATATATGTTATATTATATATGTTATATGTGTTATATATATGTTATATATGTGTTATATATAATTTATATATATGTTATATGTGTTATATATATGTTACATATGTTATATTGTTATATATATATATATGTTATATATGTTATATGTGTTATATATGTTATATTTGTTAACAACTGTTTTGTTAGCAACAGTTGAGACGTGCAAATTAAAAATTCTCTATCAGCAGCGTATAATGTTTGGCAACGCAGTCAAGGGGTTAAATGAATCAAAGATTGATTGATCTTGTTTCAGCTCTTGCGACAATAAAACAACCTTTTATTTTACTCAGAAATTTTGTAGCATTCTAAGTGAAATCATCAATTTCTGTCTTATATAGGCTTTCAAAAGCACGATTGTATTTTTTCCCATGCTAAAATAGAAAATTGCAGATGCCGTGGCTATGAGCCAGTGGAATGTTCGATGGAAACACTTTTTTGACCCCAGATATCACATATTCTGTGATCACATGACTACTTTAATATATCGGTACTAGCTCTTCTGTGAAAAGTTCATTTGCAAGGTCCAGAAACATGGAATGATCAACCACTCTTCTGAGGTGGTTGATCTTAGGACACCTAAGATCCTTGACTTACTTTGAGGAAAACTGAGGAAGAACTAATTTGGCAAATCATTTAACTGGGAATTAAATTTTAATTATATATTAAATTTTGACAAAATTCTTAGACTTTGAGTATGGTTTTAAAAAAAGAAAGTGACTTGTTGCTATTAGGTACTATGGAACACAATACTTTGTCTATTTAGTAATGATAGTTATTATTAAATCTTCAAAATGGAGGTGATTTCGTAGTAATAAGAATTTTGGGATTAGGTGATAACTGCTTTTGACTTGTTGAAAGTGAACTCATTGTAAAATTTGTTGGATATTTTGGTTGTAAATGTCTTTGCTGCCTCTGTCATGTGATTCTGCCTTCATCACATGATGTGGATATTATTATTGTTACCATTGCAGATCATTAAGAGCTGCCAATGTTGTCTCATTGGCATCTGCCATGTTATTCAATATTTACCATGATTTTCCTATATTTACAATGATTTCTACTACATGGCAAAACTTGCCGGCCTTGGTTAACATGGAATGTTTTTGCTAAATTTAGTTTTGATTTTCTTTCAGTCGAAACACTGACCGCAAGATACTCTGCATATCTCATGAAATTCTAGTGGCAAACCAGTTGTTTTGGTCATAAAGTGGAATGTATAGGAACGAAGACATTGGTGGCTCTGAGGTGCAGGGTGTCATGGAGGTTGCGGTGACACCGGAAAATCACGCCCAGCGCAGGACATCTGACGACGAACAGGGTCCACTTATGAAGGATGGCACAAGAGCGACCACGGAACGCAGATGTGGCGTCTACCGCGATGTTATCGCTGCGGCAATCGCCGGTCTTGGTGCTATAGCCATGGGACTGGTTTTGGGATATTCTAATCCGGCGTTACTCGACGAGGATCTGGTGCAAAACGTCTTGGAAAACGACGAGGACAAGATATCGTGGTTCGGTTCTTTGATAGCCATCGGGGCCATCGTTGGCGGCCCCATCGCGGCTAATTTTGTTGGCAGCTTGGGAAGAAAGGTCACGCTGATGATGTGCACTGTGCCGATGGGAGTTGGCTGGTTCATGATAATCTATGGCTCCGAGTATATACTAGTTTTCTGCGGTCGAATTCTGACTGGGGTTGCCACGGGAATGATATCTCTTGTCGCCGTTGTACATCGCCGAGGTTTCGAGTAGTAAGCGCCGTGGAATTCTTGGAGCCGGCTTCCAGCTCTTGGTTACGGTCGGCATTCTGGGCGTATATGCCATCGGCATGGCACTTAACTGGAACTGGTTGGCTGTTGTTTGCCTGGCTGTTTCCACACTGAATATCCTTCTGGTTCTTATCATACCCGAGACGCCGCGCTGGTTCGTCGCGCAAGACGAACGCGATGGTGCTCTTCAGTCGCTCGCGTGGCTGCTCGACGAGGGCGAGAATACCGATGAGGCGTGCAGTGAACTCGAAAGAAATTTTGCACTGCAGCCGACTCAGGGAATATCGTTTCGAGACGCTCTCCAGCCGGGAATCTACAAGCCGATGCTCATCAGTTTCGGACTGATGTTTTTCCAGCAGATGTCCGGGATCAACGTCGTTATATTTTATTCCTCGCAGATCTTTTCGAACGCCGGATTCGCTGACAGACCAGCGATTCCCATGATCACCATCGGTGCTGTACTCGTGGTTGCCACTGTTGTCTCGTGCCTGTGTATGGACGTGGCTGGACGACGTGCACTTCTGCTCACTTCTGGAGTCTTCATGACGCTCAGTTCGACGGCATTAGGTGTCTACTACTATCTGGTGGAGGCAAAGGGCGTGACGAATCTCAACTGGCTTTCCTTAACAAGTGTTCTGGTATTCGTCGTATTCTTCTCAATCGGTTGGGGTCCGATACCTTGGCTGGTTACGTCGGAAATCATTCCTGTCCGCGCTCGTGGAATCGTGAATGGCCTGGCCACGATGATAAACTGGGCGCTTGTTTTTCTTGTTACCAAAGAGTTTCAGCATCTGACGGTGGCAATTCACAATTATGGTGCGTTTTGGTTCTTTGGTGGCTTCTGCCTTGCTGGGTGCATTTTTGTTTTCATATTTCTGCCTGAAACTAAGGGACGGTCACTGGAGGAAATACATGAAGCTTTTTCAGTTATTATTATTGATTAAGTTATTCATTTTGAATGCCATGCTATATTCCATCAAAATGCAGACATAAATGTTTGTATTTCATAGTTATTGGAAGGAGTATTAATTTCAATAGTTTAATGCTGTGAAATTTAAATCTAAAATGTAACATTTGTTGCTTTCAATGCTGTAGCGAGGGTATCCGGCGCCCGGGGGCAAGATGTACCAATGGCGCCCTCAACTGCCAAAATTTCTTGACAATTTTCTTTAATTAAGTTACATACATTCAATTTCCTACCGTGATAAAGTGCTATCTTATAAAAAATTCTTGGGTCATCAATTTGGCACCCCTTCCAGGTTGCCCAGGGGCGGTTGCCCCTGTCCCTCGCTACGCCACTTATTGCGATTGTCTGAATTTGTTGTTCTGTGTAAAAATGTCATTTTCACAAATTATATCTTAAGCATTTTAATGGATTCTGCAATTTTCAAGATCTAAAGCCGGTATTGAAGTTATAACTAAACATTTCAAATTTGAATAAGAACTAAGTGTTATGTTGTGACCTTATCTGCCGTTATTACTACTGTGTTAAAATTGTAAAATGCAGACAATCCCAATGTTAACTTTATTGAACAGTAGTTGTGTAAATGTAGGAAAATAGTTTAATGAATGAAAGGAAACAAAAGCACGGGGTACATGTATATGTGGGTTTTTTCAGGGCAAAGGTCACTTCTGGTTTCAATGTGAAGATTATGGATTTTTTGGTTCAAGATTTTTAATTTACAAGGCATTTGAGAAAAATGTTTTGCTCCTTTGTTAACTTTGAAGATATTATATTGCATTGCATTAGGTACACATAAATGCAGACATTCCATTGATACATCATGTTCACACTATATCTACTGATGAGCTACTTTATTAAAGTACTGTCATGCCTGCTTAATGAATATAGTACCCTGTATATGACAATACCATCTTCCAAATCACTGTCGTCACAATTGTGTTTGCCTGCAGCAGCCAACTTTGCTTATCGTGGCACAATTCGATGAATTGTACAAGAGGAAAGCAGTTTTACTTAAGGTATTACTGCATTTTCATGTACCGAAAATCCCTCCACTTTTGTACGTTGTGACAATCTCTTGTCGACCAATTTTGCCATTGGTTTGAAAAGGTACGAAATTACAAAAAAACTGGCTTACAGACTCATTTTATTATTATTTAGGCATATTTAGGATGTTTTCTATTTGCTTTCTCATGATCTCACTGATGTTAAGAAAGCATTTGTACACCGGTATTTACTTGGAAGTCGGTTTTCTTGAATTATTTCTCAACTTTTAATTGTTATGCAATTTGGTTATTAGCGCTATTTCTTCGTCTGTATTAGCAGCATGTGAGATGGTTTTGTGTAAAGTGTTCAGCGTTGTCAGATTTTAACTTTAGTGGAACCTCATTATAACAACAATGGTTACAGCAGCAACTGCCAGCTGTTGTGAAAACATAGCAGTTTTTCTGTTATAAATTAGACCGACACAGCAATTTCTAATTGAACGACATCTCACTTGTTATGACAGATTTTCAGTCCCCAGTTCAGTGGTTTAGCTGGAATTCCGGAATAGGGAGGGGCACTTTGACATAATTTTCGACCAAAAAGTCGAGCAAAAAAGGTCTTCATCCCAAAAGCTTTAAACATTACCATCTAGTGCATTTTCCTCGATCTAATATTACCCCCTCTCCTCCAACTACTCACCAGTTTTGGATGAAACTTACGACTGGTCCCGATCCAAATAGGGGGGGAGCGAGCCCCCAGTGGATTTGCTAATGCCTCGGTAGGCTTTTCACAGCATTTTTAGCAACAATTTACAACACATTTTTTAGGTGAAGGGTTTGTGAGTGCTCGAATATCTCTGTCTTTTAGTGACAGTGGAAATCTGGTATAACAACACACGTGTCTGTTGTTATAATGAGGCTCTACTGTATTTCAATTGTAACTTTCTTGCCTTGATACTTGCATTTATTACTGTACATTCAGTGACTAATTTTATGAGACATTAATTATGCATTCCAGATGGAAATATGAGATAGCTTGTATCCCAGTGAGTGTATAAAGTCATGTTTAAGAGCCAATCTAGGGGCATACTTAGGAATATTAGACGCTGTTGTTATAATAGGCTGTGGAAGGTGATATGCCTAGCCATTGCATTGCACTTAATGTTCATTTTATTAGTACTTTGTAAAATTTATGCCAAAACATTTTCTCTATGGTAGTTGCCATATTGAATGTAAAATAAGCTGCAATATAAATGGCACTTTGATATGAATGTGTTGGGTATCAACTTGAAGTGTTCTGAGGAACATATGTCAACTTCAGAGGCCATCCATATATTACATATGCATTGAAAGGGGTTATTGGATTTTGAAGATTTTTATTATTATTATTATTATTATTATTAGAGTGACGACTTTTATAGCGCTATCTTAAAGATTTTGCATGCGGATGTACAGACGAGGACGTACTAAAAAGGTAAGTTTTCAGTTTGCATGCGGATATGTATGGGGTGGGGAGGGTTCATGACTGAATGCATACATATGCACAAATTTGTATTGATATGAAGGTCCGAGATCCATGATATGCCATGTTGAACTCCTTGAATAGAAATTTGTAAGGTTCAAAGTCTATTCTGGCAAATTTATGTATTACAGCCACCTGTGTAACAATTAAAAAGCAACTGCTCTGACAGAAGTAAGTAAGTTAAGTCCTTAACCCAGCACTCAAGGCTAACCTCAAGGCTCACAGGGCGGCGCTGATCTCCGTTACCAAGGCCCTCAGCCAGGCGACTGGTGCAAGCTACATGATACAGGGCCAGTGTTCTTCTGCAACGTGCCTGTTTACTCCACGGATTAATACACTACTCAGTTGCCATCTGGCGAAAGAAGGCTGAGTCAACCTTAGGAGCTACTGCGGGAGTCAAACCGGTGACCTTCTCCATCGTCCCTGGCAGAAGACTGGTGTAAATTAGAAAATTACACACATTGGATTTGAACACAAATTACACCATTACTTTCTCATGGGCAGGCAATGGGTCACACACTTGCCCTCATTAAAACACATTTAATTTTCTTGCTTTTCTTAGCTATGACAACTTTAGTCCACCATTTGTTTTTGACTATGGCTAAAAATTAATATTTCAAACAGGGTGAGGATAGAGAAGCTAATTTCTACGTGCACATAGGGGGTTCCAAAAATGTATGGGGTGCCACAGGGGGTCTGAAAATATGATGGCCACATAATATGGATGGCCCCTCATTCTACTGGACATGCTGATGTCTAATTATAATTATAATTAGACATAATGTTTGGCTTGCCATTAAATGTAAACAGTAATGGATGATATCGTTATCTTTGCATGAAAATCTTTGCCAAATATCAGCCAGAAATTGTATGACTGAGAGCTGATAATTAATTGTCAAGGATGCAAACTTTCTGTTATTTCGCCTGTAAACTGACTTTCTGTTTGACGCAGTTGTTCTGATTATAATGTAAAGATTAAATACCTGATGTTAATATAAAGGCGGGATTAGAAGAATGGACATTTAGTAAATGAGAGAACGTTACTGTAATAGTCACTGGTTTCTAATGTATTCTTTCGTCTTTACGTGAATTACAATTAAGCAGACCGATGCTGTATTTACAGCTTTTGGATGACATTGTTCTGACAGTGCGTTTTCATATCGATTTTTTCATTATCAGACATACTGTAGCATACATCATACCGATGATAAATGCAGCTCTGCAGTCTTGTATAATTGTATTATGCTAATAGAATTTATTCACAATAAACAAATGTAAATGCATTGTTAAACAATGAGATCATCCTGTGCACAACTTCATGTATTCTGCCAATAAATTGATTTTCATCATTGTCTATTAAGCATTGGAAGCTGGTTATTACGGTTGCTGCCATTGGCGTATTGGAAGCTGAGTTATTATTCCCCTGTTTGACTGGGACCGGTCGAGGGAGTATTCCAAAATGGGTGAGTATTTGTGGGGGTGGCAGTGGCGGCTCCAGAAGGGGCCCTGCCCTATTGAGTATTCCCAGTGTTTGGGACCGGGACTTAATGATACATACATTAAACTTGTCAAATAGTTGGGTGAGTATTTGTGGGGTGGTAGTGAGCAAATCCTGCGCCACTGGGGGTGGTTAGGGTTAGGGACAGCAGAATCTAAAGCATTTTAGGCGACGACCTACTCTTTGTTTGTCAAGGTTTTTGGCCAAAAAGTCTAAGTCCTCCCCCTATTCAGAAATCCTGGATACGCCACTGGTTGCTACAATAACATCCGTGCACAGTTTAGTTTATATCTCTTGTCCATTATGTGCTTTCATCCGTTTTTCTTTAACCTTCATTCATTGTCCCATCTACTAATTGCTCATCCTCTCACCTGGATGCAGTGGCGGCCCCAGGATTTGGCAAGTGGGGGCCGTTTGGATGGCAACTTCTAAGTGTGGGGTCCAACCATTTTTTGATAGGTATGTAGTAGTAAGTATAGGGTCCCACAGTGAATCAATATGCTTGGCGATCTGTCATGCGTTTTTGTCTTCGAGACCCACACGAAAATTAGTCATGTTCCTATCACAGTTAAGAAGATTTAAAACAGCAGAATAACTAGGCATTATAATTTATTTTAGGCAGTTTTATCTTACAATTCTGTACAAAACGAATCAACCATTTGGAATACCAGTCAGTCAAACAGTTCATAGCATGTCACCCGGGGGAAACAGATTCACATTTTATTGGCTTTTATTGCATTAATTTCAAATGCACGACGTGTGCAAAGTGAGCATAAGGAGCAGATTGGTATTGATATGAAGGTCCGAGATCCATGATAATATGCCATGTTGAACTCCTTGAATAGAAAAGTGCAAGGTTCAAGGTCTATTCTGACAAAGATAATACTTGGCAGACGTCTGAAAAAGAATCATTATCATTGTCATCATAATGTTCTGTTTTATGAATTTATACAATGTATTTTGACACATGCATTGGGCCCGTTTTGCATAGAATTGTTTTAAAACTTTAAATCAGCAGCATTACTTTCATAAACACGGTCATTTTAGTTACGATTCATGAACTGATAGATTCAATTCAGCGTTAGTAACTTAGTAGTTATGCAAGAAATTCATGAAGAAACTGATGAATTTGTTGAAATTTTGCAATTTTTAAATTTTTTTATTATTTTACCTTTCCAATCTTTATCCTGTCAAAATATTATGCGGCCAAGCCTTGTTAATCAAATTGTAACATTAAAAGAATTGAACAAATGTGTATGTAAAGAATAATAATAATAAAGAGGGCCATCCATTAATTACGTCAACAATTTTTGGACAATTTTTAACCCTCTCCTCCTTATCAACACTGTCAAACTTTCGGTGATCGCCCTAAAATTATCTAATTTTTTTGACTCCTTATAATCAGTGATGGGTCCCCCTAAAAAGTTTTGAAGGTTATTAATTTTTGCGGTGATGACCTTTTCCCTTTTTTGCTCATCATGTCTCAAAATGTGGTGGCGATTACCTTTTTGCATGTCAGGCTTTTTCCCGTTGCAATAAATAGTATTTCATGAAATTTCCTATTTTTGATTATTTGTAAAAAATGAAATTGTTGAATTCTCTTGCCCCCTGTCAACAACTGTCAAACTTTTTCAGATCCATTCTACCTATTTTGTTGACGTAATTAATGGACAGCCCCTAGAGCATTTGACGCCCATATCATGGGTGATGGAGACAGGGACGTCATTTCGGTGGCAAGGGGAGCCTTTGCCCCCTGATTTTTAGGAAAAATTTTATGCAAATTTTTGTGTTTTTAAATTCATTGTTTTCTCAAGTGTTTTTATAATTTTATTACAATCACTGGTATGTATTGTGTAGCCTAGTATCATAATTATGTAGCATGCACTATGGAGAAAACCAATTTGCATACTGCATAGGTATTTAAAAAAATACTGTCTGACTTGCAGTGGAAAGTCTTCTCTCCCCCCCCACCACGTCCCCACCCCCAATATGGCTAACAATGAAATGACAGCCCTGGATGGAGAGGGTCAGAAAATTAAACAAGGAGGTTTAAAATCTTAACTTAACGCTGAGAGTCTGACTAGTCCATCCCTTGATCCCCACTGAGGGATCGGTGTTGGTTGATCCCCACTCCCGCCCCAGAAAACTGAACCTTGTTGCTGAGAAAAAGTTACATTTCTAACCAGACAATTGTCGCTCGGCGGTGTGCAGATTGTGAAAAATGTCGATTTGAGATTCTGGCGAAGAACCAGCCAAAGAGTCTAAATCTGGTGGCTTCGATGTTGCATTTTGTTGAATAATTGTAGTTGCACTCGCTTTGAATTCTGGTCGTTTTCTGAATTTAAAGAAATAGACGATGACCAAGGAAACACCTATACATGTAGTTTACTACATGTATACAAGACTTGGTGAATTTGCATGAAAATTTTGCCTGGTCTTTTCATTTCATGTTTGTCTAGAATTTTCCTCACTAGTAGGCCGGCCGTTGCCAGGCACCTCCAAAGCCCGCAAACGCGTGGGGAGGGGGGACGGCAGCCACAGAAGATACTTTTTGTATTTAGGGGATCTTCATTAATTACGTCAGAAAATTAGGGGAGGAGGTTTTAAAAAGTTTGACAGTTGTTGACAGGGGGAGGGGGTCAAGATAAGTTTATGTCAACAATTTCATTTGTTTAGAAATAATAAAAATAGGAAATTTCATGAAATACTATTTATTACAACGGAAAAAGTCTGACAAGCAAAAAAGTCATCACCACCACATTATGACACTTGATGAACAAAAGAAAGGGGAAAGGTCTCATCGCTGCAAAAATAATAACCTTCTAAACTTTTAGGGGAACCCACCACTGGTCTAAGTGAGAGGGGGTCAAAAGTTTTTGACATAATTATAGGGGGGTCACTTCTTCTAGCGAATGCCCGGCGAGGTAGGATCGTTAGTTTCCCCAAAATAATTGGGTACTCACGGGGTGCACCACTAGAAGGTCGATCCAATGCACCCCAAGGGGGGTCACTTTTTTGGGCAATTTTTGACCCCCTTCCCTTGTCAACAACTGTCAACTTTCAGGGGGTCACTGAAAGTTGACAGTTGTTGACAAGGGTGAGGGGGCCAAAAATTTCCCAAAAATTGGTGACATAATTAATGGACAGCCCCTTAGGCTACAGCTGCATCCTCCGTCTTTGGAGGCTCGAATATTTGCTGTTGGTGGGGGGTGAGGGTGGGGGAGGCCGGCACAGGCAAGCCCCGGTGTGTTAGTAGTACACGACATTTTGGCAAAAGAAATACCATCATAGTTTAAAGGCACTGCACTATAATGACGCATTATTCTAGAGACTATTATTAATAGGCCTATTCGATTTTTCAAAAACCTCGTTCTAGATTTGGGACATCATTGACTTATGCCTAAGTGCTTTACGATGTGACATCATGAAATTCAATGATCGTATATGATTATCATGAATGCAAAATGTCAAGGTTTAGATTTCCAATAGATTTAATTATTACCTTAATGCCTGAAGTACTTCATCTGATAGAAGCTTTATTTTGGCAGACAGTTGGCCAACAGTTGGTAGCTCTCTTCTTGGCGGAGTCATCTGCTGCAGTTAAACACGGAATTAGATGATGCATATATATATATATATATATATATATATATATATATATATATACTTTGAATTTTTACAGCTTCATTTGATTACTTGACACTGCCGGAACCTATGAGAAATAACGTATATATATAAATATATCAACAAAGATAATAATAATAATTAATAATTATTATTAAAGTCAATATATTATACCTGGTTTCTGTTTGTGCAAAATATTTTATACATACTAAATGCGGTTAGTAGGCCCTACTAATTAATAAATGTGACCGTTCTAGACTAACATTAGACAGAGTGCTATACTGTGACAGTGGTGATGTCTGCATGTACTGCATGTACTGGCTACCAGTAGGGTACTGTATCCACAACAAGATTGTGCTAACCACTTTTAAGACTATTACAACACAACAGAGTTTCCCAAAAATTTTGGAACCGCGGTCCTCTTCAGCGGTTTTGTAACGTGCCGCGACCCTAATCATAGCATGTAATATCTAGAAAAAAATGCAGGATGAAAAAGGAGGCCGTTTTTTTTCTGTCAGCTCGAACGTTGCAAAGTTGAAAACGAACTTTTCTTGCGGTTTTTGAATCAAAAGGCAAAACAAAATGCTCAGGCCATTCAATTGAAAAGAATGAGAATAAATGGCAAAACAAAAATATCGAATTAGAAAGATATTATGTTAATCATATTTTGTCAAATAAGACAAAATTAGAGAAATAGATATTGAAATCTCTTGAAAATTATCGTTTTAAAAATTTTCATGAACATACCTTTGTTACGCGTCTTAAAAATCCTATGAGTAAAGCAATATCTTATCTTATCTTAACCACAAGCTGAATATAAAAGTGTCTGCTAGAGATTCCCTATTGTTAGTGGAGTTTCAGAGCAAAATGGTCGGAATACGCTTTTCTTGCGTTATTGTGAAATAAAGTTAATTTTAAGAAGTACTACTGGCCAGGGTTTTCAAAACTTTCTGGAACTGCTAAGGCTAAGCACTTCAGTGGTTTAACTATAATGGAATAAAACGATATTCATTTTAATACGTTTTAATATAACACATGTGTGGTGGATTGCAGGTATACAAATTTTGTAAAACCTACGCCAACTTGCAACTGTCAAGGCTTGTGACAATGTGGTGTTGGTTAGAAAATGACACTATTGAATCTAATTTCGAGCTACCCCGCGACCCATTAAACTAAGCCCTGCGACCCACTTTTTGGTCGTGACCCACAGTTTGGGAAACACTGGTTTAGGACACGTGACCCACCCCGCCATTCCATCGCCATAATAGGAGATTTTAATGTTAAAGTTGGAGAAGGTATACATGAAACTAATGTGTGTGTGGGCCATTTGGTCTTGGACATACTACTGACCCGGGAGATCACCTCAAGAATTTTTTGTGCAGATCACAAATTGCTCATTATGGTTTAAGGAACACAGGAGAAGAAGACACACATGGATATCACCAGATGGCAAAAAAACAAGATGACATCAACATTAAGACTAAACTTACCAGTGGCGTAGCCACGGGGAGGGGGTTTGGGGGTTAAACCCCCTTGGACGGCGGGAAAAAATTTTTAATGTATTCCCATGCAAGTTTTATTTTTTGAGGCGATTTTTGGCAATTTTTGAGTGAAACCCCTTTGGCGGCTATTGACGAAATTTTTTTTCAAAGCCCCCCTTCGGAAATCCTGGCTACGCCACTGAAACTTACAACAACAAACAAAGGCAGGAGAATATGAAATAATTGTCTCAGAAAGATTCCAGGCACTTGAACTATCTGCAGAAGAGAATACACCTAATGAGTTATGGGAAAACACAAAGAAAGTACTGAAAGATACAGCAAAAGAAATCTATGGTTACGAAAAAGAAATAAAAAGCAAACCATGGATAACTGAGGAAACCTTTAAAATGATAAAAGAGAAACGAGTAGCAAAGAATAAGGATCCTATAAAATATTAAAAGTTGAAACATAAGACCAAAACGAGAATCAGAATAGACAAACAGAATAATCTTAATAAATTGTGTAGAGAAGTGGAAGAATCAACTCAAAAAAGGCTACACAAGAAAAGCATTTCAAGCTGTTAAAACAAAATTTCAACCTACGCTAAAACCAATACAGTCAGCCAGAGGAGAAAAATTTCCAGATGCATTGCTAAAAGATAAACTGAACAACAGTCATGACCAGCAGGCCCTCCGAGAGAAATTCTGTGCAGATGGCCGACGGGCGAAGTTATAATTTTTTCTTTTTTTTTTTTTTTTTTTTTTGTCTCTGCCGTTTAAAAGATGGAACTGACATTTTTAACCGTTCTTCTTTGTTATTCATTTTATTATTAATTAACATTCATCATCGGCCCGGGCCCCTCCAGACCGCCGGGCCTGATGACTGTGACCAGGACATACATAGCGGGGTAGAGAAACAATTCAGAATAGACTACATCATGTGTTCATAAAGGTTAACAAGAGTTTAATACAGGAAAAAAACAGTTACCAGTTTTTCATCATCCGTCCAGTCTGACGAAGTTGACGGTGCACTCCGTACGGAATTTATTTCGTCGGTTTTCTTCTTATTTCTAGGTCTTTGGTCTAGCTTGTCGTGTACAACCTTTGCGTCAGTCGATCGGCCATCTTGTTTCCCCATTTTTTCGAGGGAATTAGTGATTTCGAAGACTGTTTTTGATTGTACTGTTGTCTACGCGTCCATTCGCTAGAAGCTGTGTCTGTCAGAGATGAAGAAGTTGAAGTCTGTGAATGAAACGACGCCGTGTTGCCCTTTAACTGCGTGTCCCTGTAGTCTATTCAAAGCATCAACCTTGCCAATGTCTGCTTTTGTCTTTTTCTTAGTAGATATAGTTGGTGCCTGAAAATGCAGGACCGTTTTCTCCGATGCGGTGTAACTTGATTCAGTTTTTCGAGTAAAAGAACGCGATAGAAAACCATTTTCTGCATTCGAGAGCTGCACTTTCTTCTCGTTCTCTTGACTTTTTTGCACAGTTCGTCGAACAAGGCTTATACAGGTTTCGGTGGATCTTAGAGATTCAGAAGGAGCCCGTGAACTGGTCGTCCTTGGCCTTGATGCCGACCTTGAACGCTTCGTTTCGTCAAACTTAGACACCTCATTTTTCTTCGTTGCACGATCGTAACGCTGGCGAGGATCAAGAACGCCCGGACGGGAAACCTCGCCGGCGTCTCTAGCCTCGCGTCTTGCACGGCGAAGAGCAAATGTTCGGTTCATCCTCGTCGTGGTCTCAATCGCGCTGCCATTGACTGCCTTAGGACCAGTTGCCTTTCCTTCTTGAGAAACAGTACTCGCGTTTTGAGTAATAATTTCATCGTTGCCAGTGACATCGAGCTCAGAGAAGCATCTTCTTGTGGACAGATAGTAATTTAGCGAAGGGACGTTTTTTGGACATGTCTTTGGATGATTCGGAGATTTTGTTTTTGATTGTTTTAGTAGTTTCACCGGCTTTTCACGGCGAACTACGCCAACATCTTTTGCTGCTAATTTACTTCCTGATGCTTTGCGGTTTTGTTCCTCAGAAACACACGATGACAATTCAGCAGCTACACTGCAAGCCTCTGTTGATCGGGCTTCCTTTCTGCGTTGAATGACTTTGCTACAGTTATCTGGAAACTGCGCTTGCCTTTGTACATTGGAACATTCGGTTCGATGGACCGATTCCTCTGTTGACTGTAACAGCGCATCAGATGTGACGCTGGTCACAGTCCTTGGAGAAATAGGGTCATCATCTCGCCAATCGACAGATGAACCGTCCTCATCGAGGTCAGTTCTTGACCCTGAATAATTACCTTCCGAAAAATTCTGAGTGGAAGTTCTTGACTCATCGTTCCCCGCTTTCAAATTGTTGCTATCGTGAAGTACAACCTCTGCGTTATCAAAGCCGATACTAGTCCTTGGAGACGAACCATGTAACGTGTCACTTCTTCTGCGACTCTTGAAAGAATTTCCAGATTTAGACATTCCGTGAAATGACTTTTCAGATTCACAGACACTGTCAGCTATATTGTCCAGCAACAGTGCATTGTGTCCAAGTCCAGTAACTGGACAGGAACGAGAAGAAGCTTCCATCTGTACGAACAGAGAGAAGAATTATATCAGATTTTGTTTTCAAAGTTTATGATTCATTTTGAACATCTGTAACTGTATAAGCATTAGAATAAGAAGGAGATAGTTTGCAAAATATTATAGTATTAGGCCTATGTAACACTATAATAAATAGACCTATTGTACAGTAGAACTTCGTTATGATAGGCTCAGTTATAATGTATACTTGGTTATAAAGTAAGATTTTCAAAGTTTTAAATATTTATACTTCTCCCCAAACCAAATTATACCCTCCCCCAATCAAATTCCTGGCTACGCCTCTGACGTTTTGGTGTAAACCCCCTTGCGATGCTGTACTTGGTGTCCAACGGTGCGAATCGCACCCCTCTAGCGACGCCACTGCGCCGAGTGAATGACCTAGTGTTTTGCGGATGGATCATTTGAAGTACCATCGATTGATACCCTTGGTTATTATAACTGGCGCTATAGAAGTGCATAAATATCAGATTTATTACCCAGTGTTTATTCTAGCCACCTTGGCATTGGGGGTGGAGGATTTTTAAATGTTTGGGGGGGAACAAGGTCTGAGTCTCCAAAAACCTTCACAAGCAATAAAAAGGTCATTCCTTCAACTTCCTTAATTAATATTTTTACCCTTCTAAAATGCGCTGGCAAGCAAAAATTATCATCCTTACATTTACCCCTCTCCAAAAAAATTAAAGTCCCCGTCCCTCACACTTTAGGGGATTTCCATCCCCATGCAACCTATAAAAAATTTGGGGGGATTTTAACACGGGGGATTCCCCTCAGAGAAGGCCTAGAATAAACACTGTTTATTACCTGATTTTTATCGATGCGTTCGTCCGACTTCTGCTCTTCGTCCACGTTGGTTTCCGGCGACGATTCCAGGTCCGTTGATTCCGTGAGTCCGGGACGAAATCTCGCGGAATTCGGGACGAGATCGTTCGTCGCGTTGATTCCGAACTCGACGATATTACTCGTCTTAGCGTCGAAGGGTCCCATCGCCTCGCCCCCGCCATCTTCGTCGCTGCAAACGTCGACGGTGTAGGTCCCCGCGTCGCTGACGTCATCTGCGGTCGCGTCGTCGACGGCGATGACGTCATCGAACGACGACGAGTCCTTCTTTGGTTTCGTCCGATGTTTCCTCTGATCGGCGGCGGCCGGGGTTCGCCGTTCCTGCTGCGTTCGCCTCATGCGGGACAGGCGCCGCTGGAGGGAGCGAACGAGCGGCGTCGGCAGGAACTCGCTCAGCCTTGTCCCGACCGTGATTCGCTGGACGCCACCGCCGCCGCCGCCCTCTCCTCCTCCTCCTGCTTGTTTCGCGTCGTCGTCGCTGTGCTGTCCCAGGTCGACAACGAACGCCGTCGGAGTCGTCGCCGGGGATTCGTTTGGCGGACCAGGATCGCTCGAGACCGGACGACCGGCCCCGTCCGTCGGTGGTGGATCCGGGCGGAGAAATGCCTGGATTCCCGCAGTCCCGAAACACCTATCCGGGGCAGGGTGTCCGGCGTATTTCTCGTCACTCGATGAGGCACGTTTTTCGTCATCTCCGTTTAACGAAATGTCGCCGGCGACCGATGCTTTGTAGACGGCGGCGTCAGGTTTACGTTGGTCGTCCGAATAGCTTTCATTCGTTGCTTTTTTGTCTAGCAGACTTTTGAATTCTGTTTCGGAAAGACTTTTAATTGAAGGCACTGCATCATCGCTGTTCGTACAAATTGCTGTCAACCGAACACCTGATCATAAAAGTGAATTAACAATCAAATCAGTTTATTAGTATTAGATAACAAATCAAAGAACAAAATCAAAGCTCAAAGCATGCATAAACATATGCCATCAGCAGATAACATATGGTGAGATAATGAAAGGAGAGGTAGGATAACTATTTCTCGGTAATGAACCTGTCTTGCAGTGTCTTCAAGTACAATAATTATGTTTTTACCAACAAAAAAAGATAGCCTACATCAAATCAGTTTATTAGTATTAGATAACAAATGAATTAACAAAATCAAAGCTGCAGAACATAGCATCACAGAAACATATGCCATTGAGTGCACAGCTGGATATTGACTCAGGCATATACGGTGAGATAATGAAAGGAGAGGCAGGAGAACAGGACTATTTCTCTGTTATAAACCAAGTACAATACTGTTTTACCAACCAAAAAAGATACATCGAGATTTGCGTAATATATTATTCTATATACAGAGACAGACAGACGACAGACAGACTGACTGACTGACTGACTGACTGACTGACTGACTGACTGACTGACTGACTGACTGACTGACTGACTGACACAGAGAAGTCGATTGATTGATAAAATTTAGCGTGGTTAATTATTGGAACTAAAGAAACTTGCCGACTGAAGAGGACATTGAATAAACAGTGGAATTTGCAGACGCATGGTTGTGTTTCCATTGACCATTGATTTCCTGCTCTGGGTCATCCCCCCACCACGCAGGTCGACCGTACAAGGGCGTCATCTGTGGTGCCACTGTGGCAGTTCTAGACGCTGCCTTCAAGCCTGCGTTTCAAACATTACTGTAAAATATAAGCTGAGAAACAACAACGTCCAACAACAGTAAACGGTTACATATAAATTGACGCACAAAACGAGCAGCTGTTTGGTCGCTGTAACATTTCAGACGTCGAAATATCAATTGACTTCAATATGCACAACAATAGTACAGCTGCTGCGAAAGGAACTGAATTTGAGGTTGGGATGGGGGGTGGTACATTCAGTCATCCAGTGGTCGGAAAAATTCAACATTTTCAAAACATTCGGGATCTTTTAAAGTGCACGCCGGGATCTGCCTCGAGGTTTGTCAGATGTCCGTTTTCGACCAGTGGTGCTTAGAGGCGTATTTGATAGGGGAAGGGCATGCTTTGATTTTCTCAAACTGAAATGAAGAAATAATTAATGTATTAAATAGATAAGTTTAATGTTTAAATGTGCAAAATTGCTCAAAATTTTGCAAAAGCTTCAAAGGGATTTAAAATTTGCCAAAATTATTAAAGTCTATGGTGGATTTGATAAAATTGCGGACGAACTCTTCTCGTTTCGCCATGGCCAAAAATTGGCCTATTAAAATAATTTTTGTTTTTTGCCCAGTTTACGGACATAATAAAAATTTGAAATGACGTTTTGCTGTTTTTCCTTCCTGGTCGACTTTTAGATACAATGTAAAGCTGTTTTATTATTGTTCCATTGGGCAGCTCGCGTTGTATATCTTTAAAAATCCACTGCTTCGGATATATTTGAAAATTAGGGGCCGGGTTTTGAAAAATGTCAGTTCGAGTTTCAATGCTCCACAGATATAAGAGATATCGGCGATTGCATTTTTTCAAAACCCGTTCGTATTTTCGCTATATCTGCTTCAGGTAAGTAAGAAAGTAAGTAAACACAAAATTTCTAGGGTCCGCTGCCCGGGGCAGGCATTGGCGCAGTGCACCAGCTTATTCACTGAGCGCTCAGCTCCCGTGACCCGTCAAATCCATCAACATTTCCGTAATCCGTTGATATAGTCCGTGGTGGTCGAGGTTGTCGTCGATCAAGGTCGGGGGCAAAGTCGCAGCAAAGTATTTTATGGAGACCCCCACAGATAACACAGATTTGCAGGCGGGTAGAATGCAGGCCTGTACTAGAGATTCGTCCTTCGCTGTCGTAATCATTTTACTTACCTGAATTTATTCCCGGCTGTGATATCAACAAAGCGCCAGTGACCGTGCTCGCTGGTAACTCTTTTTCACCTTCAGATAATCCTGAAATATCTACGTTCGTCATCGAATTGCTCTGGTCTTCGCATCCCAGTCCCATGAATTGGGATCCGAGGGACTTCCGCGTAAGGTTTTCTTCGATGTTTTTTGGTTGCGCGGCGCCCGATAGTAAAATCAAACGATATCTTGCGGCGTCAGACATAATATTCGGATTGGACGAACTATAATTATTACAGCAGCTGGCCATCTGTTTTGTTGACCCGACTGCTTCAGGTGAATCGGGCAAACATCGAACAGGTGCACCGCACCGCCGCCTTTCATCGATCGCCTCTGGCTGACACTCCGGGATGTCACCACCTGGAGTGGCACCGCTAACGGGCGCCGCACAAAGTGGGACGGAATCCGCGTGATGATGCGTGGCGGATTGACCGCAACAGCAGGGACATCCAATGGGATCCGGTCCCCAGTGGACGATGTCCGGGCTGTGATGCGGACGACGACGTCTTCTCTTATTGCGTCGACCTCCGCGAATCCCGTGTGCAGGTTGAGCGCAGTAACCGTGATGGCATTCACGACACAAATATCCCCCTGTGGGTAAAACATGCGGGCTTTCCGGATATCGGACCAGAACTCCGAAAGAAGGAGAAGAGGAAGAAGAAGACGTGTTGGCAGGAACCGGAACTGATTTGTAGTACGGATAGTTTCCGCGGTCCCATCTCGGATCGACGCTATCCATTAATGGCGGATGATCCAGATCCTGTTTCGGTTTGATGTCCGACGGCGCAGCGTCGTTGCAGGATAAACGACATCTATAGACGCAGCGGTCCTTTCTCCTGTCTTAAGACCGATCGGAAGACCTAAAAGATCGTAGAAAAGATTGGTCGAATAACAAATTCTGAGTCACAATTTCCTATTTCTTTTGTATTCTTGCAACATCTCCTCGAGCTTTTCTGTCTAAACTCAAATAATTTCTCTTCAAAAAAAATCATTTCCTCCATAGCTGCAACGTCCCAACCACTGGCCCTTTGGATTAAATGACCCTGCATGAATGACCCCACCTTTGGCTATAGCTCAGGGATATTTCTAGGATTGTGAATTTGGGAGGTATCGACCTCAAATTGGGGTGTCCGGAGCTAATTAGTATGCATTTTGTATGCATACCATTGTCACATTACCAAATTGGGGGTGTCGACCTCAAATGGGGGGTGTTGGAGTGTTAAAATATCCCTGCTATATAGCTGTTTCGATTCGAAGATTAAGCGCCTAGAAATAAGGAGCTACTTTGGTGCTGCTTTTGAAAGCGCTATAGAAATTGACGAGATTTTACTTACTTACTTAGATACGGCTAATAAGCGATGAAAGCAATGCTTTTTTTCTAGGAACAAAGGTTTGGAAACTCATTTCCAGGGCCGCCGAGAGGAGAAATTCCTACGGTTCCTAAAAGATTTTGAAATTTTTTATGTTTCAGAACTTTCAGTGATGATGATGATTTTTCGTGCTCATAAAGTGAAACTGATAAAAAAGCTAAAACAAGTGCATTATAAGTAAAACTGTGCGTAAAATCACACCCTACTAGATTATTGAACACAGCGGATCTAGCATATCGAAAAATATATATATATATATATATATATATATATATATATATATATATATGATATATATATATAACTGCAATATATAAAGATGTGGAATCTGGCAAGAAAAGGTGTTGGGACGCCGAAAAAGTGCATTCCAAGACTGAAAAAACACTGGTCCCCAAAAAAGTTGGGCAAAATCAACATCAGATATACTTTCAATATCTGGTACATGGAATTTTATGTAGCCCTCTTGAAATAGTATCACAGTGGCAAACTTATTTTAAAACTTAAGAGGCCTAGTCTGATTTTGAAATGGATATAGCAAAAGATGAGGTCAGTTAGGTATGGTCGGTTAATCCAAAGGATCATTTTGGTTTGGACAGGCCCTGATAGGATACAATGGAGGAATGATTTTTTAAAGCAAGAATTCAACATGCATAGTTAGGTCTATTAGATATAAAAACTTGAGATGTTGCAAGAAGTGAAAGAAATATTGTGGCAGAGAAATTTTCCATCCTGTGACTTTAAAAAAGAGCAGCTACAGGGGAAAAATTACTAGCAGTTTAATCTGCAGAAAGTGGACAAGATCTGGAATGGGAGGACTAAGAACATCGATTAGGCTTAATGGTCTTTCCAAGGTGCAGAAGTGGATTATAGGCCTATTTTAAATTTTTAACCCATTAGCAAAGCTGGGGCTTGTGGTTTTTTTCCACAACAACGACACTTTTGCCAGTGTCATTGAGCGAAAAGTCACTTTTGTGTTAAGTTTTAGCCGTCGTTAACAAAGTCATTCGTTGAAGTCATTCGTTGAACTCCTTCTAAAGTTTTGCAGCAGTGGTTAAATGATGCTGAAAAACGAGTGTCATGTTTTTGGACCGCGAGTTTAAACACTGTTATCAGGAAGAAAATGAAGATCAAAAAAGATTCGTTAATGGAATAACTTTGCAAAGATGGTGGAATTAGAATGTAGACCTACAGAAGACAATATTTGCAATTCAATGTTGCAGTGCTGCTCTGATGAAATTTACGCCTCATAAACAACATGAAATGATCTTCGACCTTTGAATGACATTAACGTCGAATCGTTCGGTTTATCCTGGCACGCGTATGCCGATGATACTCGAGTCATATGGAGTGGACAAAATAGACTGTTAAAGGTATATTCCCTCCTGTCTGCCGTCGGAAATGATCTTCTCTTGAAGCGTCTTAAAGACTGCATATGTGAGATCGCGCGTTGGGCCGCCATCAATCGTTTGGCCCTGAACCCCAGGAAGACAGAGCTGATCTGGTTCAGTAGTCAACCGAGGAAGAAACATCAGGGATCCTCTGATGATATTGACACTGAGCTTCACCTCGACGAAGCCGACATCCAACCGTCGACGGAGGTGCGTCTGCTGGTGTTTGTACTTTTAGATGAGACGCTGTCGTTCGTGGGCCATGTCGAGAACGTGACACATGACGTGTTTCCGGCAACTCCGAACGATCACTGAGAGGTACGTCGATTCATCTCGACGGCGGCCGCCATACACCTGGAAAGAAAAACTGGCTCGCGCCTTCGTCGTATGAAGAACTATACAGGAGAATTCAGCCCAAACAAACCATGCTGGAAAAGAGTAAAACAAATCGACTACTGCAATGAAAGGACACTGCTGGGCCTTCCTGATCGTCAGCTCGCTCGGCTCCAATCAATTCTCAATGCCTCCGCTGGGTGATCTTCAGGGTGCGGTGGCATGATCACGTGACCTCTCACTACTCCGGGACAAGTTGCACTGGCTACGTGTCCCGGAGCGAATCGTGTTCAAGCGCTGCTGGTTAACGTTTCGGGCTCTGAAAAAACACGACCCATTCTGCCCGGAATATCTTGCAACGCTTGTTCGAAGACCGGCATGGACAGATCAACGGCTCCACCTTCGTTCCAGAACTCGAATTCAACTTTACGTTCCACCTCCGTCGAAGACCGTCAAGTTCGAGCAGAGAACGCTCTTTCTCGCAGTGGAAATCCTCTCCTGTGGGAATTCACTGCCGGACTGCGTGTCGTCTGTGACTTTGTGTTTCGGAAGTTTGTTGAACAAGTTAAAAGTTTTGCACGGTTTATTCAACATCTCGTTTCCACGTTTATTGTAAAGCACCAATTTATTCGTTTGACTTTGGCCCTGCTCTGATGACAATTTACGTTACGGCGCTATGAAATGATCTTCGACCTTTGAATGACATTAACTTTTGCATGTTAATGCAATGTAAGTGGGCTCCAGGCAAAAATACTCAAACAATAGCAGAGTGTTGCGTTTGTATTAAGCAGAATAGACTTTCAGAATGCGCTGAGAGTAACGAATTGCCTGCTACGAAATATGAATCAAAGGCGGACGACATTAAAAAGGTATTTGCCCTACGGCGTTTAATCAATATGAGAGAGAGGAGAGAGAGAGAGAGAGAGAGAGAGAGAGAGAGAGAAGAGAATGAAAAGGTCTGGAGTTTGCGAACTTGAACAACTCGAAGAAATTCCCAGTTGAGAATGATTTTCATAATCATCATCATAATTACTCTCTGCCAACTCATGAGTGGCAATAGCTATCCAGGAAAAATTCCCAGGCAAATTTTTGTCTGATGATAGTTTTCCTCCTTCTTCATTATTGTCAGTTGTTTTCCTTTCAGATTTTCTTTTATGTTGTCTATCCATTTTTGGGCCTGCCTCTTCCTTTTTTTATCTTCCTCGTATGTGTAGGGTGTATTTTGAAAGTCTTCCATCCTATTTACGTGGCCATATCATGTTAGCCTTTTTCTTCTGATTTTGTCCATTATGGTATCGACTGTCGTCGTCGTATCATCGTATGCCTTTATTTCTAAGTTTTTGGGGTCTGTTGACTCCATGAATTCTTCGTTGGCAGCTCATTTCTGCAACGAGTAGCCTTTTTTCATCTTCTCTTTTAGTAACCCAGATTTCCGATCCAAATAGTAGGCCTATTTGTGGAATGACTACGATGTTGTAGATTTGAATTTTGTTCGTTTTAATTTCTTTAGAGTTCCAGATGCACTCCCAGTGGCGTAGCCACGGGGGGCTGGGGTTAAAACCTCCCTTTGCTGCCGACGAAAAAATGTTTTCATGCTTTTCCATACATTTTTCATTTTCGGACGCGATTTTGGGGTCAAACCCCTCTTGGCTGGCTGCCAATTGAAAAAATTTCTAAGTACTATAGAAAATAGAACAAATTAGAAAAAATACGAAGGTGGCGAACTTTTTTGCTTATCAGCTCCTTAAAAAGGAAAAATAAGAAAAAATTTGGAAAGTTTCGTCACGATCGAAACCAAAACCCTCCCCTTCCATAAATCCTGGCTACGCCACTGTGCACTTCAGTCTTCCCATTGTCTGTAGAGAGCGAATTGCATTTTGAAAATTTGTAAACATTATTTGAAAAAGTCAATTAATGGCCTTCCTTCTGGATGATAATGTACCATTTAAAACTGAACCGACTGAGTGAGAAGCCTGGAGCAGAAACAACCAAAGTATTTCTGTGGTGGATGTGACTCTAACGCCATTATCTCATGACAATCTGAAACAACTCTCTAACCTATAACTATTGAGCCGCCTTTGTCTAACGCGTATGTGATGGATTGATGAATTAAGCAAGGCCATCTTTTGACTTTTGGACGACCAAGGCAAGAATAACAAAACAAAGAAAAGAATATTAAATTATATTCATTCATTCATTATTCTATCAAAAAAGCGCCTCAAAAAGTTTTTCGTCCCCCGTTTTATTTCGCCCCTAAAAATTTCAACCCGAGGCAGTGCCTAAACTGCCTAAGCCTTAAGGTGCATGTCCCTGGAATTGAGAATTAATCAAATTTGTGCAGAGACACAAACTACCGACCAATCTTTGACATTTGAAAAGTTCGATCATGGACTAAAATAATTATGTCCGAAATTAAAGTTGCTAGTAAAAAGAGGAATCAATAGCTTTTAAAATATTCAAGAATTGAACACTGAAAAAATAGAATTAGGCCTCCTACTACTTTGCGTCTTTTCAATCGCTAGCATTCAATTAATTACCTTCGAATCCGAGTTATATTTAGACGCAACTGTATGAGCACTAGTATTAGTAATATAGCGCAAAGATACTGCAGTGCCGTACGAGAACAATGCGACTTACATTATCCTTCGAGTTAATCTTCGTCAAGGTCGAAATCAAACTAAATCGTAAGACACATACAATACTAACAACCTTCGATCGGAACAACGCATTAGATTCGCTGCACGATACGTTTTGATGGATATTATACATATTATAAGACCCAGCATGTCTGGGACTCAGTACTTCCGCCTGCATATTTCTATACAATAAGGCGTATAGCATGCTCTCTCTCTCTCTCTCTCCCTCTCTCTCTCCTGGCAGCCCGTGAATATTAATGCTGCCTTCATGCTGGTCTTGGAGTGAGGGCAGTTGCTGGTTAGGCTAGCAGTTGCGGAAATTTGCTTGCATCGGACTTCGGTGTGCTGTAGGCTTGCAGGAGTAGTATAGAGGAGCGTGTTGACCTCTTTCAACGCATCCGTTGGCACGGAGCATTGGAGCTGCATTGCTGGCGTGCATTGGATGGGGTCGGCGCAGCGCAGAACACCACAAAACTTCATCGATTGCTGATCGTTTAGTTTTCGCAGCATCGTTCTGAGTGGCGGTTCCGGGATTTGGCAAGTGGGGGGGAGCGCGTTGGGGTGACAACTTCTAATCATGGGGGGCCAACCATTTGTTGTTTAATGTATGTAGCATTAAGTATAGGGTCCCAACTGGTGGCACTGGGGGCCAGGCACCCAATAGGGGGCACGGGCCCCCATGTCCCCCGGTGGAGCCGCTACTGACAAGCAGGGCTTTTGTTAAAAAAATGTTTTCCGGAGCGCCAACCTTATAGTATCCAAGAGTCAACGTACTTTGTTGAATCAAAAAACCTCATTTGGACCATCGATGAAACTAAAATGTACGATAAGAAATTTGAAAAAGAGACGGCAATAAGATATAGTTCAAATGCTCTCGTTTTGAACTTAATGTTGGAAAAATATAAACCAGTCTTCAGATTTTCCGAAACGCCGTTTCGCCTAGTTCCAGCACAAAAAAAAACCCAGGTAGTAAGTATTAGGGTCCTAACAGGGGATACTGAGGGGCAGGCATTCAATAAGGAGGGTACGACCCCGAGCATCCCATGTGGAGCCGCCACTGATCGTTTCTAACACTTAAATTCATCAGTCGATGGTAGACCTTCTCTGAAATTCCGAATCCGTTAATATTATCTGCATTCGTCACGTGGATTCGTCACACTTACTGTAGCTTTAAAAGCCTCATTTATTCCTCACCGTAGAACTATATTATAGCGTACTTAATTTTAATTTGGACCCTAGAGGTTGATGGACGTCGAACAGTTTCAGTTTAAAATTCTTTCTTCGACATTTTATTTCCTTCACAGAATTTGTTTCAGAATATGCAAATCTTTTTCAAAACGTTTCATGTAGTATTTTGGATAATCTAATTCCCGAGAAAACTAAAATTGTTACTGATAGGCCTTCACAATCTTGGTTCAACAAAGATATATCTGATGCACGTCAGCGTAGAAGTAGATTGGAACGAGCTTGGCGTCATTCTAAACTGCCATCAGACCTTAAACGGTTTAGGAAGCAATGTCGCTATGACCGGAAACTAGTCAATAATGCCAAAGCCCAATTTAAATACAATCTTATAATTGATAAACTAAGTTTGCCAAAAACTTTAGGGGTTTTACTTTAGGGAATTCCTTAAATAAACGTTTGCATCAAGATAGAAAAAGTGCACCACCTCAGGCAAATTCACCTCGACAGTTAGCAGACAAATTTCTGCAACTACAATTTTTCTCAGATAAAATACCCAGTATTAGGCTCAAATTCTCAACATTTATCACAGAAGACAACTGCTCTCTGCCGAAAATTCCACCACCAATATTCACAGCATTCCGCCCCAACAATCTGTCTGAAATACGCCAATTATTTTCTCTTTGCCGAATAAACAGTGTCTGCTGATGTTATTCCATCTCAGTGTATTGAGCAGTGTATTGCAATTCCCTTTACAATGGTATGGCCAAATCTAATATGCAAAACTTTCAAGGGATTCAGAATTCTACTGCCAACCCATTACAAAAATTCGTAAGCATCATCATATTATTTAATGTTCTTCAAAATTTACAATAGCTGGCTGCCGGTCGAACAGAGAAGTGTATTCAAAACTGGTCTCCTGACTTTTAAAACACTGCAGTCTGGCTGGCCAACCTCAATATTTAAAATCTATGTTAATTAACAGAAAGAAAACAAAAACAACCTCAACACAACATTTAAAATCTATAAGTTAATTTGTTAAACCATCCGAAACATCGTCATTCAACGAGGTTTTGGAAACAGAAAGAACTACGATTCATCGTTAGATGTACTGGACTCTAACAAACAGTTGAAAAATAAAATAGAACCAACATTGAAATTGGTAAGAGAGCTCTTTCAGTATTTATGGGTTCCAAAATCTAGAGGGGCAGATATGAGGGAAACAGGGCATTGGCTTTTGAGAAAAGCACAGGATTGTGACAACTGTTCATGATGATGATTATGTTAATTTGTTAAACCATCCGAAACATTGTCATTCAACGAGGTTTTCCGATTCATCGTTGAACCTTAGAACCCAACTGGATGAGCTCTTTCTATTTATGGGCCAAAAATCTCTAGGCATTGGTTTTGAGAGCACAGTGCAACTGTTCAACCTCGTGTTGCACGCTTGAACCTTACCAATGGATGTTTTATTAACATCAATTCCATGAAACATGTAGGCTAAAGTAATACCTAAATGAAACACAGTTGTGGGTTCGACAGACAGCATATGACAGATGTCCTATAATTAATAGAACACTTATCATTAACTTCATCATACACCACTGTATATGCCTCAACGTCATCCAATGAATCTGTCCGCTACAAATTCTGATCCAGCGTTACCAGAGTTAATTCATTCAAAACGTCTTGTGCATACTATGTTTAGCAATCATAGCTTTCAGTTCCTGGGTTTCCCCTCTGAAAACATTCCTTGTAACTAAGGCATTTTCCAAAAATGTCCTCTTCTGCCTTTCCAAACCCCATTTCTTTAGATGATACGAACATTGTAGTAATGCATTTTGAGCACGTTTCCTCAAGCTTGTTTTGAAACTTTTTATCGAATGTTTTACATGTAGGCTACATCTTTGCATCTGTGCACCGGATGATCTTCAATAAACCAAGAAACACAAGCAACTACCTAGCATTGGCTGCAATAAGAAACTTAATAATCCAACAATTTCACGGAATGTGTCATGCAGTTTCAGGTTTCCAATACAAGCCGGGGTAGGCTATAAAGACTAAAGCCATTTGTTTTAGTATAAGCCGGGATTTGTGTTACAGGTTTTATCGTCATATGTCTTGGTAAAAATGATTTTGAACTCTGTGAAGATGGTCGCAAACTGGAGTCAGCTTTCTGCTGTTTTTTCCATAGGCGCCTATATAGACTATAATTCCAGTGAGTATTGATTTCTTTAGCCTGCATCGGTGGCTCTCTCGGTAGAGCGTCAGTTCTGGAACCGGGAGATGTTCTATCGACCCGGGTTCAAACCCCAGGCGGCCGAAAATTTTATCAGGCAGTCCAATGTCAGTCGGCACGGAGTGGAAATTAATATGGTCTCTGTAATGTATCAAGGTTCGCTGTGCTCTGATATGTTAGGAGTGATAGATAGTGAAGCGGCAGTAGCTGTTTGCCGAGAAGGGCCGCTATAATAAATACCTGACAAAGCAGCCATACACAATTATCAAAACACGTAGGCCCCTATAACTACCGGTTGGTTACAGCCTTCAGGGACACAGGACAGGACAGAAAGGGCTTGAGGACGAGAAAAAGCGACGAAGAAAATTATAATTTGCAGGAATTAGGCTAAGTTAACACAAGAGCTATTAGAAATTAGATTGATTGCATTAAAACTACTATAACGTGGTTTAAAGTGGCTTAGAAGGCATCACCGCCTGTGTGAAAGCCATTAGGCGCTCAAACGGGGCTTTGACTTCGCTCCGTCAGCCTATACCGCTACAGCGCGTAACTCACTCTGCCATCTTCCGCCCCCTTAAATATTACATTACAAGGAACCTTCTTTGCCATGAGAACAATTCCAAAAAGCGACCGTAAAAAAGCTTTTGAGGCATTATAATTAGTAGTAGTAGTAGTAGTAGTAGTAGTAGTAGTAGTAGTAGTAGTAGTAGTAGTAGTAGTAGTAGTAGTAGTAGTAGTAGTAGTAGTAGTAGCAGTAGCAGTAGCAGTAGCAGTAGTATATGCCTTAATGCATGCTACAATATGTCAACAAAGCAAAGCCAGCAGCAGTTCTCCTCTTTTCCCAGAAAGCATTGCAGGTTAAATGCATATAACAACATCTCCACGGGTTCTTCTAACTAAACGCAAAGCATGTCTCTTCGAAAATCATTTCCTAAATAGGCCTGGCTCTTAACGTTCCAACCACAATGACAAGGAATGCTAGTCATTGGCCTTGGTCCTGGCCTTAACGACTCTGTAAGGACAAGTTGTAAGTCCTGGCCTGGAAGGCTGAGTCCCTGGTTTGTCCTTGAAGTCAGTCAGTGACTTGGACCATGCAATATTGCTGTATTAATTCAACGTCTAGCATATAGGTCTAGTGAATAATATCTAATTCAGTATATAATTATGTTATGATTTTATGATGTTTTGCGGCCTGTGCTTATGGCACCCGTATAATTTTACCACAACGTACTGTGAGCAGTATATATATATATATATATATATATATATATATATATATATATATATATATATATTACAGGGTGGGTCAATAAAGCCGATACCATCCTGTTTCATTGTAAATATTTTCAGAACGTATGAGTCACAATGCAATGCAATTTAGTATAACTCTGCGTTATTATATCCTGTATGAAGCCAGTCAAGTTTCTCTTTGTAATTCCGAAATGCAGCGGCGTCACCTTCCGAAAACGAGGCTTGGGACATGGATTGGGTTAACCCATGGGTTGGATTGGATTTGGTTTGGTCCATCCGGAATTTTGAAAACTTAATGGGTTGGGCTTCGTGAGTCTGTACATGTTAACCACGATAAATATAGATTTTCTGTTTACTGTCTTGATAGAAGCCATACATGTAGGTTCATGAGCGTAGCGACGGGGGGTATATCGGTATGTATAGCCCCAAAATAAGTCTACCTTAAATTTTTTTATGTGATTTAGAAATTATATGTGGTTATATGTAGTTTATATGGTTTATAGTTAAGGTTTATACCCCCCATGGGCGCCCGCAGGAATTTTTCCAGGAGGGGCAAAATACAATGGTCGCAGTTACATCACATAAATTTTTCCAGGAGGGGCAAAACACATATTAACACATGGTCACGGTTAATACTTTAGCAAGTTTTTCAAATTTCAATGTGAAGTATTGGTATTTGCATTTTCCAGGGGGTTATGTGCCCCATCTTGCCCCAATGTGCGGGCGCCCATGCCCCCCCAATATTTATACCACCCCAAATCAAATTCCTGGCTACGCCCCTGCATAGATTCCTGTTATTGTTATTGGTCATGACAATTTATATAGCGCGTAACATAGCAAGGGCCAAACGTCAAGGGTGGAAACGAGATGTTGAATAGATACGTCTTTAGTTTGCTCGCGAACTCTCCAAATAAGGCGACGAACGACACGCTATCCGGCAATGAATTCCAAAGGAGGGGACTTCCGCACGAGAATGAACGTTTTGCGAACTTGACAGTCTTCCACGGGGTGGAACGTAGAGTTGGATTCGTCTACTGGAACGAAGGTGGATCCGTCGATCGCTCCGACGCAGGCCTTCGAACGAGCGTCGCGAGGTATTCCGGGCAGAATGGATCGTGTAGAACCCGGAACGTCAGCAAACAGCGCTTGAACACGATACGCTCCGGGACCCGAAGCCAACGCTGTTTGTCCCGAAGTAGAGAGATCACGTGGTCGTGCCAACGCACCCTGAAGATCAACCGAGCGGAGGCGTTGAGGATCGACTATAGCCGGGCTAACTAACGGTCGGGAAGGCCCAGAAGTAACCCATTGCACTTCTATAGCACCAGTTCTAATACCCAAGGTATCAATCGATGGTAAAAGGTATCAATCGTTGCAGTAGTCATTGGGTTGGGTTGGATTGAGAAGTGGATAGGTTGGGCTTGGGTTCAGAAAATCAACACATGGACAACTCTGGACTGCATGGGGCAGAACAAGTTCATCAAAAATATAACCTACTATACAAGTTCTATTGCTGATATTTGTAACGCGCTTTTTCATCGGTGTTAGAGTTCATACAATAATTGTTAATGGTAATACTGCTTCTTACTTTTTTGCCTTTACTTTGACCTATGTACTAGTAAAATGGCATAGACCTATACATCTCAGCATTAAATTACAATTTAACTGGTATATTTTAGTCTTTGGACCTTGTCCTGGACTTGGAGGTTAGGGCTGAGTCCTTGCTAACCGTGTCCCATCAAACAGGGGCGTAACCAGGAATTTGATTTGGGGAGTACAATGTGATTGGAGGTATAAATCTTTGAAAAACTTTGTAAATTTTAAAAAACACATTAAAAATGTTAAGGTAGTCTCAGGGGCGGTTCTAGGAATTTTAATTTGGGTAGGCCAGTCAAAGGCCATGAAAATTTTGGGTAGGCCAAGCTTGGACCGTGTCGTGGTATCAAAGTTCATAAGGTTAATCCCGCCCGAAATTCTGTGGTTATAAAATACAAAAGCGCAGCATAATAGGGATGTGCGGTGAATTATATATATATATATATATATATATATATATATATATATATATATATATATATATGTATATATATATTTTTTTAAACCCTCGGTACTTAGTTCCCGAGGGACTTATTACAAAAAAGTGTCCGGAGACAGAAAAATATATACTCTTCAGCTCTCGTCTTGACCCGGATCAGAAGCAGAGAAAGTCCCTTGGAAGGCGATCGCATTAAAGCGTTGTAACGTCATGGAAATGCGTTGGAGCAAAAACTCTCTCTTGTGTCTCCGGAAAGAACGGAAAGTTGACGACCCAACTCTTTTATGAAAGTGAGTGCGTCGTGACTGATAGGACCAAGAGTCTCGAAGGCCAATGGCAAGAAGAAATAGTCGGCCGACAAGTCAGTGTACTTGGCGACTTTCCTGACTGATGCTGCTTCAGCAGCAGCTCCTAGAGAGAGACGTCAATGGCAGATGAGTGGCAGCGACTGTGTCTGCCACTGTGACGTCCCACACCAGGCAGCGGCCTGCTTGCCAAGGAATCATGGTCATGCCGTCCGGTCTCTTTCCATCGGATCTGAGAAGACCGGGCGGTTCCTTGACCGATGGTATGCCAGCTCGCACCAGGGCCCGGTAGACTACGTCATTGAGCATGGAATGACGTGCAAGGCGACCTGGTCCGAGTTTGCAGGAGAGTCCATGGGACCCATTTTCCTGGACCTGCTCTCCACAGGGACAGAGATGCCGCTCACAGATAAAAGCGCCAAGACGGAGACCCACTGCAACTCTGATTGTCTCGTCGTCTAAGCGCAGACCACAAGAGCTGATGGGCAGCGCATGAAGCCAGTCGCTGGCGTGTTCCGCTGCCACTGCTCTTAGGCGGGCCTGATGGTATTGGCTAAGGTCGGAGCTAAGCAAGTTGGTCATCTCCCTGAGAATTATTGGGCGGTCCCAAGTGGCCTGCTTATCGAGTGAGCCTGATGCTGGAATGGGGATCTGGCTCTAGGCTCCATTTGGTGAGAATTGCAGCCTCGTGTGAGTCAATGGCCAGCCCAGCCTTCTGGAGAATGGATGACTGGAGTCCGCGGGTGCTCGCAGCTGAAGCCAAAAAGGCAGAAGATGCCAGCGAAGACACCCGACGAATTCCCAGTCCGCCATCTCTAATAGGCAGCGTGGCCTGAACCCATTGGTTGTTCGATAGGCGCATGTTTAGGATCCTGCTCAGTCCCTGGCGCATTGTGTCGTCAAAACTTTCCAGTAAAGGATGGCCGGTGCAAGGAGTGCAGCGCAACATGTACAGCAGCTTTGTGTGAGTGAGGGACAGTTTAAGGAGAATTAGGGCGTCCTGGGTGTGTAAAATTAGGGCGTCCTGGGTGTGTATATATATATATATATATATATATATATATATATATATATGAGGCGCCGAGGCCAGGGTGACCTAACCAAAAAAGTAAAATTTTGAGAATACGGATTTGAAGTTTGTTTGAAGTTTGGAATGAACCTGTAAAATTACCAAGTTGTAATTTATTAGCTTTGACCTAATATAAGTGGAATATTATCAAGTGCATATAAACATGCAAAAATGATGCTTGCAAACTATGTACATTGCAATGTTCAAGGGTTCAAGGTCAAGAGAAGGTCAACTTGACAAAGTAGCATGTTAGGCTGAAACTCCGACAAAACATTTGCCATGCTGCCAGTTGCATCAGTGTACTTTTGTGTTGTCCACTGTGCAAGAGCATCAGAATGCATTCGCGCGTGCGAAATGTTTCGATAGTTTGCTGTCAATATTTTCCCAACCACGCAAACCAGTCTCCGTTAAAACAGATTCATCATTCCTGGTATCCTGGTCGTGGACAAAAATGACGGCACACAAAACAAACTATGGCATTGCTTGCAAATGAATATTCCAAGAAATGATATGGGGCCTACCTGTCGTGCAATGAAGAGTTAAATGCTCGTGAAACGCTGACCAGATTTTGATTTTGGAAATTTGGAAAGACCTGCAGTTTAAGTTGCACAGGTTGATCTTTATAATCCTTGCTGATATCAGCCACAGTAGTATGACAACTTACGCAGACCACCTGAGTCAACTGGTGCTACTTGTGAAATTGATAGGCCTACATCCGTTGAGTGATGTTGAACGTCTTGAGATTCGACAGTTGTCTTTGTAGGTCCAGTTGAATCGTCAGTCACCATGTCTTCTACTTCTTCGTTACCACTAACTCGAGCGCGTTTAACCAGAAATTTATCCATCTCTACTTTATAATAATATTATAGAGTGCTATAGTAATTTGTATGATAGGCCTAGACAGTCTCTTATATGAGCTGCAATCTTAAACGGACTGAATGTCAGCACTTAGTTTAGCGTCGCCGTCTTACACGATAGTTACTGCGGCTTCTCCATCTCTGTTCTGTTAACCAGAACATACATTAGATTACACCAGATGACCGACGACGTTGAGAATTGATTATCAACACAGTCATGTCATCAACCGTATAATTATAATAATTATAATTATAAGGCCATTCCTTAGAGGGAACTTAATTATGATCAGCAAGAGGAACTGCTCCCATGGCGGAAACGCCTAAAAGTAGTCCCTAAACTCTGCAACACTCGCCTGGAAGTCTGCTAATTTTGTGGGGATACGGGGGGGGGATGAGGAGGGGAAGGGTAAGTACTACCAGTAACAGTACTTCTAACAAATTAGACACTGAGGAGAGTGGGAGTGGGAAGAAAATTTGTGCGAAGACCGTTGAACGACCATTATCAGTCAGAGGTGGTTGATCAATTAGATAAAGATTCTTGACATCTGGAAACCGAATGGAAAAGAAGGTATCTGATGAGAGGCTGGGGATTCAAATTGGCCTTACACTACACTCGACAGCCTCGTACCGTAAGGACATACGCATTAATTACCCAGCCACACAACGCATTTTGGGGGGAAGGCCAGCTATAGGTAGGCCACGTACTTTTCGGGTAGGCCAGCCACAGTGTAGGCCACGTAATTTTTTGGGTAGGCCAGACAACGTTTTGGGTAGGCCATGGCCTACCCGGCCTAGGCCTAGAACCGCCTCTGGGTAGTCTGATTTTTGGGTGGTATATATACCGTCGCTACGCCCCTGCCGTCAAATGCGCGCCCGATATTAGCGCGCCGACATTAGCGCGCCGACATTTGCGCGATGTCTGTTGATATGGTTAGGGTTATGGTTAGGGTTAGAGTTAGGGTTAGAGTTGGGGTTAGTGTTAGGGCTATGGATAGGGTTAACCATAACTATTAATTTATAGGGCAATTTTTAGTTTGGAGCGCAGTTGTGTTTCGCTCGAAATGCGCCTTAATGTCGGCACGCAAATATCGGGGTACCCTTATTAACATCCCTGTCAATGACCCTTTGGATTACATGACCTTGCCTCACTAATCCCCTCCTCTGGCTATAGCAACGATTCTCAAACATTTTAGGATTTTTGCGTGGAGGTCAGGGCCGGCGCGTGGGGCTTACAAGGCCTGCAGCCGCAGGGCCCCCGCCGGTCTCGGATATTTAAGAGTTTTCATTTTTCTTATTCTTAAGTTATTCAAAGTAAGTTATTGCGAAGAAAAGTTTTATTATTTAGGATTGCTGTGGCACAATCACTGTGTTTCTATGTTTCTGTGAACACCTTAAAAAGACCGGTTATAATCATACTAATTTCTCCAGCATTTACATGATGACTTGCTTGCTTATTAGTGGAAACTTCCATCCACAACCAAAAATAGGCTGTTTTGAAAGTTTGACGCGAATGCGTGCAGTGTGCCACCAAGCGTGAAAATCATAGTTGTGACGTTCAGGCGTTTTGAACTTTATTATTGTTTGAACTTTTTGAACTTTATTAATAAGCCTTTAAATTTCATAAAGTTCAATTCGAATTATCACTGTCGGGTCGTGTGAGAGAAATTGGTCAGCATTTGGCTTTATACATACAAAAAAACGCAACAGACTGACGAGGACTAAATTGGAATTTCGAATTTTTATGAACTTTTCCGATCTTTATTTTTTTCTTGAACTTTATTGAACTTTTAGGAACTTCAAAAAATTTCTTTGAACTTCACAACTATGGTAAAAATAGCTCAAGAAAAATAGCTTGTCAAGATTTTTGAAAAACATTGCAGGGGCCTTTCGTAAAAAGTTGCAGGGGTCCCCAAAAGTCATGCGCCTTTAATCCCTTTGCGGTCCCTTTGAAACCGCTTGGCGGTCTTCCATGAGCAGGGCTATTTTTAGGAGTATCAATTTGGGGGTGTCGGTAAATTCTGGGGGTCCCCTGCCAAAAAGTCCGACAGACAAAAAGGTCATCCCATTGCTGAGATTGCGGGAGTTGGGGGGTTGGGGGTGTCGGTCTCAAATTGGAGGGGGGTGTTGAGGGCGTTAGGGGTGTAAAAATATCTCTGCCTATGAGGCCGCGGACCCCCAGTTTGAGATCCACTGAACTAAAACTATTTGCTATTAAGTTTAAGGGCCTAGGATTAATTGAGGAGCGATCGCAGTGCGACTTTTCTCAGCGCCACGAGATTTTACTTACTTATTTACTTATAGTTATGGCCGCGTGATAACTAATCGTGAATATCTAGAATGCACATGATTGCTTTTATGAATATTTATTTTCGCGTGCCTAGAAACCTGTAGCTACAATTATTTCTTTATTGTGACGCGTCACTGATAAACAAGTAAGATTTAGAAAAGGCATTTATTTTACTTTTAAAGTTTCTAGGAAATGACTGGTATTTGTGGAATCCGCATTTTGAATGGAGACCTTGTGCTCGGCAGGGTCTAGGCTGGGCATGATCAAAGAGGTAGCGAACGGGCGTTTTAGTGCCCCTTAAGGCTCGCCCTGTTTGTTTAGCCTGCGAGAGACTTCCAAACTTTGCCGCCATCCTCGGACCTCCCCTCCCTACTTTCATACCGTTAGCAAGGCTCGATTCCAAATGCCGAAGAGAATTCGAAGCGAATCTGTTTCTGGAAAAAAACGACAGAATATAATGCCGACCAAACGAATCTGATTGGTTGAGATCTCTGACGTAACAGTTTGTTTTTGAGTTTTGGAATACAATGGAATACAGAAACAAGTCGAATTACAGTGTAATATGCACAATAATTATCGTCGAAAGCGCCGTCTATCGCGTCTTTCAGTAATTAATCAGAGATTTCACTGTAAAGTAGGTCTAAATACAGTTGAACCTTCATAACCCCCGCCATACATACGGCATCCAGAGTTAATCCCAGCAATTTTTTTTTACCGCCGAATGTAGGCCTATATTAAAACGACGGAAAGTTTACCAAATTTACCACAAAGAATATCAAAACATACATAAACTCTTGTAACCCCCACCCCCACCCCAATTAAGTGGTAAATGAAGGATATATGAAATAATAACAATAAATAACAAATTCAGAAATTCTGTGTTCTCTTGTCTGATGCATCGAAAATCAAATGGTTGAAACCAGGGGCGTAGCCAAAAATTTGATTGCGGGTATAAATTTTGGGGTATATATTGTTATATATAATATATATAATATTAAATATATTATATATATGTCATATAAACATATACTGTATTTACTGTAATGTGTATTATATATACTAATTTTGGGGTACATATAGGCCTACCGATATACCCCTCCCCTTTGCTACGCCCCTGGCTGAAACGTGCCAGGAGTGTCAGCAATGTAGTCAGCGAGACTAAAAGTAGTAAAGTAAGTAAAGTCTTTCCCGAGCTCTCAAGGCTAAACCTCAAGGCTCATAGGGCGGCGTTGATCTCCGTTTCCAAGGCCCTCAGCCAGGCAACTGGTGCAAGTCACACGATACGGGGCCAGCGTTCTCATGCAACGCGCCTGTTTACTCCGCGGATTAATCCGCTACTGAGTTGCCATCGACATCTGGTGATAGAAGGCTGAGTCGACATTAGGGCTCCTGCGGGTCTCGAACCCGCGACCTTCTGCTCCATCGTCCAGCGCTGTTACCACTCTGCTAACTTCCCGCCCCGAGACTAGAGTGCACAAATTTCTTCTGTTGGTCCCCAGACCCCGTTCAGGGAGCTCACCATGCTTCCTTAAGCCTTCCAGTAGGGACTGGAGATGTCGGTCAGGGGAAGCCTTGGTGTCGTCCTATTCTGGACCCCTGGCTACGCCACTGAATCTCACTATAGTTTCCCGCTACAGACTTAGCACATGCAGTGGCGCGACAAAGCAGCGTTAACTACTGTCTTAGTTATTAAGTAAAATTTTAGAAGATTTCAAGACAAAGTATATATACACCGTGGTTCTCAACCTGTGGGCCGCGGCCCAAAGGTAGACCGCGAGAGGGAGCTTTGTGGACCGCACTGAAACCTCAAAGACTAAAGAGAGGTTAAAGGTCAAATGAAAATAATCCAAATTTTTACGCGTTTTATTAGTTTTTTAACTTTAGTTCATGACATAGCCGTAAGACCTGCGCATAGACCTTTGAGAAATTGTTCGGGAAGGGGGAGGAAAGGGGTGATATGATGTAGATGAAAGACAAGAATTATATGCTTGGCGACCTTTTATGCTGTGCAATTTCTTCCCCGCTGTGCCAACGACTGCTTAGTTTAAAAAGTTGGCTGCAAAAGTTTTTGAATTTCAAATGTGGGCCGTGCAGCAGAGGGGTCTGAGAGTCTCTGGTATAAGCTAAAGCATTCCGGATGCTGTCTTCTATGCTCTCGATACGTGACATGCTATAGTTTTATAAGCCTACTAAAGGTAAGACTATCGATATTTTGATTTTGCGTGTCACTGTGTGTGCGTGTGTTGTGTGTGCGTGTGTGTGTGTGTGTGTGTGTGTGCGACGGAGTTAATATACGTGTAATAGAATACTGTTTTGAACTCTTTTAAATCTATTTAGAATTTTTAAATTGTACCGCGTGTTGGGTGCCAATGAGTAATGAAAGGTGACTAATGTATGAAATGTATGAAATGGCGTGCAACTGAATTTCTTAACGTGCATTCATTGCTATTTTATTACAGAGTCGTGCAGAAGTTAATAATAGTTGAGAAATGCTTTTGGAAAAGACTGCATTGCAGTATAGGGATTCATTCATTTCTGTCACGCCGTTTGTACTGCCTCTGTGTGTGTATGTGTGTGTGTGTGTGTGTGTGTGTGTGTGTGTGTGTGTGTGTGTGTGTGTGTGTGTGTGTGTGTGTGTGTGTGTGTGTGTGTGTGTGTGTGTGTGTGTGTGGCTCAGCTCTGCCCGCCAATCAATTTAATGATTTGGCCGAAGCAGAGAAAACAATGCTGTAACTCTCTGCCTCGTTGTCATTCTCAGACTCTCTGTCTCTCTCTCTTTCTCTGTCTGAGTGTCTGTCTATCTGTCTGTCTGTCTGTCTGTCTTTCTGCTGTTTGTCTGTCTTTCTGTCTGTCTTTCTGTATGTATGTATGTCTGTATGTGTGTCTGTATGTATGCATGTCTGTATGTCTGTTTGTATGTATGTCTGTCTGTCTTTCTTTCTGTCTGTCTGTCTGTGTGTCTGTGTGTCTGTCTCTTTGTATGTATGTATGTCTCTCTCTGTCCTTCACCGACACTCTTGAAGCCATTCATAGCATTGACTGGACTGCCTGGGAGTCCAATAGATGCATCCTCGTCGTGGCAAAGTCTCATAATGATAATAATCCATCTGGCAAGTTCCGACTTGTACGAGACGCACGACCGTCTGAAGGCAGAGCTCTTGTCATGTTGACGGTCGACTATAGAACACACTGGAACAAAGCCCCGTTGGCAAAACACGGCAAAAAGTCAGGACAGACACAGTATTCGATAAATCACGTGCATACTACTGCTGGCTGGTTACTATGTATGTTCCATAGACCTGCCATTTGTTTATAGCAGCGCTGCTCTATACAAATTTCCCAACAAAGGTACATACTGGACATACGCTGTGCCCGGTATGCCTACGCAATCTATTGTATCGAAACGCAGTATTGTGAACACTGCAATTTTGACATCAAACATTCAAGTCTATTTCGACGGTGTTCCTCTAAATAACTGTATTTGTGGAACGTGCACAAAATAGCCGTACGTTACTACAATTTTCGTTGTTTCGTCTCGACTCTACAGTACAATCTATAGGTGGTATTTTATTAATCGAGCCGAAGCTGCATTAGTTTCTGTTATTAATACGCGTGTCTTGTGACCTTTCTAACAGGGGTGTAGCCAGGAATTTGATTGGGGGTAATAAATATATATTGGGGGAGGGTATAAATCTTTTAAAACGTTGAAAATCTTAAAAAACACATTGAAAATTTTAAGGTCTGATTTTTGGGCGGGGGTATATATACCGATAGGCCTATATACCCTCCCCGTCGCTACGTCCCTGCTTTCTAAGCGAACAGTGACGAATTTTTCCTTCAACACAATCCAGGTTTGGTAATTATTATTATGATATGTACACCATGCGCGTGTGTGTACATAGCCTATACTCATAATTATACGCGTAGGCCCTGTGCTATCTATTTGCCAAGATCCGCCACCAATTAGACCCAGTTCCGTCGAAGATCGTTACGCTGATAACTGCATTACAAACACTGATCGAAACTAAACCGGAAACAAAACGCTTTGGAAACATTTGCCAGCGACAGGCTCGTTTCGTAGAAATTCGAAGTTTTTTCCGCGGACAATATTGTTGCTGGACATAAAAGCAAGCGGCCCTGAAGGGCAAGGGGTGAAACTGTCCCTGGGCCTAACGAGGGGTGGTTAGGCGCTTTCGTTTTGAACATGACCCTACTGAAGAAGGATTTCATGCACTGGCTGGGATGTTGCCTGCTTTCAGAGTCTATTTTAACGTGCAGCGATATACAAAATGTGCGGTGATAAATTGAAAATGTGCAGTGGCAAACTGCAATTGTTTGTGCTTTGTGCAGTGATAAATTTACCGGTCGACCTTTTTTGCTTGTTTTTTGCGCGGGTGTCCAAAAATTTTCTGAGTTTAGTGCAGTGATACATTTTTCTTCAAACAGTTCCTTGTAGACAAGAAAGTGAACAGGTTTTATGTCGCCAATAGAACGTCAAAGAATAAAGCAGATTTTGCTGTAAAAGCCTTCCATGGGACTTTCACGACATAAAAATAACTTTCACAATAATAACGACATAATAACTTTCACAACTTAACTTTTATTTAATTTATTTTCTTTAACTTTTATTGAAACGAATGGCACCGTTTTTCTTTTTGTCCTTTCCGACTGGGAGCAAAAAAAGAAGCAAACAAAAATATCAACATCGCTCTCATATAAAGTATACTTATATAAATGACTATATACAGGGTGGCGCAAAAAATCGGACTATATTAAATGCAAACCTAAATGTGACTAGTCTGGTTTTTTGCACCACCATGTATAACTATTTTTAACCAAGCGGAATAATAGGCTAAGCGACGACCTTTTTGCTTGTCAGGATTTTCCGAAGATGGGAATGGTCGCTCGTAGCCCCCATTCGGAAAATCCTTTCGACGATTGCCAATGCTGGTTTGCCCTGCAGCACAGGCCAGTGTGTCTTTGCAAGCCAATTACGGAAGGCCTACAAGCTCGGCAAACACTCATTGTCTGCCACAGCAGAGGCAAAAAATGACATCCACGACTCATCAACTGCATTGAACAGCTTATCACTGTAATAATTCAATAACATTGTGAACCAATGAATCACATATTGGTGCGTGCGTGTGTGTGTGCGCGCGCGCGCGAACCTTGAAATGTATCTGCATGGTTAGTTAGGTACGTGTTATTCTGAAATAGGATAATTTTAGATTAAAATCTGAAAGCAGCTGCCTGAAAAGCAGCTGATTAAGTCAGATCAGCTGCTTTCGGCCGAAAGCAGCTGATCAGACTTAGTCAGCTGATTTTCAGACAGTTTTTCGGCTGATAGCAGCTGATCTGATCGGGCTCGATGAAATTTGAGAATTTGAGAACGCTTTGGGCTGTAAAATGAAAAGCCTAAACGACGTCAGATTTTCGTGGGGGAAATTCCTGACCTCGTCTAAATTGATGACGAGCCTAGACAAATCCACATGTGGCACCTCGAAAATCTATCGGGTCTGAATATTGCTAACGTGACGCAATGGATGGCTAACATTCTTATTGCGAAACTTATATATCTGCACGAGATGACTTAGCCACTGATAAGGCATGCATTCAGTTGTTCTCTTTCTGGGAAAGCGGCCTTCTCTCGAAAGCTTTTTCACATGTACATTAGTAAGTAAAATCTCGCGAATTTATATAGCGCTTTCGTTTTTAGCTGGTTATTCTTAAGCGCTTTATCTAAATCTGAAGAAGGTTTGGTTCAGTCAGTCCGGTCGTTTTATCCACAAAAGGTCATCGTGGTTGGGACGTTACGTCTATGGAGGGAATGAGATTTTAAAGATAAATACATTAATGGATTAGGCTTTCATCCGGGCTTGTACAATTACAATCCTTTCGGTATTTGCATTTTGATTAAGACTGAGTTGATTCAGATATTGTACCTAACTCACCCCCATTATACCTACACTGTGAAATTCGAGATTTCCATGATAATATGCTGATGTTGACGATGAATTCCATTAACGGGACCACACAGAGAGAAACAGCTGGAACCGTTTACTACGAGAGCGTGGAACAACAGTCGAGAGAGACCTTGCTGAGTATCGTTTTTGCGTGAATGTGAGATATGCCCTTGCCACAGTTTAACTCGGTTCATTCTATAAACGTGATTTATAGAATAAGGGGCTGTCCATTAATTATGTCAACAATTTTTGGACAATTTTCGACCCCTCCCCCTTGTCAACAACTGTCAACTTTCAGTTACCCCTCCCCCATAATTACGTCAAAAACTTTGCCCCCTCCAGATCAATGACAGGTCCCAATAACAAGGTTAATATTTTTTGCGATGATGACCATTTTTTCCCTTTTTTGCTCGTCGAGTGTCAAAATGTGATGGTTATGACCTTTTTTGCCATGCTTTTTTCCATTGTAATAAGTAGTATTTCATGAAATTTCCTAGTTTTTGATTATTTGTAAAAGTGAAATTGTTGACGTCAACTTCTCTTGACTCCCTCCCCCTGTCAACAACTGTCAAACTTTTTCAAACCCCTCCCTTAAATTGTTGACGTAATTAATGGACAGCCCCTAAGCTTTGAAAAAATGTTCAGGTACCCTTATGGTTCTTCACTTAGTGAATGACAAAAGTCGCGCTAACAACCATGTAATAATAATAATAATAATAATAATAATAATAATAATAATAACAGTAGTATCTCCTTATAACGTATTTAGCGGGTCTGTAAAAGTTAGCACGAGGTACGTTATATCCACCATTCAATACGTTAGGACATCACATGGGACCGTAAATTGGGGTACTTTATAACCAAGTATACGTTATAACCGAGTTTGTTAAAGCGAAGTTCTACTGAATTCGCTGTTCACCTGTAATACCGTAGTTTTCAACGAGTCAAACTTTCCTGCCCAACCATTTTGCCTAATAACATGTGGAATTCCTATTGTCATGAATTCAGAAGAAACCTATTTGAATGGTTTCATTGAGATCTGAATAATATTGAAAAAGCGATGGATAAAAACAGCAAGAATTAAGTTTAACTGTTTAATAAAAGATCGATAACATGCCGTTTATCTAATGGACGAGAGTGAGATGGGGATACGAATTTGGTGTTATTAGTTTTAGGAAGTAGTTTAAGGTTTCGTTAAATGAAGTTGAATTGAAGTTGAAATGATCTTTGGAACAGAGGCGTAGCGACGGGGGTATATCGGTATATATACCCACCCAAAATCAGCCTACCTTAAAGTTTTTATGTGATTTACATGTGGTTATATGTGGTTTATATGATTTATGTGGTTTATAGTTAAGATTTATACCCACCTAAAATATTTATACCCTCCCAAATCAAATTCCTGGCTACGCCCCTGCTTTGGAGCTTGATGGAATGATCATCTCACCCCTCTGCTGGAAGACAAGTTTCATTGGCTACGCATTCCAGAGCGTATCACCTATAAGCGATGTTGGCTATCATCTCGAGCATTGTATGATCCAACTTTTCCTGGCTACCTCGCTGAACTAGTTCACAGGCCTTCGCCTACTGACCGGTGTCATCAGCTCCGATCTGGTCACAGTGTCAAGTTGCTTGTTCCCCCTCCATCCAAGACCGTGCAATTTGGCGAGAGATCCGTTACGCGGGGGAACCCTTTCCTCTGGAACGCCCTACCTAACAACGTGCCTATAGAAACTAACCTCGAATTGTTTGCAAAGAAACTTAAGACGTAGCCTATTTGTTTGATATATCGTACAAGTGCAGAATGTAAAGTGCTCTTGACTATGATTATTGCGCTATATAAATTGACATTTTAACATAACGTAACGTAACATGTTGAGTTCTCTATTGCCTATTGGCAAATTTTTGTCTGGGGCAGGGGCGTAATCCACGTAGGAGAAGACTGCGGGGGACAGTCCCATAATAATTAATAATTAGTAAAATCTGAGGGATAGCTCCTTATTCCTATGCGCTCAATCTCAAATATTATTTGGGTCATTCATGCCGGGTCATTTAATCAAAAGGGCGAGTGAGGGGATAGAGTATTATTTATTTTCCCCGCAATGTTTTGTGCTTCTTTGCTACTTTAACGGGAGAAAAGGTCGTCACTAGTTTTTTGTGTTTCTTTAGCGTCCTATAACGACAAGAAAAAGGTCATTACTAGATTTTTATATATTTATGGGTTAGAAATTGTATACCCCGCTCCCAGTTTTGATGGCAGGATTACGCCGATGGTTAAGAGGCGTTTTGCATAATTTCATTCATTCAGTGGTGAAGTTATATGACAGAATTTGAATAGTTATGCGCTTATAACTTACTGCATATGGCGCAAATGTTTGAGGAAAGTTTCAGGAAAATTGATATGTAGGGTTTTGCGACGCCGGAGTTTTAAGCGGGCCGTTGAATCGTGACTCGGATAACAATGCGTTAGCGTCCCACATCTCAGATATATTTATTTGGCCAACATTGAACGAGGAAGTTATTCGATCTGCCCTGCTCAGACCTCCTCCAGTAGCGCGTAGGCCTAATTGTTACAAGCTTCTAAAGCAGTGGTTCTTAACCCTTAACTGGGGATCCCGGATATATCCGTCAATTTTACATTGAGTTACAGTTAAATACCCAGTTAAGGGGTTAAACAGAGGTGCTTGACAGAGGCGGACCGAGGGTATGCGGCGCCCGAGGACAAAGTGTCCCTAACATTGGCGCCTCTAACATTGCTGACGAGCCAAAAAAGGTCGTCACATCGTTTTCGGCGCCCCTCAGCTCTTACGGCGCCCCTCTTCATTCATTTAGTGCTGACAAGCAAAGAAGGTCATCACACGTGTTTCTTCTTCTTTTCTTTATTGTGCGTTTCACTTACCCAAATACCCGCCCGTGCACATACGTCTCCCCTGACCCCCTCGGTCCGCCTCTGGTGTTTGAGGGACGTTGGGAGGTATACAAGAACGACCTGATAGCCTAATAAAGTCTGTTCTAAAGCTTGTTACTACAATGTACACGGTACAGATACTACAGTATGGTACTGTTTGTAATAATAAATTAGAAATTGTAGAAGAAAAAGTCCACTTTCTGGCTTATGCACGATCTGTGACAGAAGCACGTTGCAGTTTATAACTCTTCAATAAATTACGGAGCATAAACCTTTGTCCTCGTATAAGGTAGGCCTATTCATGAGAGCCTAAATATTTAGGCTTCCATGGCCTATTATAGGCTGGTACAGTAGGGGGTACTTCGCTCTCTTAATGGATACACTGACCTTTGCCTGGCCGACAACCTACTTATACCTTGCCTGTGAACGATTAAGCGCATAAGAATAAGCAGCTACTACGGTACTACTCGAAAGCGCTATATAAATTTACGAGGTTTTAATTACTTGCTTGCTTATACTTGTTTCAGGGGTACGTATTCACTTAAACGGTTAATAGAACCACTGTAATCCGGGGTTTGGCCAAGGGGCCAAGGGCCAAGGCCCGATCAACGCCCACGGTAGACAACGGCTCGCAGCCGCCGAGGGCACAGAGTCAGACGCTCTTATCCGAGTGGACAAAGCCACGCCTGTACGACAAAGCCTCGCTCGCCGCAGTCACAACACGAGACACTGTTCCGTGTTCCGTACACGCAACAGCTCAGCCATTCGGCGAGTGCAGAGGCCAGAGGCAGACGCTGCGACGGCTGACATCATCATCATCATCATCATCATCATCATCATCATCATCATCATCATCATCGTCGTCGTCATCATCATCATCACCACCACCAACACCACCAACACGCGACTTAACTTCGAACGCCGCGCACAGAGGAGGCATTTTGCAATGCACGTTAAACCGCGCGGTAATCAGGCGCGTCTCTGCATCGCTTCTAACTGTACTGTCGTACCGTCGACGGGGGAACGACGCCGCCGCCGCCGCCTCCGCCGATGCCTTAGCACACCGGGTTCCGTTGGGCCGATCGAGAGTCAGGAGACTTGAAAATAAATTGCCAGATACCGACCGCTGCTAGACTACAGGACACCTCGATAAGACAAGAAGAACAAGAAGAAGGATTCTTCAGGTACAGTAAACACCGTAGAGATTAATTAATCGGCGGCTGTGTTTGACGGAGCCGGGCTGGGCACGTCGCCCGGCGTGGCTTTTGAGGGACATGAAGGGGAGGGGAGCGAGGGAGGGAGGAAGGAAGGAAGGAAGCGATAGCTGGAGGGAGGGAGGGAGGGAGGGAGGGAAGAGCCAGCCTCAGCGGTCTTTGTATTGCACCCGTCCACTCCACCGCTGTCGATTGTGGAGAGGCTGTGCTTGCCGTAGATAAGCAGAAGTAGGCGTCGTTGGGGTTACATTGATTCGGCAAATGAACGCGGCGACAGAGTGTCGCGCCGCGCCGCGCCGTTCGCGCGCGAGGCTTGCTTGCGCCGGGAGGAAGAACAAAGCGCAGAACGTTCCCTGTCAACTGCACGCGCGCGCATTGCGGCTTTTTTTAAAAAAGGAAAACAATGCAATCCATTTAGGCGAAACTCTGATGTTGACATTAGAGATTGGAATTTGGAAACGGATGACTGTTGCCACTATCGGCGTGTTTTGAATATACACGTTTCTTCGAGTCTCTTTCTGTGTGACCTCTTGTCAGCAGTTCTCTGCGTTTTCCGAAAACTTCGTTTTCCTCACGAGATATTCCTTCATCGTGTATTTCAGCAATGAATATCAAGACGATCATGGTTGATTTTTGATATTAGAAATTAAAAATAATACGACAAACAATTCCATCAGTTTCGTGGGGTCATTTACCGTCCCCCGTCTTCCGCTACCATTTCACCCTTAGGTGTACACGGAAAAAACAATACAGTGAAACCCGCTTAATTGCGTAGGTGCCGTGCAAGCCTTGCTTATGCGATTAACTGGGCTATGCAAATAGCCGGGACGTCTGATACACAAAACACTGGTTTGGGTTTTTATGTTGTTATGCGATTATGCGGGTTATGCAATTAAGCGGTATGCGATTAAGTGGGATCCACTGTACCGTATAAGTGTTAGCCAAACACAAGACCATATTCTTGAAAGAAGTTGGGCTTCATTTCTGTGCTTGAATGAGAGAGGTTCTTGTGGCCGTATTTCTAGATGATGATGATCATCGATCTGTTGAAAAAACAAATACACCGCCGTGTCCATGTTACAAGTTTGAAGACAGAAAAGTCAAACAACGAAACAAGCCACTCAAAACGTAACTGTCTGTGCCTCTGTCTGTCTGTCTGTCTGTCTGTCTCTCTCTCTCTCTCTCTCTCTCTCTCTCTCTCTCTCTCTCTCTCTCTCTCTCTCTCTCTCTCTCTCTCTCTCTCTCTCTCTCTCTCTCTCTCTCTCTCTCTCTCAGTCATTCAGTCGTCTCCGACTTTGTGTGACATTATGGACTTTGATGTGCCATTCTTTTCTGTCCACAACCGCATTTCTCAGTCCCTCTCTGGTTCATGTTCATTGCTTCCATAATGTTATCCATCCATCTTGTCTTCTGTCGTCCTCTTTTTCCTTTTCCCTCAACAGCTGCTAGCATTAATGATTTCTTCAGCGAATCGTGTCTTCTCATAATATGCCCAAGAAGACTCCAGTTTTTGTTTTAGAATCAGCCCTTCTAAGGTGTGTTTTGGCTTGATTTCTGACTTGTGCCGTACAAATTTCGAAATGGTCTTATTAGAAGGACGTCGTTAGACTCGTTGCGTACACGAATTTCACTGTATTTTGCAATATCAAACAGTTGTCCTAACAAGAACAGGACTTTGTGAAAGTTTTAAAAGCTCGCCCATGTTAGGACGGTTTCATTTTCAGCTTAGGTTGGAAATTCTAAAATGAGGAAGGCTATACGTTTCAGAGCAACTATAGGCCTATTTCGTGTAGGCAGATAAGCCGTGGTTTAGCTGAGGGCTCCCCCTTCTAAGTCGGAATCTGTGACCTTTGACTTGCTACAGAGCCTGAGCCTAATACTGCTAGAACATGCAACAGGCCAGCCGATGTTAACTGATACTCTATAGCTATTTTAGTAGCATAGCTTCTGAGTTCTAGCTTGACTACAACAAGCTTGTCATACGCATACCTTTTGGCACACGACTACTTACACTGTAAGTTGATCTATGATGAACATTGGCTAAGATCTGAAACAGTAGTCGTAGGCTAATAATAATAATAATAATAATAATAATAATAATAATAATAATAATAATAGTAGTAGTAGTAGTAGTAATAATAATAATAATAATAATAATAATAATAATAATAATAATAATAATAATAATAATAATAATAATAATAATAATAATAATAATAATAATAATAATAATAATAATAATAAGGTTTAAAGTGGTTCAGGAGGGCTTGCCCTGTGCGAGAACAACTGTGGTGGTTCATACAAAGCTGTAAAGTTTAAATAAACAAATAACTTGTGATCTAATCTGTTGACAGTTAAAACAGTAAACGGATTCAAAGGTTATCTCGGAAGACTAGGTTATTGATTTGAATGTGGATAGTTACTACAATGGTTTTCACACAGGCTTACTTAGCCTCCTAAACCACTTGAAATCACATTATTATTATTATTATTATTATTATTATTATTATTATTATTATTATTATTATTATTATTATTATCAGTGGCGTAGCCAAGGGGTGGGGTTAGGGGGTTAAAACCTTCTTGGCTGCCGAAAACAAAATATTTTAATGAGTCTCTATGCATTTTTAATTTGTTGACGCGACTTTGGGGGTCAAAACCCCCCTTGGCTATAAAATGTAACGATGTTTAAGAGCGAGGACCTTTGTTTTTGCTCGTCAGGAAAAAATAAAGGTTATAGGGTTTTTTGCTTGGTAAGATATTTCCAAAATTGGTCACGGTCAAAACCAAAATCCAACCCCCTTCCGGAAATCCTGGCTACGCCACTGAATCTAAGGACCATTTTATGGCGATATATTTAAGCTTATGCTGTATGATGTCTACGCAATCTGATTATGGTTGGAGACTGCCAGACGTTTATGCCTGAATGTCCAACGAACAGCGTCTATAATTAGATTTGTCTGATCTGGCGATTTCAATAATTCTAGTCTAATGGACCGTTTGCATCGATCTATTAATCAAGCGCTTTCTTGCCTTTTACGGGCACCAGGTGGCAGTAAGACTGTTATTTGACCTATTTTGCAAAATGATCGAGGCAATATGCACAGTGGTGTAGCCAGGGGGGGGGGTGGGGTTTAAAAAACCTTGGCTGCCGACGAAATTTTTTTAAAACGTGTTTCCATGCTCTTTCTATTTTCGGACGCGGTTTTGGGGTTGAACCCCCCCCTTGGCTGGTACGTTGACGACCCTTTTTTTGCTTGTCAGGGTCCGGACAAAGAAAAAGGGAGAAAGATGCGGATGACGATTTTTGCTTGTCAGCATCTGTAAAGTAGAAAAAATAAGGATGACACTATTTTGCTTGTCAAGATTTTTGGAAGTTTTGTCACGACGAAAACCAACCCCTTTCCGAAAATCCTGGCTACGCCACTGAATATACATGCTGTTGCTATTAAATATATTGTTGACATTGGTGTCGCCACGAGTGACGCCGAGGGGCGGACCCTCTGTCGGGGGCGGGATCAGTCGTGGGCTTGTGTAATATCGTCGATAAATTTTACGGGGGGTGGTGGGGGCGGGAGCAGGGTGATTGTCAACGGAATCGATGTGCGTAGTTGTTTTACAGCTTTAGCCACTCGGTAATAAATCATACTATAGTACAGTTAGAGACCCTGGAATGATCATAGATGAGAATCTTACCATGTCCGACCAGATCAGTAAAGTCGTCTCGGGGAGTTATTACCAGCTGCGTCAGCTGCCACGAATGGATGTAGAAAAACGTCGATTATGCTGTTTATTTTTTCTTAAAAACCATGTTTTTAATGTTTTTTTTAGTTCTTTATATTTTTAATCTTATTTCCTGCATATCAATTTATATCAATTTCCTTGTCCTGAGCATCCTCAGGTTTTGTTATCAATTCATTCTAAGCGAATTCGGGCTCATCTTCTTGGTGATGCTGCAGAACTAATATATAGCAAGAGGGATCACATATTGAAGTCAGTCAATATTATTTCAATATAATATGTCAAATGTGACGCGTGGATGGATGGTAAAAGAGGCCACTGTTTTTAATGTTTTTTAAATATTTTTCTAAAAAACATGTTTTTTCATGTTTTTTATTTTAATATTTATGTTTTTTGCATCTATACTGTCATGAAAGCACTGGTGCACGTGCGTTTATCTCCTCGCGCATTGACTATTGCAATAGTCTGCTAGCCCAAATCACGGACAAGTAAATGAGAAGGCTGCAGATGGTTCGAAACTCGACAGCACGCCTCATAACTGGGACCCGTAGGTAGGCCATCATATGCACCAGCCCCAAAACTCTGGAACTCATTGCCTCAGCATGTTCGCATTGCAAATTCATTACAAATTTTTAGAGCAGATTAAAAACCCATCTTTTTGACCGGGCTTATCCACCATAGACTGTCAAACCTTCTGGATTTGACCTGGCTTTAGTGATTTATATCGGTAAGCTTCTGTGCATTATGAGTGGCGCTTAGAAAAATCATATAGATTTTGACCCCTGGCTACCATACTGGTTTAAAATCATCCCCCACCAACATCCTCCCACCATCACTGCGGGATGAATCGGTGTCACGCCCGATTTTTCTTACTCGCTTAAAATGTTTTGTGTTATTAAGCAGCCGAGGCGCATTTGTTATGAATGAATGAATGAATATGTGTATATGTATATAAGAACATATATACAAGATATAAACAGATATAAAAGATAACGGATATAATATATCCGTTATCTTATATATATATATATATATATATATATATTAATATGCCAACTTGTATAGCGCTATAGTCATAGCAGGCCAAGGTCAAGAGCGCTTTACACAGTACAGTTACAGTAAACGAGAGACGAAACAGAGACCAAACAGGTGTCTTTAGTCTCGTTGCGAATGATTCGAGGTTAGTCGCATGGGTCACAATGTCCGGCAGGGTAGCACGTCACTTAAACCCGCGTCAGTTAAACCCGCGTCATTTAATCCCGATATGATAATACCACAGTCGTTCATTGTATTTAGATAATTAAAACTTGTTTATCGAACTCTGTGTGCTTTTATGATAATAGCAGAAAGAAAGCGGTTACAATTTGAAAACATCAAAAGGGTTGTAGCCTATACTGAAGCCATCTTAAACTTAGTGTGATTTGAGGTTGCCCATGAGACATTAATACCGGTGTGAAAGCCCCTTCTGTGTACCACCCATGGCTCGAGCCATTATAGCCATATAGGACGCTACGCTATTGCCCATTATACCAACTTCCGTCGGTACGCCTCTGGTTTAAGTGACGCAGGTTTATCTGACGCAGGTTTAAGTGACAGTAAATCGTCCGGCAGCGATTTCCAGAGGATGAGGTTTTCCTTGGCGACCTTTCTCTCGCCAAATTTTAAAGTCTTTGCCGGGGGAGGGAGTGGTAAGAACGTTGGACGATGGAGCAGGAGGTCGCGGGTTCAACTCTCGCGGGAGTCCTAAGGTCGACTCAGCCTTCTTTCGCCAGAGGGCGGTGGTAACTGCGTAGCGGAGTAATCCTCGGAGTAAACAAGCGCATTGCATGAGATCAGCGCCGCTCCTATGAGCCTTAACCCGTTAATGCCCAATGTTCCCATTTGGGATCAAGTGTACAATCTCATGGGATGCAGATACGAAACAACTCTAAAAAGATTTTATATCTTAATTATCTAGTTGAAGGTCTATTTTGATCAAATTATGCACAACTTCCTCTTCCATTATTGCTGACGTCACCTAGCCGTGGTTAGAAAAAGCTGATTTTCTAAATTTTTTAATTTAAAATTTGAAAGGATGGCATTGAACAACAGGTTAGTTTTAAGTATTGAAATTTTATGCATTTTCAAGACACATGATTATAGTTTAGCTTCAGTAATAAAGTGCAAGCATATCTTTGTTTTAAGTGCACAAAATTTTGCATAATTTTCATATGATCCCAAATGGGAACATTGGGCACAAGCACTGCTATGATCCCATTTGGGATCATTAGGTAAAAATGTGCATAAAACACTACAATAAGTGCAAAATATTACAAATGTCGCCATGTGATGACACATTGCACAATAAATTCAAAAAAGCTCTACTTTCAAACGTCACTCACGCCTTGCATATACAGTTTGCATCACAGTCCGAACATTCGTAATGTCGCTATGTTCGCTATGTTCCCATTTGGGTTCACATAGTACTAGCACCATAGCACACGGTAAGTTACTGAGTAAGTGAATGTTTAATGTTTTTGCATGTCACCTCCAATGAAAACCATGACACTGAAAAGAAAGTACTCGCTTGCTGAAGCCATTGCGTTCGTGAACGAAAACAACAATGCTTGTACCACTGCAGCGGACATGGCTGAATTTGATGGTCTGTCAGAAGCCATCGAATTCGTCATGGAAAAAATGGATGTTGACATAGTTCTCCTTCCGCCGGCGACCGTAGATTCACGGTCAGACGAGGGGGACATAGATAACGATAATCAGCTACCATCTCAACTACCACATGAGGTACCTGGAACAGTAGCTGTTCATGTCAGAAATACAGAGTCAAACAGCAGGCAAGTGACCACCACTACTGGTCCTTCGTCATCAAAGAAGAGGTCTGCAGCAGTATCGAAGTGGGCTAACAATGCAAGCTTTACCAAAGTAATTCCCTGCAATGGTGAGAGTTTACTTGCTAAGCAGAAACAGATGAAACATGATTTGAATGACAGAACCCATTATGAACGTTCAAACTGTACTATGACGATGAAGTACAGAATTCGGTAATAGCTGAATCAGTGAAGTATGCCAGACAGAAGAACAACACTTCCTTTGCACTAGACAAAAGCGATATCGACATCTTCATCGGTATCAGGCTACTCACAGGATGTCACTCCCTGCCAAGGAAAAGAATATATTGGTGTCGTGATGAAGAGGTCAAAATGCCATATGTTTCGTCAAAGATGAGCAGGAACAGGTTTACCGAAATTAACAAATGTAGCTGACAATGACAACATAACTGCAGGAGACAAAATCTACAAAGTCAGGCTGTTGATGGAAATGGTTTATAGGAAGTTGCAACAGTTTGGCTGTTTCAGTAGGTTTCTAAGCATAGACAAGGAAATGGTCCCTTACTTTGGCCATCACTCGTGCAAAATGTTCGTAAGAGGGAAGCCTGTCCGGTTTGGCTTCAAACTCTGGGTACTAGCCTCAAATACTGGATACCGCTTCAACGTCGATATACACTGAGAAATCTAAAGAATCGACTCAAGTTACTGGTAGCGACGTAGGTTTAGAAAACAATGGACTGGGTTTCAAAGTTGTGACATTGTTGTTGTCCTGTCTCGAGGACCGTTCATGCCATGAGGTTTACCTCGATAACTTCTTTACTTCGTATGATCTCCATGTGTACCTCCAAGAAACAAACCGATAAGAAAGCAACTGGAACTGCTAGAGAAAACCAGCTGAAGAAGTGTCCACTTATGACTGATGCCCTCATAACACTCGACATTCCCTATATACATTACGAATGTTGGAACTGTGTTGCAAACTGTATATGCAAGGCGTGAGTGACGTTTGAAAGTAGAGCGTTTTTTGAATTTATTGTGCAATGTGTCATCACATGGCGACATTTGTAATAATTTGCACTGATTATAGTGTTTTATGCACATTTTTACATAATGATCCCAAATGGGATCATAGCAGTGCTTGTGCCCAATGTTACCATTTGGGATCGTCATGCTATAAGGGGTTAACATGTACTCTGCAGAATTATTTCACGCCAGTGTGTTCTTATGGTCCTCCTTCATAAGTATAATCGGCGCAAACACGCTGGCATTGCCAGGAATGATTTGGGCACTAACGGGTTAAGGTTAGCCTTGAGTGCCCGAGAATAACTTTTTTACTTTTACTTTACAATGCTTGTTTTTCACTGGTGCAATGGACATCGGAAGCGCCTAATAAATGTTTCTATAATAGTTGCACGGTGTACTAGTGGTATGATTCTTGTCATGAAAATGGAGAGTCATGGGTTCGAACCTGGCCTTAGGGTTCACCCATATTTGTCTCTGAAGAAGGCTTCACTCATCTCATCCCGGGCAGAAAGCTCTGAGTCATAATTCTATAATTAGTCCAGATATTTTATGACGCCATTTAAGCACGAATCCATCTCCGATCATAAAATATATTGTTTTCAAACGAGGGGATCATTTTACGGACATTGAGAAATATGTTATGACAATATTTTGACAGTATGGCAAATCCTGTAAACACTATCACGAGATTGACTCGTATAACATAGGCCTATATCAACGCTCATCTAAACTTCTATTGAATTTTATCCACATTCGATAGAATTGAAAATCCCGATTGCTCCATTTAATCTTACATTAGTTAGATAAGTCATTTTGAAAGAACTCCAGTCACAGCAAACCCATTCGCGTAGCCCTATCCATGTTCATCCTACCAATATGAATTGAATAATAGGCCGACTGAAACGTCAACATTTTGATGTTAACGAGATAACAATTTCTTAAGGGAGACTGATACAGAGCAGAGACAACTTATGTCGGAGTTTTGACTGCAATATAATGGAGCGATTCATGTTTAGATCGTCCGAATGAATGGCTTCGTACTTTAAGAACTAAGGCTTTATAGGGATGTGTTTTGATGGAAGGTCAAAATAGAGTAATTTGTTTTCCGAGATACGTCGTACATCGTATGTACGAGTATCATACAGCTCAGTATAAAGGGTTTGCAGCTGACGCGCAGCACACGTGACTCTGGCAAATGATAATACGGATACTTAGACGCATTGGGGTCTTATATATAGTATATATATATATATATATATATATATATATATATATATATATATATATATATATATACTTGATCACGTTCTACAGCAATGGTCTTGTGACAGCGGGTAGATGTAAAACAGTTAGCAGACTCGCATTAATCTAGCGAAATTAATCATCTTTCATGCGAGAACGCTAGAGCTGCATCAGTATTAGCGACAAATTGCGATGTCAAAGTTCAAATATTGGATGAAATTATATCCTTTTATGATTCAGTGTTTGAGTTCAGAATTTCCGGATTATTAAAGACAAATACACGAGTAAATAGACTCGTAAATATAGAACGTCAGTAGGCTACTGCTTATGAGATTTAAACAGGATTAGGCCTATAAAACGGTTTGGTAGAAATCAAAATTAGAACTCTAATAAACTGATGGGAAGGATTTTGATTGCACTAGCAGGGAGAGATTCTGTTGCTTGGAATAAAACATGTGACTTTCATGAAATCGAGTTCTCTGACTCCGAATCTGAAGTCGGAATTTTCACAACACCTCAAAAATTTCAGTGTTGTCGAAAGATTGGTAGATTGACGTAAGTACCGTTGCATGCAAAGCTCGATCATACGTATCATACGTATTATATTTTTGTATCATACGCACGTATTTTAACGTATGAATCTTTATCATACGCGTTATTGATAAAACGTGAGCAAAAATACCTTTGCCTACATAGCCATGAAATTGCGTCAATTACCGCAGTCTGTTAACCATTTGGTAATCCTACAGTTTCAGGTGCGTAAATCATTTTCATTATTTATAACATTAAAACCTAAGTAGAACAACAAACGTTTCTGTATGATGTCTTAAAGTTAACTGAAAAGCAAGTTACCCATTAAAACAGTGATGTCAAGCTGGATAGTTCTCGGATGTTATTTTCGACATTTTCAGTGTGAATAGCGCTATCGTCAGGATCGATGAAGTGATGTTGATAGACTATAACATCGTGCATGTATTGTATATTATGCCATTGCCGAAACGGTCAATATTTGCGTAAGATGGCCAACCGTGAGAAATTATATGAGCAGTGGCGTCGCGAGGGTGGTGCAGGGGGTGCGGACCGCACCGGGTGACACCACCTACGGGAGGAGTGACACCCAAACAAGGATTACCTTTTTTGGTTTGTAACGGCATATGAAAAGGAAAAATAAACAAATATAAGGATGATGATCTATTTTCTTTGGCTTGTCACGGCTAAATGGGTGACACCACGCTTTTGCCGCACTGGGTGACACCAACCCTAGCGACGCCACTGTATATGAGTACCAGGCAGAATAAATCTCTGAATTAATGGCTCCAGCGTAGCGGAAATTAATCACAAACCGAAACTAAAATACTCGCCATGTGACGTATTAAACGTATTCAAGTAAGCAAATTTCGTGTAAATAAGAACATAATTTACGCACCTAAACTGTAGGATTACCAACCACCTGCAAAAAGAAATTGAAAGGGGAACAAGTGTGAACGAAGTGAATTCTGGGATCAATTACAGTGACGTGGCGTGACGTCGCAACTGATATTGCTCGCTGAGTAAGCAAATTATAAAGAATACGCGTATCATACGCGTATTTTATTTTGTCATACGCGTATGATCGAGCTTTGGTTGCATGGCAACATGTTACCAACTGCGCCAATGAATCTCGTGAATTTCTATAGCCCGTTCTAAAGTAACACCGCATTAGCTGCTTATTCTTAGGAGCCTAATCTTAATGTGAAATAGCTATAGCCCAGCGGTTCTCAACCTGTGGGTCGCGACCCCGACAGAGTTCGAATGACGATTTACCAGGGGTCGTCCGAGACGATCGAAAACATGGGGTTGTCTCTATTTTGGTGCGCAAAACGCGATTATATAAAATTTCCCCATTGATAGTTACTAGTTTTTAAACTATAATTGTCATTCGAGGATAGACATTGCAGACAATTGAATCAAAATGATTTATAATATTTTAATATCGCAGCATTATTATTTTTAACAGCTTATATTACGAACGAAAAATAATTTTGCGGTTGGGGGTCGCCACATCATGGGAAAATGAGTTAGAAGGGTCGCGGCACTATAAAGGTTGAGAACCGATGCTATAGCCAAAAGGTGAGACTCAGTCTGCCAAGGTCATTTTATCCAAAGGGCAATCATGGTTGTGACATAAGGACTATGGTGGGAATGCATTTTTGAAGATAAATGCTTTGAGTCTGGATAGAAAAACTTGAGTTGTTAAAAGAAGTGAAGGAAATTGTGACTAAGAACTTGTCGTTTGACCGCGGTGCACATGTAGACAGTGGAGGGATGCTGGAATTGAGTTCCAATACCTGCGTCCTGCCTTTTAGCACGTCGCCTGAAGTTCGCATCCTACCAGCAAACACGTTCCTAACAGTTACGGGCACACTTAAGCAGGCGGGTGAACTGACAGTCGAATACTGACATCAGATCGCCAACCGAAATGTATCGCTCGCTTATAGAGTAATAATTAATTAATTATTTATTTTTCCTGTGCAGTGTGATACTTGTTAGTAAGTCTGTTTATAAACTGAAGATGCGTAGTCGAACGTGTGTTAATCATTCGGACAATTATTGTTGCTTCATTTGTGTGGTAAATACACCGCGTGCGGTCAGCTGAAGAACCCGACCAAGAAAGTGACGATAGCATACAGCTGCTATTTCACTTGCAAAGTCGGAGATCAAGATTAAAGCTGGACATCTCACATCTGGAGCAATTTATGTTTCCCTGCCCACAGTGACTCACTGGCAAGAGGAAATCAATAAACATCTACGGCCTACTCATCTTTAGTTTATAACAGATTTACGAACAGGTATCACACTGCACAGGAAATAATATTTATTACCATATAAGCGTGCGCTACATCTCGGTTGGGCATCTGGTACTGTATAGCATACCAGCTGGGTGTCAGCAGCCGATAGATCACCACTCAGATTGATTGCTATTCCGCATTACAAAAAAGTCAAAGTCCTTCCCGAGCCTGACGGGCTCACAAGGCGGCGCTGATCTCCGTTGCTATAGCCCTCAGCAGCCTAGCGTGCAATACCACGGATACGGGGCTAGTGCAGTGAGTAGCGTACCTGTTTGACTTATCGAAGGGATTTACCAATGCTCCTCATTTTACCACCGCCCTCTAGCGAGTAAGGTTGAGTTGACCTTAAGGCTTCTGCTGGTCTCGAACCCACAACCTTCTGCTCTATCGTCCAACGTCGTTACCACTCGGCTAACTTCCCACCCCTGTTTTGTATAATTCTTCCAAATATTCCTTCCATCTCTTCATTATGCCATGTTTTGTTTTGTCCTTATTTTCTGTTATTGTGCTTGTTTACAATTCGTATTGTCCACGTAATTCTTTGATCGTTTGGTAAAATTTCCTTGTATCATTATGTAAATTTGACTGTTCCATTTAGCCCTATGGGATTTTTTTCATGTATCCAGTTTTCTTTGCACTCTTTACATGTACTATTTATTTCGCTTGCTATCCTATTGTATTTCTTTTTGGCTTCTTTGTCACCTTTCTCTTTCTGTGCTTTTAGTTTTTTTCTTTCATCGCTCAGTTGCTGTACTATTTGTGCTATCCGTGACCTTTTCTTTTTCTTCTCTATATATGTGTGTACATAGATGAGTTGATTGATAGACTTAGAGACTGATGCTGGCTGTACAATCAAAAGAGTGTATGCTGTTTGCTTAGTCTATGCAGATGATATTTTATTGTTAAAGCATTCAGTTATTGCTTTACAGAAGATGTTAGACATCTGTAGCAGATATGCTGATGATGCTGATGTGCTGCTTAAGGCCATAAAGTCTACGGCCATGCGAATTGGGCCGAGATGGGATGTCGGATGCTCCCCTCTTAGGATTACGGGCTTTGTCTTGAACTTTGTCACTTGATTAATATATATATATATATATATATATATATATATATATATATATATATGGTTAACTTAATTCCAGCAAAGAAATTCCAGTGCACTTATGGGCATATGAAACTCAAACATCATCGGGCATTTAACTGTGTTTATTAGGCTATAGGTCAAAAGCATCAAACTCTGAGCTGGAGACTGTTGAATAATTTAGGTCTAAGTTGTTTTGTCTGCCAATTCTTATGTATGCTATTGAAGTAACCGCACATAGTAAAACTAACATAAATTTTCTGAGCAACTGTTTTATGCTGTGCTTGTCACGAACAAAGTTTCTAATAAATAAATGCTTGTATCAGATTTTTGGCATCGGTTCGAGACAACATATCACTGTAATACGAACTGATTTCGAAATTGATCTGGTTGAAATTATCGTTAGTAATCAGTATGCTAAATTTCTGGAGAGTTTGTGTGGTCGGCCTGTGTTTGAGAGTACTATAGAGATATTGAATACACTGGTCAACAAGGTTTTTGTTTCCTGTGCAATTTCTGGTGTTCCATGTAGATTTTGTCATGCTGATTACAGGAATAATTTTGAAATTTTCCTATCACGTAAGTTTTTTGAGAAAAAGCTGATTTTAAATTTTAAAATTATAAGAATTTTAAAATCGTGGTTTTCGAGAGTTATCTGAGTTATGGGTATTCGGGTTAGGCAAGAATCTTATGTGACCGCCATAACAGATGTAATATGCACTGCTGCCTCACTTAACTACATGGATTTTGAAAATTAGTATAATTAGGCATGTCCAGACATGCCCAGACGCGCCCAAACCTGTCTTCAAGACTACATGCCTAGCATCTATTGTTGCTATGGTTACGCAGTCCTATATAAATACCAAGCAGCACTAGGAAGCAGCTGCAGTCTTTCTATTTGATGAGATATAACTGTTTAGTTAAAGGCTGTGAAATGAATATATTAACTAATTTAATTAAAGTTTCTGAAATGTCGCGTCGATGTCGCAATAGCAGTGACACGTTCTGCTACATCTGTGGAGAGTTTACGTTGAAATCACAGAAGCGGAGTATGACAGCAATCATAAAGAAAGGATATGAGTTATACTTTGGATGCAAAATTGGCGACCAGGACAAAGTATAGGCACCTCATATATGTTGTTCATCTTGTGCTACCAGTCTGCGAGGTTGGCTTGCAGGTAAGCGTCCATCCATGCCATTCGCCATACCAATGATATGGAGGGAGCAGAATAATCATGTAACGGATTGCTATTTCTGCATGACGAATGTTACAGGATTTTCTTAAAAGAATAGGAAGTCTATTGAGTATCCTAACCTTGCCTCGGCAATGAGACCAGTTCCACACGACGAGAGTCTTCCTGTTCCAACCCCCCGAGTTTTGGACACTGGAGGACGAGGACGAGCATGCAGAGACAGATGAAATGCTGCAGATAGTTGATGATTCAGCTACGGAAGACCCAGAGTTTGAGCCATCGACATCCAGCAATCCTCATTTGATTTCTCAGGCAGAGCTCGATGATCTGGTCAGAGACTTAGATTGTCAAAAAATCAAGCAGAATTGCTTGGATCTAGGTTGCAAGGATGGAATCTACTCTCTCCAGGTACAAAAATTTCAGTATTTCGTAAACGGCATGAAGATTTGACTCGATTCTTTAAAAAAATCGACAGTCTTACTTTTTGCATTGACATTGATGGATTGCTTTCTGCTTTCTGCTGTAAGCACAATCCATCCGAATGGCGACTTTTTGTTGACTCTTCGCTGTTAAGTTTAAAGGCTGTTTTGCTGCACAATGTCAATTCATACCCTTCAGTACCCATTGGACATGCTGCTTACATGAAGGAAACATATGAGAACATGCAGCTGCTATTGAAACACATAGAATACTCGAGATACAACTGGAATATATGTGGAGATCTGAAAGTTGTTGCAATTCTACTCGGTCTGCAGCTAGGCTACACCAAGTACTGCTGCTTTCTTTGCGTGTGGGACAGCCGAGCTAGAGATTCACATTATGTGAGAAAGGTCTGGCCACCTCGCAGGGACTTGGTTCCAGGACAGAAGAACGTTAAACATGATCCTCTCGTTGATCCGAAGAACATTTATCTCCCACCTTTGCACATCAAACTTGGGTTAATGAAAAACTTTGTCAAAGCAATGAACAAAGAAAGTGAAGCCTTTACATACTTACGACAGAGGTTTCCACGCACCAGTGATGCTAAAATAAAAGGCGTTTTTGTTGGCCCACAGATTCGAGAGATGCTCAGGACAGTCACTTTGAGGGCCTTCTGCAGGGTGCCGAGCATGTTGCCTGGACAGCCTTCAGGGGTGTTGTTGCTAACTTTCTGGGCAACTACAAGGCGCCAAACTATGTTGAACAAATTGGAAATCTGCTGCAAGCTTACAAGGCAATGAAATGCAACATGTCACTGAAGATACACTTCCTTCATTCTCACTTGGACTTCTTCCCGGACAATTTCGGCGCCGTCAGTGATGAACATGGTGAAAGATTTCACAAAGACATTGCCAGCATCGGAGACTACTGTTGGTCACTGATACGTGAAGCACAGGACAGTGACTACAAACGAAAATCTACAGCAAAACAGTTCTAATTTTCTCATGTCTTGTCATTATTGCCTAGATCCTTCTGTAGGATTATGTTGCAGAAGACGTTACAATACTAAATGCTAATTTGTCGATTTCTTAAAAACCTTACGTGATACAGAAATTCTAATTACATATTTGTGTTCAGCAAGTCAAAATCTATTAGTTTCACCAAAATTTGTAGAGGAAACAAAAACTTGCATAAAATTTGTTGACCAGTGATATAGGCCTACGTGTGTAATTTTGCAAAACATGTAATCCATACGCCTAAGTGAGGCCTTGTCTTTTCCTTGGGTCTATGTTGTAATAGGTCTGTTTGCATTCTGTTGTGTTGTTTTCTGCTTGTTTCTTTGGTTTTCTTTTACTTGAATTTTGTGTTGGGTTGTGATTGTCTTATGGCTTCAGTCGTATGGCTTCAGTCAATGCAAAATAAGTAAGTAAATAAATAAATAAAACCTATAAAAAGATAATCCTATAAAAATATATAAAAATTGCTGGTAGGTCGTTCCCCAGTGTCGATATATAGAAAGCGACCAGCCGACCACCAGCTGGCTATAGCAAAACTAAGACTGAAATTAAGGAATCAAAAAACACCAAAACCACAAAAGGCATTATAGACTATAGTAGAGTAAAGTGTTCCCATGCCCGGATTCAAGCGTTTGGGCCGGTGCTGATCTCCGGTCACTTAGGTATACAGCGACGTGGACGGCATGCACCATTAACCAGCCAAACGTCATAGTCCGCGCTTTACTTCGCAGCGAACGCTGCTCCTCAATTTTGATGTTATAACCGCCCTCTAGCGAGTAATGCTGAATCGACCTTAGGGGCTCCTACGGGGATTGAACCCGTTCCGTCAGCGTGCTTGTTCAGCGTGTAACCACTTCTGCCATCTTAATTAACTTCAAATCGCGGTACACGACCAGAATCACGGTATTCACGGTAACCGCGATTTCGTGATTTTTCTTCTGCAGCACCAATTATTATCTTTAATAGAGCAGAGATCCTATATGGGGTAATAGGGGTATCCAGTGTTTACCAACAAAGTCCGGTTGCTCCGCCCACTGGTGGGCAGAAACCATAGAAACCATTGTCGTCTATTAATAGACGCCAATGGCAGAAGCAGATTTCTTGCTGGTAGGCATAGATCAGTGACCATAGAGATTGTTCTGGATACTCCTATAACAGCACCAATCAAAACTCTATTACTATACAGTTCTGTTGTTAATATTATTATCGTTCTAGAAAGAAGACAATTGGAGACAAGCAAGAAGGGCGAAAGGGCGAATGCCTGTCATGCTTCAGAGAACCTGGTTCTGTTGTCGTCGAAAACCTACTTCTAGTGCATTATGCAGTGTGCGCAACGCTGTTCTGTTGCTCTTCGCCATCACGGTCTTCTGGATATTCTTGGCAGCGCATATAGGCGTTAATAGAACACGGATAAGTCAAAAGGCAGGGTCGATTCTTGGAGCAGAAACTAGCAAAGCTAATCCGTCCACAACCGTTGTCTTAAACGCTTCGCTGGTCACATCCACGACTGCAGTCCCATCGACATCGAATCTCACCAAACGCCGCCGATACCTGTCGCAGAGAGCCCCGATGGGCGGAATCGGACAAGGCAACCTGATGTTCATGTACGCCTCTCTGGTCGGCATCGCCGAGAGGAACCAAATGACTCCCGTCTACCCGGAAGACGAGTCGCTACGCAAGATCTTTCGCATCTCCGCCGCCACGTCGCTTCTACCTATCGACAGCAGCCCGGTGACCGAATCGAGAGCCTGTGCCTACGACGCCCAGTTCGAGTCGCTCTCGAAACGTCAGGACAACGTGACCGCCGTCGGGTATCTCCAGTCGTGGAGGTACTTCGGAGCGATTTCGGAACGCATCCGACGAGAATTTACGTTCGTCGAACGGCTGAAAAGCGATGCCGACGAGTTTCTCCGCAACATATCCACTCCTACGACGAAGACCGGCGTCTACATCGGAGCTCACGTTCGACGCAGGGACATGCTGGCCACGTTTAACGTCGACCGCGGCTACACCGTCGCCACGAGGGAGTACCTCGTCGGGGCCGTTCGGCATTTTCGATCTCAGTTTCCGACGGAGTTTCTCGTCTTCGTCGTCTGCAGCGACGACATCGACTGGGCGAAGCGGAACTTTCCTCCTCCGCCGGCCGACAATTCCAGCGTCGTCGCGTTCTCGGAGAAACGAGACGCTGCGCAGGACATGGCCCTGCTGGCCGCCTGTAACCACTCCATCATTACCGTAGGAACCTACGGCTGGTGGTCGGCCTACTTGGCCGGAGGACGAACCGTATACTATCAGAACTTTCCCAAGCCCGGCACCAATCTCGCTAGTATATTTGACAAAAACGATTACTACCCTCCGGAATGGATAGGAATGCTATTGTAACGTATTTAAGTGCCTCTGTAAAACTCGTGTCTGCAATACAATCTTTCGTTAACAGGCTGTTTTTTCCAGTTCGATAATTATTAATCTATGCAAGATATTATAAATGTAAAAAATGCTAACAGAGATTCCATGGTTTAATATATCATTGTGGTTTTATATCTTTCAACGAATAGACTGATTCTATAATTGTGGCTTGGGCATCGTTTAAGTGGATTGGTTACTAGACAACTTCGCCGACACGGCGTTTCGCCGACAGGGAGATTCGCCGACGCGGAAATACGCCGAAGAGTAAATCAGCAGTTAAACGACGTTTGGTACCCAATATGAAGCGGGAACATTGTCAACACTAAAAATGATTCGTAGGTGTTCCACATTGCAGCACCCTTTTAGTGGGTGTTAGTTTAGTTCTTGGCCTTGGTCCTAGCCTTAAGGACTCCTTAGGGGCAAGTTACAAGTTCTTTGGTCCTGGTCATGGCCTTGATGACTGAGTCCTTGGTCCTGGTCCCGGTTCTGGTCCTGGCCTTGATGGCTGAGTTCTTGGTCCCAGTCCTGGCCTTGATGGCTGAGTCCTTGGTCCTGGTCCTGGTCCTGGTCCTCGCCTTGAGGGTTGAGTCCTTGTTAACATCCCTGCCTATCACGTCAGCGACAGATCAATAAATAATTGTGCCGATTTATTATGGGCTGACTGTTATTTCGTTGAGTCTTTGTATCCAACTACGTTTTGTTAACATGTTATACATTATATTTTTCAAAAACTAAGCTACTGTTTGTTACTAAAAATTTAAAGATATTATGCATAAGCTACTGGCCTTTTTCATTTTATTTTTTTAAATCAGGCCATTAAATGCATTGTTACCTATTTTATTCGAATGATATCAAATGCATAAGTGCATCGAATTTACCAAATCTATGAATTACAGTTTAATTTTCATTCGTTTCCTGTCCAGTCACTTTTTGGTCAATTTGTTGACTAAGTGCAGAGCAGGTGTCCTCTTAAAAGTATTGTATGCAGGGTCTTTTTGGCGAGTGGCCGTCTCATCAACACTAACCATACATTGCTTGACATTCCGGTACGCGGGCGCTTGACCACCGGAGATCGACCACCGAACGATTAACCACATCATCATCATCATCATCATCATCATCACCACCACCATCATCATCATCGCCATCATCATCATCTTCTTCTTCATCATCATTATCATCATCATCATCATTACCACCACCATCATCATCGTCATCATCGTCATCGTCAACAACAGCAACAACAACAAGAATCATTAGCGTCGCCACGGGGGGGCAAATGGGGGCAACTGCCCCCCAACCTGCCCCAGACCACCTACCAGATTCGCGCAAATCCGGTGAGAAAGTTTTTTGTGAAGGGGGGGGGGGGTAGGGGTGGGTAAGGAATCTGACACGCCAGACCCCTTTTGCCCCCCCCAACCAAAAATTCCTGGCGACGCCACTGACAAGAATAACCGTGGGCTCAGCGCCCGTTGGTGTCTGATGTCATCGTCACAGTTCTGTCCCTATCTGTTAATTAATTAGGACTTTGTGTTTTTGTTTTCTCTTCATTTAAAAATATGATTTGCGACTACAGTTTTCTGGACCTCACGTTGAAATGAAGAGCAACGAATAATTCAATGGATGGGTGGAATAAGGAGGTACACTGTAACTGTATCCGACCCCCCACTGGTTTGAGTATCAATAGCAGTAAGAGGGGTAACTGCATTTACTTCCTTATTTCACCGGACCCTTCAACAGGTATTTTCACCACTAAGGGGGTAACTGCATTTACTTCCTTATTCCTCTTGGCTCTTCAATTGACAATCTTACCATTAAGGTGGTAACTGCATTTAACTCCTTATTCCACCTAACCGTTCAATTGTGAATATAACTTTGGTGCAGAAATAAAACACATTCGTTGAAGAAAAAGCATCGTGAGCTGGTATTTATTGATTAAGAAAAGAAAACGAGTCTACAGAAAAATTACAATAGGCCCACAAAAGTACCAAGAAAACTTAAACATGATTGTCCAAATTTATTCGAGTGCATTTAGCAGAAAAATGTTACAAAGAAATGTAACGCTATAGTTAAATATGCCTAAAAGGGAAAGTCGTTTTCCCAGCTTTTTTCAACTGTTGATGCAACTAGTTCTGTTGTCCTTTATTTGCCCGGTGTTCTGTTCGCTAGATAGCGCCTAGTGATTCACGGACGATAATTAATTGTAGAAGATCGTCGATTTGGAAATGAACTTGTATTTAGCAGAGTAATACAGTACATTGCCACCAAACGGAACAACATTAGCAATATGGAGACAATAATATGGACTGTTACACGCGATCAAGGATTTATTAGAAAGAAAAAATAGTGCCATGCAAAAATACAGGTGCAATACAATAGACCGCAATGTTGATTGTTCATATCCGTCAGATTAATTATTCTTCATAATTAAAAATATTAAAAGAAATTGAGGATATTATTTAAAAGTCTTAAAAGTGCTATTAATGCCTATGCGTGTTTTCGCTAGGGGCGCACATTGATGTAATAGACATGCTGACCATAGGTTTAAAGGACCGTGGATTTGCAGATGAATCTATAAAGAATAGAACATGGATGATGTCGCCACTGTCCACCAACGACCATACGGACGCAGCATTCGTCTGTCAGATCACTTGGCTAATTGGCTTTAACGTCCCAATTGCAACTAATTTTTAAACAGCTCTGTCTGCATTTAGAAGAAACAGCGCTGCAAAAACAGACGATTCTCGCAACCTCATAACCTCGTGCACATGCCATATAAAGGCTTTGCGCCACTGACGGACATTTATTAAAGCGATCTTGTATTGCACGCGGGCTTGTCGCCTTGCAGAGCCCGTGAACTTTCACCGCGTGCATGATACACATTCGTCTGTACTTATCCACGGCTGAGTCGACTGAGTGCGCTTGGTGCAGAAGCAACCGAAAAGTTTCTCCCGCGGCCGGGACTTGAACCACAGATCTCAAAATTGGCAAACTGGTGCGCTAACCATTGCTCCACCGCGCACCCTAAATCAGATGGGGGGGCTTCAGTAAGAGTCATCCATATATTACGTATGCCAAAAGTCACATTTTCATATCCTCTTCCCCTGCTGCACCCTGTATATTTTTAATCCCCTATGAATACGTATAAATTGCTTATCCCATCCGTGTTTGAAAAAGTAATTTTTAGCCATAATCACAAGGCGTACAGTTGACTAAAGCTGCTACAGCTAAAAAGAAAACAATAGATGTAATTTAACGAGTGCAAGCGTGTGAACAATAATTCTCGTGGCCAATTTCCTGTTCGTGAGAAAGTAATTGTGTTCATATTTAATGTGTGTGTAATTTCAACCAATCTTCTGCATGAGTTCAGTGAGTTGTTTCTTTTTTATAAATCGTACGTAGGCGACTATCCTAATGCGCAGGGCATCATCCGATGGCGCACTAAATCCAAATCGAATTAGAGCCATGGTCATTCCGGAAAGATCAGTCAGAACAGCGGGGGAGCAATCTAAGGGGAATAAGCCAAATCAATATTAATGTCTTGGAAATGCGGTCTTTCCAGAGAGAGTCAGGCCAACCGCCCGAGGGCCTTAAATATCAAAGAACTTGCGCCGAAGAATCGAGGGCAAACGATCAATCTACAAATCGACTGATTCTATAATTGTGACTTGGGCATCGTGTTTATTCTAGGCCTTCTCTGAGGGGGAACCCCCTCCCCCAAAGTTTAAAAATCCCCCCCCCAAATTTTCATACTGTATGCTGCATGGGGGATGGAAATTTCTTCCCCCAAAAGTGTGAGGACGGGGGGTTTCATCTTGTAAAGAGGGGGAAAATGTAAGGGTGAAATTTTTTTGCTTGTCAGGGCATTGGAGAAGGGTAAAAAAGCTACAAAGAAGGGTTAAAAAGCTACAAATATCAGCAAGGATGGCGGATGACCTTTTTTGCTTGGCGAGATTTTTGGAGACTCAGACCTTCTCCCCACAAACATTTCAAATTCTCCCAATGTCAAGGTGGCTAGAATAAACACTGTTGGCTACGACTTCAGTATTCTGGATCACATTGAAATCAAGAGCATCGAGAATAATTGTGACTACAGCTTTGTTGTTGTAGGAATAAACACATTCTTTGAAGAAAAAGCGCTGTGAACAGAACAGGTATTTATTGATTAAGAAGAGAAACCGAGTCTACAGAAAATAATACAATACAAAAGTACCAAGAAAACTTACACATGATTGTCTAAATTTATTGGAGTATATTTAGCAGGAAAAACTGATATAAAGAAATTTAACATACTAGTTAAATGTGCCTAAAAGGCAGAGGCGGTTCTAGGCCTAGGCCGGGTAGGCCATGGACTACCCAAAACTTTGTCTGGCCTACCCAAAAAAATTACGTGGCCTACACTGTGGCTGGCCTACCCGAAAAAATACATGGCCTAACTATAGCTGGCCTTCCCCCAAAATGCGTTGTGTGGCTGGGTAATTAGTGCGTATTGCCTACGTTACGAGGCTGTCGAGTGTAGTGTAAGGCCATTTGAATCCCCAGCCACTCATTAGATACCTTCTTTTCCATTCGATTTCCAGATGTCAAGAAGCTTTATCTAATTGATCAACCACCACCGACTGATCAATGGTCGTTCAACGGTCTCCGCACACATTTTCTTCCCACCCTCCTCAGTGTCTAATTTGTTAGATGTACTGTCACTGGTAGTACTTACCCTCCCCTCTCCTCATCCCCCCGTATCCCCACAGAATTACCAGACTTCCAGGTGAGTTCTGCAGAGTTTAGGGGCTACTTTTAGGGGCTACTTTTAGTTTTCGCCATGGGAGTAGTTCCTCTTGCTGTCCATATTATAATCCTTGCTGTCCTTGCTGTTCCCTCTAATGAATGGTCTTATCTGACGGTTGATTACATGGATGACTGTTTTGATAATCAATTCTCAACGTCGTCGGACATCTGGTGTAATCTAATGTATGTTCTGGTTAACAGAACAGAGATGGAGAAGCCGCAGTAACTATCGTGTAAGACGGTGACGCTGAGCTAAGTTCAGTCCGTTTAAGATTGCAGCTCATATAAGAGACAGTCTAGGCCTATCATACAAATTACTATAGCACTCTATAATATTATTATAATTAGAGATGGATAAATTTCTGGTTAAACGCGCTCGAGTTAGTGCCAACGAAGAAGTAGAAGACATGGTGACTGACGATTCAACTGGACCTACAAAGACAACTGTCGAATCTCAAGACGTTCAACATCACTCAACGGATGTAGGCCTGTCAATTTCACAAGTAGCACCAGTTGACTCAGGTGGTCTGCGTAAGTTGTCATACTACTGTGGCTGATATCAGCAAGGATTATAAAGATCAACCTGTGCAACCTAAACTGCAGGTCTTTCCAAAATCAAAATCTGGTCAGCGTTTCACGAGCATTTAACTCTTCATTGCATGACAGGTAGGGCCCCTATCATTTCTTGGAATATTCATTTGCAAGCAATGCCATAGTTAATTGTTTTGTGTGCCGTCATTTTTGTCCACGAGCAGGATACCAGGAATGATGAATCTGCTTTAACGGAGACTGGGTTGCGTGGTTGGGAAAATATTGACAGCAAACTATCGAAACATTTCGTAAGCGCGCATGCATTCTGATGCTCTTGCACAGTGGAAAACACAAAAGTACACTGATGCAACTGGCAGCATGGCAAATGTTTTGTCGGAGTCTCAGCCTAACATGCTCTTTGTCAAGTTGACCTTCTCCTGACCTTGAACCCTTGAACATTGCAATGCACATAGTTTGCAAGCACTCACTTTTGCATGTACTTGCACTTGATAATATTCCACTTAGGCCCTATATTAGGTCAAAGCTAATAAATTACAACTTGGGTGATTTTACAGGTTCATTCCAAACTTCAAACAAACTTCAAATCCGTTTTCTGCAAAATGCAAAATTTTACTTTTTTGGTTAGGTCACCCTGGTCCTCTATGCCTCATATATATATATATATATATATATATATATATATATATATATATATATATATATATATATATATATAATAGGATGTGAAGTGAATTATATCTATATACTGTATATATATGTATATATATGTATATATATACATATATATATATACATATATATATACATATATATATACAGTATATATATATATATATATATATAATTCACTGCACATCCCTATTATGCTGCGCTATTGTATTTTATAACCACAGAATTTCGGGCAGGATTAACCTTATGAACTTTGATACCACGACACGGTCCAAGCTTGGCCTACCCAAAATTTTCATGGCCTTTGACTGGCCTACCCAAATTAAAATTCCTAGAACCGCCTCTGCTAAAAGGAAAAGTTTTTCCTAGCTTTTTTCAGCTGTTGATGCAACTAGTTCTGTTGTCGTTTATTTGCCCGGTGTTCTGTTCGCTAGATGGCCGCTAGTGATTCACGAAAGATAATTAATTGTAAACGAGCGTCGATTGAACTTGCAAATGAACCTGTATTTGGCAGAGCACACAATACCACCCGACGCAACAACATTAGCGATATGGAGACAGTATCGACTATTACTCGCGATCAAGGATTAAATAGACAGACAGAAAAAGTGCCATACAAAAAATACAAGTACAATACAACAAACCGCAAAGTTGATTGTTCAAATCCGTCAGATTATTTATACTTCATAATTTAAAATACTAAAAGAAATTTAGGGTATCATTTAAAAGTTTTGTGTTTTCGCTAGGTGGCGCACATTGAAGCAATAGACATGCTGACCAGAGGTTTAAAGGACCGTGGATTTGCAGATGAATCTATAAGGATTATAACATGATTGGTCTCGCCACAGTCCGCCAGCGACCATACGGACGCAGCATTCGTCTGGCTTATCACTTGGCTCACCGAAAACCCAATTGCGGAACGTTGCTGGATTGCCATCCAGCCAGTAGGTCGCTGCACTTGTGCAATCATTCTTATATAATCCGATCCAGTAGTCGGACTGCGACTTAGCAGTTCTGTAACAAGTTCACAAATGAATTTATTCTAGCTTACAGTTACTGCTATGGGCTTTTTATTCATGGAAGTGGAGAAATATGAAGAATTTGATGAAAGCCCTAACATAGACATCGAGATCTTCACAGCTATAGGTGCATTGCCAGAAAATACCTACTTAGGGCCAATTTTAGCTAATGCTAGTACTTCTAAAATGTCAGTTGGTGGATATATTTGTACAAATAATGGACAATTGAAGATGGACAAGTTTTAATCCCAGTGCAAGTAACTCATGACGAACAATATATGTTACCATATTAGGCTGCGATCAGGGGCGTAGCAGCCAAATGGACAACCTGGCCAAATGCCAAAGGACCCCGACCTGCAAAGGGCTCCCGACCCGAGAAAAAAATTTTCACAGAGGAGTTGTAAAAGAAGTTGTCAGATCGAAAGACTGACAAGGGGAAAAGGTCATAAACAAGTGCGACAAGCAAAAAAGGTCATCAACAAGCATGGGCGCCCACAGAAATTTTTCTAAGAGGGGCAAAACATAATGGTCATGGCTATGCCACATAAATTTTTCCAAGAGGGGCAAAACACATTTTAAAGCAGTGGTCACGGTTAATATTTTAGCAAGGTTTTCAAATTTCAATGGGAAATATTGGCATTTTTATTTTCCAGGAGGGGCAAGTGCCCCTCTTACCCCTATGTGCGGGCGCCCATGTCAACAAGTGCGACAAGCCAAAAAAAGGTCGTCAACATTTCCGCAAACTTGTCAGATCGTTTCTGGAATGGGCCCCCTGTCCGTTTTTCGCCAAGGGCCGCCCCCGAGCATATTGCTACGCCACTGGCTGCAATATATCTTACGATATGTTAAACACAAATTGATTTTCTTCTTCGTTGTTTATGCTGATAAGAGCTGAATTCATTTTGTTACAGGTTTTCGACGCCGTCGTCTCATTGGCTGTAAATTCACTCACGAAGTAGCAGGATTGATCGTGAAATATCCAGCTGGAATTGTAGCACATGGTTCCTAAGGGATTAAACGAGATAATGTTAACGTTCAAAGAGAAGGCTACATGTATTATGGATATAAAAAAATAAAGATAATAGACACATTTTCTACATACTTCATTGATATGATGTCTGGAATATGCACTAATCAAACGTCTACCATTTGCTTCAAATTGGCTCTCGATGTATATGATTTATTATGAAGTATACAGCTGTAATTGTAGTATGTTTCCCTCTCGGATTAAACTAAAAACGGTTAATACTCCAAAAAAGGCTACATGCATTATAGATTAAGAATCAATAAAGATGCTACACTATTATGATAGCTCCTTCTTTGATAAAATGTGTTGAATGTGCACTAGTACAACGTTAATCAATTGTAAAGACGCTTATTTGAATCCATTCATGACTGAACATTTGTAAAAGCAAATACTATGACACAAATATTAAATTCTGCCGCTGCTCCTCTTTTTAAATTTGCGTGACCTTGAATAAAACAGTTTCAACAACCATCGCAAGATTTCAAAATTGGCTTCAATGATGTTCTATGCACCAGCGCAATCATATCTGCCTACATTGAACAACTCTCATGTTCAATTAATTAATTAGTGAAAGCAGTCTGTCATCAAGCACCAAAAATCCTATTTCCTCTGCAAAATACTCAACTTTCAGTTCCATTTATGCATGTCCTGCTCTGGCTATGACTACTGCTATGGGCTGTCCATAAATGACGTCACGTACTTAGGGGAGGGTTCAAAAATTTGTGATGATGTGCGACGAAGGGGGAAGGGTTTCCAGAAATATGACGTCACATAATGCTAAATATTGCTATTAATACCGCAATGTTATGTTACCGCAAAGTTGAACGTTTATTTTACACTTATACTGTGTATAAATCTTTATTCGCAAACGCAGACAACACAAGACAAACACAGCTCTTAACTAACAGCTACACATTCCGCTATAATACAGTTGACAAAATACAATGGTTTCTTAGAGAACCGAAATGTAAAAGTGTTGACGATTCTTAACAATATCATGTATTGGATTCAACCCAAGCATTCCACGAATACTATCAATTATTGTAACTTTATCATAAGCATCAAAGATTTTACATACAGCCTGCTGTACTAGACGATCCAAATTATTTAAAGTGCTCTTGTTCGGACAAGTGGCTTCAGTAGTATATAATACAATATGTAAACAATACGGCATGCAATGTTTACTTGATATATGTAATGTTGAAGCTGCTAACCTAGATTTGAAGTTTAATGTAAAAACATGTAAGGCCTTAAGAATTGTTAGACGTTATGCAATGGTCGGTGCTCCTTTATTGTTGAATGGATCTGCCCTAGTTTATGGTGACGAGTTCAGATATCTTGGGGCAGGCACGTCCGAAGTGGGGGTGCAGGGGGTGCAGCTACACCTCCTGGAAAAATTTAGGGGGTGCAATGCACCCCTGGAAAGAGGATAGTCTGCACCCCCTCTGCAACCTTGAATCCTGAAAAACAGGGGGGGCAGAGGGGGTGCAGAGTGTACAGCTTGTCAAGCTATTTTGAAGGTAAATTCTAGCGTTGAAGACCTTTTTTTGCTTGTCAAGGATTTGAAAGAGAAAATTTCACTTCGAAAAAATCTCCACCTCCTGACCAAAATTCGTCCCGGCCGGCCTGTCTTGGGGTTGTAGTTAGAGCTGGTCGTCATTTCGGTATATCAATAACGGAGACCAAAAGAAAATTCTATAAAAAAACTTTAATAACTTGCACAACAAAAGCAAATCCTCTTATCTGAGTTGACATGTGTCGGCTTACTCCAATCATATTGTTTGCCTATTATATTATATGCTTTTATATGCATAACAAATCGCGGACTACAAAATAGCGGCGACAAAATCGTGGACGACAAAATGCTCAAAAATCGCGACAAAATAGCGCCGACGTAATTGTGCGATAGGAACGGAGCGACGTGATTGATTGATATGAAGAGACCTTATTTAAATCTACGTTATTGATTAATATGAGGAGACATTTTAAACAGTTTAGTATATGCTTCTACGTCTCTTTGATTAGCTTTGTAGTTGTATTAATTTTAATAAACATGTTAAATTGAAAGCTGTGTTCTCTATCGTTTCTTGCTTCGGCTATGTCATGTGAAGGATATTCAGTATCGTTTTTCCTATCGACTAACTACTCGTCTATGACTTGTTAAAGATAATCACTTAATCAGTATCGTTGTGTAATTTGAGCTAGGGGGAAAGGGGGTTTGCGGACTGAAATTCAAAAGAGGGCAGAGACTGCATGTACCTGCTATGCGAGTTGGTGATGGTTGCAAAGTTAGCTGGGGGGTTCAAACCCCACCCTCAGCCCCCGAACCGCCCCGGCAATCCCAGCACTTGTATTACCTATCAGCCAAATAATATAATTTCTTTGATGTTTTATGAATTTTAATAAACATGTTAAATTGAAAGTTGTGCTCTCTATCGTTTCTTGCTTCGCGCTATTTTGCGCTATTTTGTCGTCCGCGATTTTGTCTGGACGCCGCTACTGAAGCCACTTTTGCTTTTTAATTTTGTAATTCGAATTGAAGCCGTTTTTGTTTTGTTCCTTTATGCCTTGTTTCTGTCATACAGAGGTCTGTCCTTGTCCTTGATCATTGTCTTGGGGTCGTCCATAAATTATGTCACGCGATTAGGGGCTCCGGCCATTTGTGACGAAGTGTGACGACGGGGAAGGGGGTTCCGTAAATGTGACGTCGCGCAAAAAAATTTAGGTCATGACCTTTGACCTTTTTTGCTTGTCAGGAGTTTTGGAAAGGAAAAAATACAATTATGACCTATTTTGCTTGTCGAGACTTTTCGGAAGAGAAAAATAAGGGGGGTCGGCCCGTTGTGACGTCATATTTTAAAGGGTCCGACGTTTTGTGACGTCGCGTTACGTAGGGGGGTTTAAAAAGTGCCAAATTCGAGTGACGTAATTTATGGACGACCCGTTAGAAGTCAGTCTTTGTGGTCCTTGTGCTTGGGAGTAGGTACTCGTCCTTATCCTTGTTCTTGAGGGGTCGGTTCTCGTCCTTATCCTCGTTCTTGGGGGTCAGTCCCTGTTAACATCACTGATATAACTATAGGAAAACATACGACCTAGAGGCAGATTTGTGTTTCTTGTTGATCCTCGGTCGACGGCCATTATTAATAATTTATTAGATTTAGTTTCATTCGCAACAGAACGCTGATTAGGAAACTTCACGAATCATTTCAACTTCACCGGTAAATTTTTACGAACAACCATAAAATCACTTTGTGCGCAAATGATCAAACAGGTTTTTAATGCATTTTATAAGTAATAAATAATTTGCAGTTTCGTTACCTGCATCACATTCGGACTTTCTTTCTTCTATCTGCAAATAGAAAGAAAACGAGCCCATAACAATTTGAATTTAAAATCTTGGCATCTGAATATTTTTCTTTACTAACAAAACATTCATTACAATGAGAGGACATAATGCAGTTCTCAACTCCAGCGCCATGACTGCTAGATATGTTACGATAATTTATCACACAGCTACTCATAGAAAGCTGCACGACTGATCAACTACTCAAAGCAAACGAGTAACATGCACTAAACTAAAACTAGCGCTCATTCGTTAATCGCACCACAATGTAAATTCATTCAGCAAATCATGATGTCGACATAGGCCTACATAGCAAAAACTACATCGTTCAAATATTCTTATCAAAAATAGAACATACGCACCCTGGAATGATCCAGCAATGCAGCATCGTTACTGTCATGCTGTTTGTGCTGGATCTTAAGAGTGTCTTGACACTTTGAGACGTAACTAATGATTAAACGACTCAGACTTACCAAAAGGCTTTGTTAGCCGGCAATTAAACTAACGTTTCCACGCATTCGGGCAAAGTCACTTCACATGTTCCGTTGTCGAAGAAGTTGAAAACGGTGCAGTCTGGTTGGCCAGTGCACCGCCGCGCGCATTCAGTGACAGATCTCGATAACTTAGACTGAATCAGAGACGCAACGACACACAAGCCATCTCCATTTCTATTGACTACTGCAACGTACTTTGATTTATTAATATGCGTCATTTGCACAGCGACAAAATTCATGCAAAGAAACATGGTTATCAGGTACCTAAAATGTCTCTGCTTCTCCATAGTCACTGATAGTTTAAAATAATATAATCAGACTAAGGTTTCAGAATGGTGCGGCCAATGTCAATTAATTGAAGTTCAGTTCTGTCTTCTACCACATTTGAACACCGAAAGAGCAGATGTACCGCACTGTTCTGTTCCAACGTGCATGAGCTGCGAGAGACTGCATTGGTTCGTGATATGGCGGATCGGTGGTGCTGAATTCATTCTGGAATTCGGTATTCTCGTAGGCTTAGGGCCTAGGCCAATCTGCCTGCTGTAGCAGTGTGGTTTATTGCGCAGAAAAATCGTACTTGTTTAATATCAATTGCGGAATCTTACGCTTAAAACAACCAACTACTTGCCTCATTTGCTATTTGCACAGCTATATTGTTTTGTTCGATAGCTCGAAAGCAGCCATTCGACGTGTAATCCGATACATTTAAAAATGCTTTGATCGGATGAGCGTTCATGTTGTTGTTGTTGTTTGTGTGTGTGTGAGTGTGTGTGAGTTTGTATATTCATTCGAACACGCGGGTCTCACGTTTGGGAGGTCTTACAAGTGCGTGTGTGTGTGTGTGCGTGCGTGGCGCCTCTTTTCTCAACCCGCAACCGTGGTTGTCACCGGCTACGGCGAAGCTCAAAACAAAAAACTACGCGTATCGCGTCCAGAACTCCGGTTGGTAAGCTTAAACAGGAAGGTGCAATAAACAATGAGAACAAGCTGGACTGAATTGTGGATCGTCCAATCTAGGACCAAGTGAAGGACCTGAGTATAATTTTCGATGAATTGCAAGAGCTCTCTTTTTCATTGCATAGGGTCATCGTCGAGTCTTGAATATAAAAATATATGGAAATATTTACCGAAATTGGTTGTGGGTAGATTAAAGGGACAATAGGTTATATACGTTGGCCTTTGAGATTTTTGCTGCCTGATGTCATGAACTAATGTCCTGCCATTGAATCTCAAAGCCCACGACAAAACGAAATCCCCATTTTAAACCTTTCCATATTATTTGCATTAATTTTAGAAGGTGGCCTTCCTCCTGAACCCGACCTGCTGAGGACACTTTAAAGCTGGATATTTGATGAACATTACTGATTTACCAGACACAAGAAATTACGAAGGGCATATGGACTATGTTTATTCATGCAATTTAATAGATTTCATCTACAAGATTAATTTTGAGGAGGGCAGGTGGCTATTCTCCTTAGGAGATCAGATGCCGCTACTGAGAGTGGTTACAGCCCGCAAGGACAGTGGCGATCATTGACCGAGTGAGGGAGAAGTAGCAGTCCTGTCGGCGGAACTCTGTAGGCAAATGGCCCATCGGTTAATCGCCTAGCAACCATCGTATTTGAATCAATTTAGCGAGTAAAGGTGCTCTGTTATCATTGTTCTACCAACAGGTAATGACATGCTCTACAATTCACTTTTGGCTGCCAGTCATACGAAGAATGAAACTGTAAAAATGAGACGCTGCTGTGAGAAGCAGATGAACAAAAGAGGAATATGGTGAAACCTAATGCCATTCATTTATTCATTCATTCATTCGCGGACGAGACCTGGATTAACCATTAGGCCAGGGGTGCACAACCTTTTTAGGCCGAGGGCCAAATTTAACATTCCCTGAGTACTCGCGGGCCAGAATTTCGAAAATGCATATTTTATATAAAATATATTGTATATAACCATAATATTTATATAAATCAGCAAATCAAGCAAAATTAACTTTAATAAATGCTATATTGAACTACCGGTAATGCTTCATAAAACACCAGTTTTTTACTTACTACCTTCTATAACACAAACAGTAATTCCTCAGTCTGCACAATCTAATTCTGCCCGCACATAAACAAAGAGCTGTGCAGTATCAGTGTTATCTATGGATCTCATTCAAGCTACTGAAAAATATGTGCACCTAGCTAATCTGCCAATCAACTGCTCAGTAACGTCTTTTTGCAAGGTCATCAACTCGGCGTTTAATTGTCATTCTTGACAAAGGAACTTTACTGAAAACACTGGCGTTTTCTGGGCAAATTCAGTGCAGATGGTTAGGAGTCAATCTCTAACAAAATCTCCGTCTGCGAAAGGCCGTGATGAAATTGCAATTAGCTGGGCCACTTCGCAGCTCCCCATTTAAAACACTTTTATTCTTGCGACTTCCTTTTGAGAAAAACTCTGTTCGGTTGACAGAGTCTTCTTTAACAGTTCAATTTTCTGTTCCGCAACTCACCCTGCAGTTCATCATAAGCAACGGCATGTTTCGTTTCGTGGTGTCATCGGCAGTTATAATCTTTCATAAATTTAAGTGATTCATCGGCAAATTAAACACACCGATTTAACCCATTAAACGTGTCCATAAAATACAGATGTCCATTCCTCACTGAAATGTCGCTGTTCTGCCTCAGTCTTGCGTTTTTAAAGTTTGAATTTAGATATTCTAGACTTACTGCAGAGACAATTTAAATGTATAAAGCACGTTATCGAAGTAGTTTATTATCGCCCGTCTCTGTGTCACGTTGTTATAGGTCGCACATTTGTAAGTAGTCCAACATATATGAATAGGTGTCAGCAGATACCTAATTTTTATACCAAAATTACTGACATGGGCCAGTTTTCTGTTATTCGAAATTGTACCGCGGGCCGGACAGAACTGTTTGGCGGGCCGGTTTTCTGTGTTGATGAACAAAATTGGAATATGGGCCAGAAAAAACCCTTCGGCGGGCCGGATTTGGCCCGCGGGCCAGTGGTTGTGCACCCCTGCATTAGGCAAACAAGGCGCGTGTCTAGGGCACCAAGCGTTTGGAGGCACCACAAGTCCTCCAAAAATGTGTATATTGTCCAAGTTACCGCGTGTAATCGACATGACATTAACTGACCTTATGGACCTAATGAAATATGTCAACATGGAACAGTTTAGCATATTAAGTCTACTTCACTGTTTGTCTGGCAGGGCCCATGGCAGGGCCTGGCCAAAAATGGCAGGGCCTATGCCCTGCCTTGGGTATGCCTGGCTCCGCCACTGCCTTTCCAAAAGTAGACATCGCTTTCGTATTTTTAAACATTAAAAGTCATCAATTGCTAATGTGACCGTTCATTTTCTCATTTGAAGTATGTTAAAAATTCGATCAGAACAATTATGCAGCAAGGCAGGTTGGATGCCTTATCTCTACTATATAAGGAAGATGTGCTACGTAACGTTAACTTCGAGGATCTGATCAAAGACTTTGCAATTAAAAATAGTAGGAGAAAACTTTTTCAAATCTAAATGAAGCGAAAGTATACAAAACTAAACATTATTTTCCATCTGACTGTGACTTTTTATTTTTTAAAAATAAAAATGTATTTCATGGTTTATTATTGCCTATATTTGGAATTACATATATTAAGAGCTTAGGGTTAGGGGCACGAAATCTTTAAATGCTTAGGGCCTATGTGGGTCTTAATCCTGCCCTGCCATAGGTTTGATTGACCGTTGATTTGCAGACGATTCTGAAAAGAGGAGAGCATGGACAGCCTCGCTACAGTCTTTTAGCGACCATACGTACGCAGCAAACTTACCATAGGTGAAGCGAAATTAAGACTGAATTTCATGGTGCTTTATCATCACCATCATCATTATCATCATCATCATCATCATCATCATCATCATCATCATCATCATCATCATCACCATCATCACCACCACCATCATCATAATCAATATTCATGAACACACCGCCAATTACCGTTTTGTCCCAATCTTTTAATTAATTAGGACTTTGTCTTTCTCTTCATTTACAAATCTGATTTGTGACTACAGTTTTCTGAATCCCACATTGAAATCAAGAGCAATGAGAATCATTGTGAATATAACTTTGCTGTAGAAATAAACACATTCGTCGAAGAAAAAGCATCGTGAGCAGGTATTTAATGATTAAGAAGAGGAAATGAGTCAACAGAAAAAATACAAATGTACGACGAAAACTCGACCATAATTGTTCTGATTCATTGGAGTATATATTTCGCAAACAGGAATTCTATAAAGAAATTTCACATACCAGTTACATAGCCTACAGTATGCCTAAAGTGGACAATTTTCTTTCCTATAATTATGGTCTATTAATCTACTGTTGATGCGACTAGTTTGTTGTTGTTTATTTGAACGGGTTTCTCTTCGCTAGATGGCGTCTAGTGATTCACGGACGATTATTAATTGTAAAAGATGGTCGATATGCAAATGAACCTGTATTTAGCAGAGCATACTTTGCCACCCGACGCAACAACATCAGCGATATGGAGACAGTAGGCCTATAGACTTATTTATGCGATCAAGGATTTATTAGAAAGAAAAATAGTGCCATACAAAAAATACAGGTGCAATACAACAAACCGCAAGGTTGACTGTTCAAATCAGTCGGATTAATTATTCTTCATAATCAAAAGTACTCAAAGAAATTGAGGATATCATTTAAAAGTTTTAACAGGACTATCGAGGTCTATGCATGTTTTCGCTAGGTGGCGCACATTGATGCAATAGACATGCTGACCATAGGTTTAAAGGACCTTTGTACTGCAGATGAATCTGTAACGAGTAGTACACGACTGGTCTGCCCACAGTCCTTTAGCGACCATACGGACGCAGCAAACAGGGTCACCTGGCCCGCCGCCACTGATGTCCCAGTTGCGGTACACGGCAGGATTGCCGTCGAGCCAGTAGGACGCTGCGTTGGGAGTGCATGTGCTCTTGTATAATCCGATCCAATACTGGGACTGCAATTTAGCAGTTCTGCAACAAATTAATTACCAAATGAATTTATTCTAGTTTAGAGTTACTGTTATGGGTATTTAATTCTTGGAAATAGAGAAATATGGTGATATTTTTAGATGAAAACCTCAAAATAGTCATCGGGATCTTCACAGCTATAGGTGCATTGCCAGAAAATACCTGCTCATGGCCCATTTTAGTCAATGCTAGTAGTTTTAAAATTTAACGTCAATTGGTGGATATTTGTACAAATAATGGACAATTGAAGATAGACAAGTTATAAATCTCGGCGCAAGTAACTCATGACCAACACGATATGTTACGATGTGATAAGATACATCTTACGATATGCTATCCAGAAACGCATTTTCCTCCTTGCTGCTTATGCTGACAAGAGTGGAATTCATTTCTTTACAGGCTTTCAACGCCGTTGCCTCATCGGTTTCAAATTCACTCACGAAATAGCAGGATTGATTATGAAATATCCAACAGGAATCGTAGCACGGAGTTCCTAAGGGATTATACGAAACAGTGTAAACAGTCAAAAAAGGCTACATGATGTAGGCTCCTATTATAGTTTTAAAATCAATTAAGATACTAGATTAGCGGTTCTCAACCTGTGGGTCGCGACCCCCAAGGGGGTAGAATGACGATTTGCCAGGGGTCGCCCGAGACCATCAGAAATATGGGGTTGTCTCTTGTCTTGTTATTGTACAAAATGTCCTCAGTGGTAGTTACGACGTACTAGTTGTTTTACTATCATTGTCTTTTGAGGATAGACATGGAGACAATTAAATAATAACGATTTCGAACATTTTGATTGTCGTAGCATTGTTATTTTCAGCAGCTTACGTTGTGAACGAAAATAATTTTACCGTTGGGGGGGGGTCGCCACATAATGGGGAATTGAATTGAAGGGGTCGCGGCACTATAAAGGTTGAGAACCGCTGTACTAGACTCATTTGTTACATCCTTCTTTGGTGAAATGTCTAGAACAGTGCTTCCCAACCTGTGTGCTGCGGCACACAAGCATACCGCAGCAACTTTAGAAGAGTGCCGCGGCAAAATATTGGAAATTTTTCTTAGATCTAGAATCTAATCTAACAGCTAACGTAAATAAGTGCGGTTACGAGCTTTTTTGCTTGTCAGGTTGGCAAAAAAAGAGATCACGATCACGGATGAGTTTTTTTGCTTGTCGGCTACAGTGTGCCGTTGACTTTATGTTTCATGGATAGTGTGCCGTGGCTGGAAAAAGCTAGGAAAGCACTGGTCTAGAATATGCACTAATCTAACGTCAACCTTGGTTGCCCGACCAACACTTTTTTGTTGCGTATTATTATTCTTTGGTTGGAGGGGCGTCAAAATCGGGTGTAAGGTAATAAAAAGACAAAAAAGAACAAAGAAAAATATAAATTTAGTTGCACGCGATGATATAGCTGTATAATATAATAAATAACTTAATCAAGCAAACTAATAGGTGACTTTATAATAAGGGACGTTATAATAAGGATGCACTTACCTCATCTAACGAGCCATTGAACTTCGGCCAGCGCTCTTTTAGCATTCATATTAATTTAGAAATAGGCAATAGCCGCTAATACCATCTACTCGATCTGCTATCTAAATGAGGCAACTGTATGAGCATGCTTAAGGCATTTCAATTGGTAACTACTTTTCAACGATATAATGATGACAATGATCATTATGATTTATGTCATTGGAGTAATTCTCTTTGCTCTATCTTTTTGTGCTCTAATGAATGCTTGATGTGAGAAATGTATGTATTAATATATGCAACTGGTAATCTGGTATGACATTCTGTTGGAAATCAACCATTAAACATTAAATAAACCATTAAACATTAAAACCAGTCTTTAAAAATATATTAATGAACATATCTTTTGCGGATACCACAGATGCTCATCAGATGAGGGCGGGATTGTCAGCATATCTTATGTAGAGATTCTCATCATAGCATTTCCTAAATTCTTGTCTTAAACATAAAAATCTGGTACTTTGTTATTAGGCCCAAGAGAAACATTTCCGTGATTTATTTACCACAACTAATTAATTTGGTCCAGATTTTCGTTAAGCAATATTCTTGTTGATTTCGCCACATTTAATCTCCGTCTACAAGTCAACGCTAAGATTTTTGTGAAGTCGTTTAATAATTCTACAAAACGTTATGCTTGAAATATTTTTCTGCCAATTTGCCATAGATAACTATAGGAACACAGCATAGTGACAAATTTCAGTGGCTTTTGTTGATCCTCGGTTGACGGCTGATTCATAGATCCAGTTCATTCGGAATAGAACGTCTATTAGAAAATTTCTACTTCTTCAACACACGCACTTCTAACAACCTTCACTATTCTGTAAACAATTCTGAAGTCACTTTGCGCACATATTATCGACAAGTTTTTATGGATTTTTATTTTAACATACAGTAATATGCAGTGTGGTTACCTGCATCATATTCAGATTTTCTCTCTTCTATCTGCAATTAGAAATAAAGCAAACGCATATCTATTTGAAGTTAAGACTCTTCGGCAATTGCATCTGATTAGAAATTCATAGCATCGTTCTTAATATCTTAATCTCAACTTTATTGACAAACCATTCATACAATACATGTTGAATGAGTGTGTGAACATAATGCAGTTCTGAACTTTAGCGCCATTAGGCCTACTGCTAGATAGGCCCTATGCTGCGTTAATCGCACTGCTGTTCTTAGTCAGGCAGAATGACCGATCAGCTAATCAAAACAATTGATAACACGAATAAATGCTCAATTGATTATATATCAACAGATATAGAACAAATATATCCCTAAATTATTTTAGTGGAAGAACTAGTATGTTAGCCGTCCAAAATACGCTCGAACAATGAAATGATCAAGCAATGCATCATTTTTGCTGTCACAATGTTTATGCTGGATCATACGAGCGTGTATATCCTTGAGACGTGACCAATATCTATTATCTAATATAGTAACTGCCTAATATCTTAAGCTCAACTTTATTGAAAAACGATTCATACAATGCATGTTGAATTAACTGCCTAAGAAGAATTCCTGGAGTTAGCAGATTTCAGAAACTTAGAAATGAAGATATACGACAGCGGATTGGGCTAAAGAATACCACCATGGACAAACTCAGAAAAAGGAGGCTAACATGGTATGGACATGTAAACAGGATGGAAGGCTCGAGACTTCCCAAAAGAGCACTCTACACATACAAGTAAGGTTTTAAAAAGAAAGAGGCAGGCCCAGAAAAAAATTGATAGACAGCATAAAAGAAAATTTAAAAGAAAGACAACTGACAATTGTAGAAGGAAGAAAACTAACATTTGACAAAAAGCCTGGAAATGTTTTCTGACTAGCTAGTGCCAGTTGCCACTAATGAGTTGGCAGAGAGCAATTATGATGAATATAAAAACTCCCTGCGTCTGTTTGTGCTTCACGCATCCCACTCACTCCCGTAAGACGGGCATGGACTCTCCCGGGAGAGTCCATCTTCGCCTTTGCATTGCAGGACGCGCTGCTATAATAGTTGTCATAGGCAACCAAAAGTTATTACGAGCGGAGCTTGACATGCGTACAAAGTCGCGCTATGTTAGTGGGCGGAGCTTGATGAAATGGCGTGATTTTTACATACATGCAATACAAATGTACAACTGTTGTTCGGCGTGCAAAAGCAGTACAGCAAGTTCAGCGTTTAACATCTTTTCGACGAGCAAGTGAGACAGGCAGAGGAGCAGGCTGTTGCTCGGCTTGCACAAATAGCACAGGAGCACAGCATGTTCAGCGTTCAAGAGCTTTCCGACAAGCAAGTGAGACAGAGAGCCAAGTTCCAGACTCCGTGGAGACCAAGGCCCTTTGTGCCGTGGCCCAAAAGGGGCCGTAGGCCCACTGGGAGCCCATCCCCCATGGGAGACTAAACCCCTTTGGGGCCGAAGGCCCAAACCGGAGTCGTAGAATACGTTCTGGGGTGCAGCCCCTGTGGTGGGGCAAGACCACCCAATGGTGCCATAGAAATTTTTAAACGATAAATCACGTATTCACTTTACATTTTCAAATTTAACGTATTGTTTGTGTCATAATATGAACTTTTCCAATAAATCGGAGTAGAAAATAGCCAATCTCCCCGTCATTTTTGACTGGTTAGCAGCAAGCAGAGGTGTAGTCAAGACCAGCAGTTCCGAGACCCAGACAAGACCAAAACTACTACCATCAAGACCGAGACCACTAGCATCGAGACCAAGACCAAGGCCACCTAATGACATGATGCAAAAAATTTACTAATTCATTACTGTACACATACTTGCAGATGGCGTGTTCAACTCTTCTGTATAACCTTTATTTTCCCAACGTTCCGAAATGGGAACATTGATTTGAAGGCAGTGTAGGCAGTTAACCAAGCTATATCAACCTGGTTTTTCGTAGCATTTGTTTAGAGCACATGTCTATCTTTGATTTCTGTATAAAATATTTCTGATAATTTTTTGTACTTTTTGTACAAATTGCATTAAAATTCCGAAAAATTGCCAAAATCATAGGTAAAATAGATAAATGTTAAAATAAAATCTAAATGTCAACATTTATTTTACCGTAATGGATCATTTTATTCAACTATGACTCCTATACATGATTTTGAATCCGATTGACATGGGTGACCATAGGTTAAATTACAAGACATGATTGAACAGCCATGTTCCCAATTGGGAACGTTGGGTCAATGTGGCTAATAAGGCTGACAGTTGTTGATATTTCATTAGCATTGGCTGTTGGTGTTCCAATCCGGCAAATATGTAGGACTAATATGGATGTATGTTCTGCTAATACTTTTAAAAAATATAATGACCTGTTCTGTTGCACACAATAACGCAGCTATTGTTGGACAGTAGCTAAAATTCCTGCAACAAAGCGATGTTTCGCCCTCTCTCTAGCAGTTGAAGCAGTTTTTGAAGAGTCCTTCAGTGATGACGATGATAATGCTAATAGGCCTATTCCAGATATTTGCATACTGCCTCCAAACGATGGGGCAGATTATGAAGTTGAAGCAGTAGATGAAGATATTTTAGGTCCAAATGAATCATCACAATATCTTTGTAGTGAGCTTCATGTGTTGCAGGTGAAGGGATCCAATCCTCAGCAGGACCCTGTGAAGATGACAAGACCTTTGATAGTAAGCCTAGTAGCTCTGAGTTGAGTCATAACTATGTCAAACCTGTAGCCATGATAGAATGTTGTGCAAATGGAGTTTGAGGGAAGAAATTTCAGTCACGAAAGTTCAGCAATAAGGCTACGCAACGAGAATAGACAGTGTTGATCTTCTTGATCGTCTGCTTTCGACATACCGACCCAAGATCAAATCCAAGAAATAGTGGTGGAACTTGCTTGTCAATGCATTCAGTATTGCAGTGGTTGCAGCATGGAAGCTACATGCAAGGTCGCTTCTTCCGGAGATCGACGTGAAGTGGTTGCTTGGCTGTTGAAAGACACACCTCGATACCGTTATGGAGAACCCACTGCCTTTGTTCCAAATCTTTTACGACATTATGAAGTCAAATATTATCTGGAGTCTACTTCCCAGGGGCGAGGTGATTATTGTCAGACAAATGCAAGAAAGAATTGCTCGAAGCGTGAGAACTGAGAGGCACCTTCACATCTAGTGTTTTTGGGGTCTACCACACCAAAGATTAATTAATTAATTAATTAATAATTAATAATTAATCACCTTAAGATGATACTTAAAAACAGTACTTCCCACATACTATGCCTATATGAGACATGTTCAAAAATTTGCATACTGTACAGCACAAATGTAATAAAATTACTGCCTTTGGTATTTCCAGGATTTTCTATAGTCACTAGAAAGATGCTCGCTTCGCTCGCTTCGCTCGCGGTGCAGGATAATACTAAAACCCAATCATTGAAACCATGCTGAACAACGTTTCAATGATGTACATACGCCACCTAGCCAAGCTCTGCGCCACGTAATAATTAGGCCTATGTACGTTAAAATCACGCAACTGTGGCCATTTGTGACGCTGTACACGTATTTTTGTGTACGTTAAAATGTACGTTGCAACTTGCAACTACCTCAGGCTGCGAACAATTGTTACCAATAGCAACGTCGTCGCACGCCCAGCCCTCTGACGCTGCAATGACTCGACTAAACCGGTTCTACGAACAATTGTTACCAATAGCAACGTCGTCTTCGAACATCGTCCACCAACGCATCGCGACGTAAGGACTAAACGGTCTACCAATAGTCAACGCTCGCCCACCAACGCATCGCGACGTAAGGACTAAACGGTCTAAACCGTCTACCAATAGTCAACCAATCAGAACGCTTGAAGGTAACAGACAGAGAGACATACAGATAAGAATCTTAATATTATAGATAATGACCCAACGTTCCCATTTGGGAACATGGGTATTGTTCCGTGATCTTGAATAATTTTTTTCTGATTTAAACTTTTTGTGTTACTATACATCAGAAAGTGTCTAAATATAAGTTTTCTTGAGTGTGTGTCAATTTTGAATGGGTCTAGGAAAATAAAGGATAATCAGTCTAGGCAGGACTCTCCGGAGTTATTGGAATAGGCAGGTTTTCTGCGTCCTGAACTATGTAGGCCTAATTCATAATCAAATCCTTGACATCGGCTCTGACTGTTGCCGAACCGGAATGATCCGAACCCAGCCAGACAAACCGTACGCTGGATCCAAGACAGCAGCAGCTGGATAGATCAACTGCTCAACTGGCTTTGTCTTGTACAGTTGACGCGGGCTGGATCTGCAATGTCTGAAGAAGTCCACTGAAACGCTTGTGGATTGATGCAACAAGTGCCGGTATCAAAGTTCCATGGTAACGTGGATGATCGCTCAGTTCAGCCACGCGCTTGAGAACTGCAACAACAGAAGGAACAACACAACTGACGGTGATGTATTCGTCGCCCTGTGTCAAATCTGTCACTTCTGCAAATGGTTGCAAGATATCTATCAGTTGCAACTCAAAGTCAGTGAATGTGTGACCAGTTATTGCCAGGTATGAGTGCATACGCCTATCGGTCCATATGCCCTTGGTGAGTGACATGCTGCTTGCCTTTGCAACGTGAGCTGACACTGGTTCTTCAATTCTTTTCCTTAGCTTTGGAAGCAACTTCTATGTGAGATGTGACCTTGATGGCAGTGCAGTGCAGTGCATGGGTTGAATTGCAGTCATGAATTTTCTGAACCAATCAGTTTCTACAGTCCAAAGACAGGTTTCCATTCACGATGAGATTCTGGAAAAGCAGATGCGTGATATGCTGCTGCTCCGGATGATGACTGCTGACTAACGTGAAACCCTAAATGAAATCTGTACAATCTGATAGGCGATATAGTGGTCTCGAAAATTTCCGAAACCAGTTTATTAAGACCGAGACCAAGACCACCATTACCGAGACCAAGACCAAGACCAAGGCCTTACCTGTCGAGACCAAGACAAAACCAAGACCACAAAAAATTGGTCTCGAGCAGTCTCGAGATCAAGTCCGCGGTCTCGAGGACTACATCCCTGGCCGCAAGTAATTAAATAAATGTAGACATACCGCGAAGGCATTGCAGCCTGCAATATTCAGTTTTCTCACACATTTAGGTTGGGCCATTAATTCACATGTTCCGTTGTCGTAGATGTTGAAAGCGGTGCAACGTTGTTGGCCAAAGCACCACAGTGCACATTCAGTAAGAGCTGAGGATAATTTCGACTGAATCAGCGACGCAACAACACACAAGCCATCTCCATTTTCGTCGACAATTGGAAAGTACTTTGATAAATTAGAAATATTAATATCTCCAGCGACAACGTCAACCTTTGTCCAGAGAAACATAGTTATCAGGAATCGAAAATATCTCTGTATTTGCATAGTCACTGAAAGTTTGAAACAATGAGACAAGGTTTTCAGATTGGTGAAGCCAATGTTTATTAATTGCAATTGAGATCTGGCTCTAAAACTCTGAGCACGGAGAGAGCATGCAATGCCGCGCGTTGCTCTGTTCCAGCGCCAATGAGTTGCAAGAGTCTGAGTTCTTCCATAGGTCCGTGATGTTGTGGATCGATTACATTGAGTTCTTTCTCCAATTCGATATTCGTATATCTACTGCGGCACATGTGGCTTTTTAGACAAAGCTGTAGTTGCTTAATGACAATTTCTGAATCTAGAGCCTAAACAATGCATGATCTTCTTTATTAGCGATATGCACAGTTCGTTCGTTTTGTTAGAGAGCTCGAAAGCAATATGGTTGCGCTCCATGGTGATCGGAGGGGCGTTCGTGTGTCGAAGTCATTCGGTTGCCGATTGACAATATGGCATTAGAAGGCATACCATGCGCCTAGATGATCTCCGAATTAATTTATTCAGAAATTCCCTCTTTTGTTCATCTGCCTCACAGCCACAGCCTCTGATTATTAAAAATGCATTCTTTTTTTGACCGGCAACCAATAGCGTTTTGCCGGGCGTTTCATTTCCTGATGGTAGAATCGTCAGTCATCACACTACCGAACACCTTTAGCGATTAGTTCATAATTATACAGTACGTGGGCTACTGGACGATTCGTCGACACGGCCTCGTGCGGAAATCGTTGTAACCATTGTAAGCATCGGGGTCCAGTCTTGTGATATGTACTATGTGCCACTTCCTTTTAAGGAAGTAGACATAGAAGTTGAAATCGGACAAATTGCAGTTTTAAACAAGGTTTTATGCTTCCTTCAAATGTCTCGTGTACTGAGTAGGTCTCATCGGCGATATAACTTTAAACTTTCCCACCATGTAAGTTTTTGTGAGAAGACCAGAGAACGAATGAATTAGTACTCGAAATGACTGGCGCACAAAGAAAATTACTATCTACAATACAGTACGTAAAAGACAACTACAGAGTTCCGCCGACATGACTTCTCCACCACTCGGCCAATGATCGCTACTGTCCTTGCAGTTTGTAACCATTCTCAACAGCGCCGTCCGATCTCCTACGAAGGATAGTCGTTTACCCTCATAATTGGTCCTGTAGATGAATCTGTTAAATTGCACGGATAAATATAGTTCTTATGTCCTTCATAATTTTTGTGTGTCTGGTACATGTGTAATGTTCATCAAATATCTAGCTTTAAAGTTTTCTCAACAGGTCGGTTTCAGGAGGAAGGTCAAGTTTTAAAGTTAATGTGAATGCTATGGAAAGTTTTAAAATGGGGATTTCGTTTTGTCGTGGGTTTTCCTATTCAGTGGCATGACAGTATAGTTCTAGACGTCACGCCAGGCAGTAAAAATCTCTAAGGCCAACGTAGCCAACCTATTGTCTCTTTAATCTACACACAACCAATTTCGGTAAATATTCGGTGTTTGGGCTCTCTAATGCACTACTGCTTAGTGACAAATTCACTTTCATTTCAAGTAACCTGGTTAATATTTGGTCTTATAATACTTGAATCAGTGTAAAGCATTATAATCTATAGCCATCTACTGTAAAGGTATGCCGTATTGGTAATATCGGGTCAGGACAACTGGGTAACGCCGATTGGGCCCCGAACAACTGGGCCCGCCAACTGGGTAACGGGACATCTGGGTAACGGGACATTTGGGTAACGGGACATCTGGGCCCCGCACTATCGAACTCGACTTATGCCTAATAATAAATGAGGGTTGTTGTAAAACTTCGGGTGGTCTGTCTTCTTTTAGCCTGTCGTCGGCTACAAATTGAGTACAAATTCTTAATGGGAGGAGGTGCTGTTTCTTTGATCGTAAATACAACCTATAGTTACTACAGGCTTATATAGACTTAAGAAGAACTGAGCCTTCGCTGTATCCCTGCAGGCATTTATGATGTTAAAGCATAAAACCGGCAAACCAAAATAGTCGTTGCCTATTCCATTCATCAACACCATTCTCTCTTTCTCTATGGTACGGGGCCCAGATGTCCCGTTACCCAGATGTCCCGTTACCCAGATGTCCCGTTACCCAGATGTCCCGTTACCCAGTTGGCGGGCCCAGTTGTCCGGGGCCCAATCGGCGGTACCCAGTTGTCGCGGACCGCGGTAATATAATTGTTCAAACTATACAGCTGTTTATCTTCTACAACTTGGCAAAGAAATGTGCAAACCTTGGATACAACAACGTTCCCAAATTCATCAAATAGCTAATCAACCTTAGGTGAAGCAGGCACTGAAGTTCTGTGGAGTAGGCCTAAGTCAATCCCCAGGACATAGCAGGGCTGCTGTGGCAGAACATGGACGAAAAAGAGGACGATGTTAGTCTATAGGAGTATCCAGAACAATCTGCATGGTCACTGATCTATGCCCACCAGCAAGAAATCTGCTTCTGCCATTGGCGTCTATTAATAGACGACAATGGTTTCTATGGTTTCTGCCCACCATTGGGCGGAGCAACCGGACTTTGTTGGTAAACACTGGATACCCCTATAATTATGTGGTCAAGAAAAAAAGAACAGAAAGTCTACACGGTCTGTTCAAAATGCAAGCATTTTGTGCGTGGCAATCACAGCGAAAATAAAATCTCTTGTACTACAGTAACTGTGCCTGACAATGTGAGACTGAATAGTAGGCCTAAGAGAAACATCTGGTCATAACAGGAAAAGTATAAGGTAAAAAAGCAAGAAGAAGACAACGAATAAATTATACAGAGTTACAGACAGCCTAAGAGAAGCAATAAGAGCCAAAGACAACATTGAAATTATAAAGAAACCCAGAAACAGAGAAGAGTGGAAATCCATGGTCGCCGACGTAGCAATACATGGCACAAGAAGAAGAAGAAGAAGAAGAAGAAGAAGAAGAAGAAGAAGAAGAAGAAGAAGAAGAAGAAGAAGAAGAAAAGAAGAAGAAGAAAAGAAGAAGAAGAAGATAATAGAAACATTCAGACAGCCATAACAATTTAATTTTTTCCAATATGGCTCTATTGCTTCTTGCTGTCAGTGAATAATACTTCTTTTCTTTGACACGCTGTTAGGTCAATATTTACACAAAATACACAGGGAGTAATCCCCCCCAGGTTGTGAGACAAAGGGAAATAAATAGGTTGCATTACGCTGTTTCGCTTCTGGCGGTTGCAGCTGTCCTGCGGCTTGGTCCCATTAGTGTCGGATTTAAACTGCTCGTCTGCTCCTGCCCGTTTGGCCTTCCCTCCCCCGGCGTTGATTTATAATCGATTAATTATCGCTTCGTTTAATTGCCCCTTCTGTGGACGTCCTTTGGTGACCTGGACCCCTCCTCCCTTATAGAACCGGTCTTTGGACAGAGCACCCGAATAAAAAGAATAGTAGAAAACGTGACGGCACTTCTTGTGTTTCAGCAATCATTGTGGTTTCCATTTGCATGTCATTCAATATGGAAATAATCATTCATCACCTCTGATGCAGAAAATTGAGAATAGAACGCGCAGGACAGTTCCGAGAGCCATAATAATAATTTTAATTTGAATAATAACTATTTCGGAAGTTAAAATAAAATTTTTTCGTACGTTTAATTGCTTGTATAGTCGCAGCAGAGCTGCCGCTTCTGAATTGATAGGAATTAACCTGGTAAAGAGCTATTGTCTACCTATTGTATTTTATGGCATGGAAGCCACATGTCCAAACAAAAGTAGTCTTAATGCTCTTGACAGGCTGATTCAAGTAGTTGTGTGCAAAATTTTTAAAACATGTGAGGCAGATAATGTCGAGTATATCAGAGTCCTGACGGGTTTGGATAGTATGCATGCTATTGTAGAAAAGCGACAAGCATCCTTTGTTAATAGATATGAGAAGAAGCCACTGTACTTTGCTCAGTGCATTACTAGGATTTGTCTGAGGGCAGAGGCTGTACTGTGTAAAGTTTGTGCTTAGTTTATTTGTTTATTATTAGGTTTGGCTTTTTTTGTTTTTTGTTTTTAAATTATTATTTAGTTTTGTTCAGCTGATTTGTGTTTTCCTTGGTTGTGTACTACTGGTTGTGTACTACTTTTGTTAGGCTGTGCTTGTCACGAATAAAGATGATTATAATGATGATGATGATGATGATGATGATGATAATAATAATAATAATAATAATAATAATAATAATAATAATAATAATAATAATAATAATAATAATAATGGAATATTAAACATCCAATAATAGTGGCATAATGTCACTATAATTAAATGCTCAAGGTTGCACTATTATTATGTCAATGATGTAATAATCTATAATATTAAAATTCTTATTCTGTATTTCTGTTACCTTCAAGTGTTCTCATTGGTTGACTATTGGTAGACGGTTTAGTCCTTACGTCGCGATGCGTTGGTGGGCAATGTTCGAAGACGACGTTGCTATTGGTAACAATTGTTCGTAGTTTAACACGGTTTAGTCGAGTCATTGCAGCGTCAGAGGGCTGGGCGTGCGACGACGTTGCTATTGGTAACAATTGTTCATAGCTTGAGGAAGTTGCGCAATTTTAACGTACATTTTAACGTACACAAAAAATACGTGTACAGCGTCACAAATGGTCACAGTTGCGTGATTTTAACGTACATAGGCCTAATTATTACGTGGCGCAGAGCTTGGCTAGGTGGCGTATGTACAGTACATCATTGAAATGTTGTTCAGCATGAATTCAATGATTGGGTATTAGGTATAGGTATTGGATTAGTATTATCCTGCACTGCGAGCGAAGCGAGCGCGAGCGAAGCGAGCATCTTTCTAGTTATAGCTTATAAGAATTATTATATTTCAAATATTAAATATTACCAATTATTATTAATGGCATTATTAGTAATTTCTAATATTAATTACATTATTAGTAATAATGGAACCTTGAACATCCAATGAAAGTCGCAGATTCATCTCTATATCGCCATACAAAGTACCCAATTTCCATTCAGGATATAATACTGCAGAAGTGCACCAAATTTCATGCATTTTGACCAAAGGTTAGTGAAAATATTTACAATGAGATAGGGTGTTTCATTGGCCCAGGGGCGCCCATCCCTCCTGGCTGCTGGAAGCAGCTTCCCCCCTTCCCTGTCCTCCCTTCCCTCTCCTACCCCTAAACGGGGATCCAGCAGGGATTTATCTACATCACATTATTACCATTATTATTATTATTATTATTATTATTATTATTATTATTATTATTATTATTATTATTATTATTATTCCTATTATTATACGATAAACTAGCCGTATAAGACTCGACACTGGACATTGTCACGCACACCCCGCAAATTCATGGGAAAAAGTCTGTCTGGGGTCCGGGGTATAACCCCGGAAAATTTTTGAAATCAATAGCTGCTCGTAGGTGAGTTTCAGTGCGTTTTGGACATTAAATCGCATACTTTGGTGCACCAGGACAGGTCTCATACCAGTACCTTCTAATTCTTAATTTCAGGAAAATTCCAACAGTCACAAAGCACTATTAATGCATAGGCCAATTTAGAGTTTATTATTTGGATAGGCTAGCATGGGCTAGCATGCCATCCAGCAGGCGTGCCATCCAGCAGGCGTGCCATCCAGCACGCGTGCCATCCAGCACGCGTGCCAAGCAGCACGCGACAGACCTGGTGTTGATGGAAAAAAACAATTTTTTGTTTTGGTGGAATTAGTTGGGTAGTCTTAAGCCTTTAGTAAAATCCACCTATGAATAAATGTAAGTTTGAAACTATGGAGAGATATCGCAGTAATTGCGCTGGCAAACTATTCGAAATGACCTGCAAATTATCTATTGACAATATGACCACATCCAAATGCAAATAAAATAAATGTTACTTTTAGTATTTATTTTAAAAATTAGATTTCTCCAACAGCCACACCTACATTATTTTACATAGAAGCATTAAAGCTGCAACAACTGCAAATTGGGTAACTAGACTTCAGGCAACTGACTGAAACAAGCAAATTATAATTATTATTAACAGTATCTAAATGCACCGTTTCACAGTTTTGAATGGATTGTAATCTGTTGGTGGAGGTCTTTGGAAGGCTGCAGTAGGCCTAGTGGAGGGAGTTGCAGTAGTCTAATTTGGAATGCAAACTTCATGTGAGTCTATAACTCTATATTAGTTTGTTATAAATGATTTATATTTCACAGGAAGTTTGCACTCTTCATCATTAGAATGTGAATGTACGTAAAAGTGACAATAATAATAAAATTTTATGAATGCCTGATAATAATGAACTTGAACTTGAATTGAGTGGCCTACCGGTATGCTTAGGCCTATATGAAGTTACAAAATTGCACTGCAGAAAAAGCCAGTAATTGCACAGGCATTCAGGGACCTATCGAACTAATATACTACTCTAACGTGATACCAAAACTCAGGGGGGAATTTCTTCCCCCCCCTAGGTTTTTTAGGAAGCATTTGCTTCCTTTCCCCCCTTGTGTGGGCGCCCCTGCATTGGCCCACCCGGTATATTTTTTTCGCGAGCTGAAATTTGAACACAGAAGAGCCGCCGCGGTTTGACCACCTCTGTGTTCCAATTATTATCTAGTCATGTTCTATTATAATTATTAACCTCGTCAAAAAAGCTAAGCAGCCAAGCATGCATAGAAGCAATAAACAGATTTCAATATTCAGGTTTAAATCTTAGAAGTCATGTCACTCATTCTCTTGATAGGCTGCTGCTGCTCAACGTGGTTACACAGTGCTGCTATTCTTGGCAATGCCTACAATGAGCCGTATTGGTATCTGACCGTGTCTTTGAAACTTCACGTCGGCTAGAATGTCCAATTGTCCATGCTGGCGAATTGTTGAAAATCACATTCGTTCAAACTAATTTCATATAGGGCCTACACTGTAAGAATTACACAGGACTTCGGTTATCCCAATCGGCCTATAAGCCTAGGAGTCGTCCATAAATTACGTCACGCGAATTTGGCACTTTTTGACCCCTCCTACGTAACGCGACGTCACAAAACGTCGGACCTTCTAAAATATGACGTCACAAAGGGGCGACCCCCTCCCTCCATTTTCGTCTTCCGAAAAGTCTTGACAAGCCAAAAAAGGCCATCCTTGTATTTTTCCCTCTCGAAAAACCCTGACAAGCAAAAAAGGTCATCATTGTATTTTTGCCTCTCCAAAATCCCTGACAAGCAAAAAAATGTCAAAGGTCATGACCGAAATTTTAGAGGTCATGACCTATTTTTGGCGTGACGTCACATTTACGGAACCCCCCGTCGTCACACTTCGTGACAACTGGCCGGACCCCCTAACCGCGTGACGTAATTTATGGACGACCCCTATAAAATTTCAGTCAGGTATTAGGCATGTTCCATAGTTTACAATGCGCTATGGGCAGATAAAGAATTAATGCTTTGTAAACATGCGCTATTAACACTAGCTGGTGCGAATTAGACGAATAAAAGGAATTTTCGAGCAAATATGCCCCTGCATATCATATAAGGTATGGCGAATCGTTTGACACAATGCCACGAAATCCGCTCCGTGTAATTCCTGTCGACAATCGATGGTTTCCCATACAAAAGAGATTCTCGACCACCGTAAAAAGCGCTTTGGCATTCATTTCACTAAAAACGGTAATCGTTTACAATCTATTGAACAATGTAAACAATATACGCAAGTCGTATTTGCACTGCTTCAAACAACGCAGAATTACTCATTGGGCATTAAGCGAACGCGAATGATCTGTGTAATAAACGGCACCGATACAGAATTCTGCTACGCGTACTTTTTCTTTTGATCTCCGCCGTAGCCGTTGGCAACCCCGGTTGCGGAGTTAACAAAGGAGAGGATATACACACACACACACACACACACACACACACACACACACACACACACATATAATAATACATATACTTATAATTATACATATATATTTTTATATGCTGCATGGGGAGATAGAAATTCCCCCCACCCCCTCACCCTCAAAGTGTGACGACGGGGGCGGCTTTTATTTTTTTGAAGAGGGGAAAATGTAAGGATGACAACTTCTCTGCTTGCCAGGGCATTTCAGGAGGGTGGATGACCTTTTTTTGCTCGTCACCACATTTTAAGGGGAAGATAATCTTTTTTTGCTTGTCAAGATTTGTAGAGACTCAGACCTTGTCCCCCCAAACATTCCAAAATCCCCCCAATGTCAAGGTGGCTAGAATAAACGCTGGAAATTGCTTAACGAGCTTTCATGCTAGCAAACCTCTTTCAGTTCGGTGGTGTCTACACTGTTAGAAGAAATGGTTTAGATAAGGGTTTGAAAAGGGTATTATAGCGGTGGCCTAAAACTCTACCGTCTAAAGGTTTTTCATAATACCATATGTGAAGGTATTGTTATAAAACCATCTGAGATGGTACAAAAAAGGTATTTTAAAGATGCAGAAGGGTATTACAAAGTACCATTTAAGAGGGTTTGTGCGAGGTAATATTGAAAACCACTTTAAAAGGGTATTTTATTTTTTAAATGGTAATAATTTTCTTCTTTAAATTGTAATAATTCTGTAATATCTTTACAGGTTATGTGAGGAACCATTGAGGTATTCTGTTGCATTACAATGACTTGTCAAAATTGCTGCATATAACCAAATGCTGATATTAGGGATATTTTACACCACCCCCCCCCCCCCCAATATGAGGTCGAACATAGTTTCAAACATAGCGTCATCTTTGATTGCAATCAAAGCCAGGCTTACAAGTTTTTCATGGGCGATCGTTGATCGCATATAAGTTTTTATAAAATTAATAGTGAAAATGATAATTCTCCATTGGCTACACTAGGCAGGGTATGCATGATCCGTAATGAAATAGTCCAATTTGGCCAAGTGAGATGGTTTAGAACTTTCAATGAACAGACTTCAGAGTTTCGTGTGTATGTCAATTAACCGATTCTACTCCTATATAAATATAACTCTAAATGATGAAATTTCCTCAAATAATTCCAATCCTTTCGCATCTGTTTTGGTGGCGTTTGTCAAAAGAGCCTCCAAATCGAGGCAAGTTTGAAGAAGTTGCTACTCATCTTTCTTAGATATATCTTGATTTTATTGCAAAAATTCTGCAACTCTATCAAAATTACCTTTAATAAACGTTGCAATTAACTACTGTTTTACACAAGGATTTAGTTGTAGCCCAATTGATATGGATAGCCCAGTTGATATACTGTATATAGTCAGTTGATATATAATTTCTATGACAAAGTAAATGTTCTTGGACCAGTTCTCTGCGCTGCTTTAGTTTGCTCCGAGGGCCAGATAGAACACGTTGGCGGGCCGGATCTGGCCTGCAGGCCAGTGGTTGCGCACCACTGCTCTAGACCTTGGAAGGAGTTATAGACATGGGCGCCCATACATTGGGCAAGAGGGGTACTTGCCCCCTGGAATATGCAAATATATTTTTTCAACTGATTATATTCTGACTTTAACCAAATATTTTCACACTAAAACACTACCTAAATAAAGTATAACAGTACCCGATTTTGTTTGTAGTTTACTTGGCATTCTGGCATTCTTTCAAAATTGTCAAATATTAAATATGAAGACTTTGCCAAAATACAAAATACTAAACGTGACCATTGTGTTATATCCCTGTAAAATGTATGTGGACGCCCATGACCAATAAGTATAGAGTATAGACACTAGAATTACTGTACTTTGCCTTGAGGGTCGATTAGTTAAAGTCTTGACCCACTGACGGCAGGAAGCCTGCATGATGGGCAGAGGCTGACCACACTAAATGTAGCATGTCAGACGGATTGCTGCGCCTCTAACAGCTGCCGCCCCTGTGTGAGTGGGTCGCTTCGGCGCTGCACTGAAAGACGCAACAAGCCATGGAAATCAAATCAAGCAGAAGAAACTGCGAATGTAAAACGATACTCCAGATGGTCATAGATGGTCACGTTTATCGATTCATCAAGAATTGAAACGCTTGGCAATTCGCTATTGGTTGACGGTCAGAGAATGAATTTTCAATACTCAGAGGCTGCTGATAAACACAGGAGGGAGTTTCTGAACAGACTGATTCGGAGATCATTTAGGAGCCAGCGCCGGATTAAGGTCCGAGTGGGCCGGGGGGGGGGGGGAGGCTGAGAAAAAGGCCGTCGCCTATACTGAAAATCTCTGACAAGCAAAAAAGCTTATCTCGAAAATCGGTGGGCCTATTTTCATGATGGGCCGGGGGCTACAGCCCCCTCAGCCCCGCCTTAATATGGCCCTGTTAGGAGCATGGTAAACCCTATTGCCACGGGGTCCGATGACTTCGACACATGAACGACCCCTCCCTCCCCCACCCACCCCTAACCGCTCACCATGGAGCGTTAGTAAATTGTTTTCGAGTTATCTAACACAACGAACGACCTGCGAATATCGCTATTAAATAATATCGCTAGTGTGCATTGGTTAGGCGCTAGCATTTGGCATTAGACTACAGCGGTTGTTTTGTGTGATGAATCAAAACGCTGCAGTAGATGCACGATGACCGAATTGGAGACTGAATTCAACGCAATCGATCCACAATATGACGGGCCTGTGGACCAACACGGACTCCCGCAGCTCATGGGCGTTGGAACAGAATTCAACGCAATCGATCCACAATATGACGGGCCTGTGGACCAACACGGACTCCCGCAGCTCATGGGCGTTGGAACAGAACAGTTTTTCCAAAGCGGGCACATTTGCTCTCTCCATGTTCAGAAGTGTTAGAAGACAGAACAGAATTGCAGTTAATTTAGTTCCACCTCTCTCAACTATTTGTTTCACACTTTCAGTGACTATGGAGAGACAGAGCCATTATATATACCTGATTATCATGTTTCTCTGCATAAATGTCATCGCTGAGCAAATGACGGTTTCTAATCTATCAAAGTACGTTCCAGTTGTAAATGAAGATAGAGATGGCTGGTGTGTCGTTGCGTCGCTGATTGAGTCTAAGTTATCGTCAGCTATTACTGAATGTGCACTGTGGTGCTTTGGCCAACCAGATTGCACCGTTTTCAACTTATTCGACAACGGAACATGTGAATTAATTGACCTGCCTGACTGTGTGAAGACGTTACGTATTGCCGGCTGCAAGGCCTACGTGGTAAGCTCAGATTCATTTAATAATTATTAATGGTTGCGCCTCGAAATATCATCACACTTCTATGATCCAACATAAGCATTATGCTAGTAGAGATGATGGATAATTTCAGTGAAAGTACGTATTTTGGACCTATTTTTCGATGTCGTCTGGTATCTTGATGTTTTCAATGAATTTGCATTGCGCATACACAGAAGAAAATAAACGTTAGTTCATATTATTAGTTAGCCGTGTGTGATTATCGGTCTACTTGGCGTTGTGCGACCGGTTCCCGTCAGAACACCGAAGTCAAACAACCTCGAGTTCGGTTAGTCCTTGGACGGGTGACCATCTTGGGATCGAGTCGTGGTGACGGTGGCAAGCCAAGCCGTTCATCGCTTAGGCGTCGATAGATTGATATAAGCGTTAAACTGCGAAGGTGAAACGCGGGCCAAGAGAAAGCAATGGCAAACTACTCAAAAATAATTGCCTAAGCCACCTGAGTCGCCTCTCGCCCAGTGCATAGAGATTAGCCCCGGACCAGACGCTCGTTCAAGTCCGGGACCACCTTACCTTCTTAACCTTTGCGTAATTATCCAAATATTCTGTCTAACCATGAACAGTAGCAGTGACACTATGGCAGCATATGAACTTATGAAGCAGACATGGCACTGGAGTTTAGAACTAAATTATGTCCTCTCATTCTGTATTGTATGAAAGTCTTGCTAACAAAGAAAAATTAAGATGCTAAGAACTGTTTATAATCAGATGCAGTTATCGAACAGTCTTAAATTCAAATTGACTCAAATTCAGTGTCTTTCTTATTGCAGATAGAAGGGGAAAAATCTGAATATTATACAGGTAACGAGATTGCATATTGTTCATAAAGCTTTATGCTGGCTTGTAGACGGCGAATAAGTGTTGCAAGAACTACAATAAAATTACTAAAGACAACCTGTATGGATTGATTAATTTATAACGTCCATAGCCTAAGATTTATGAGAATTGATGTAATTATTTGAATGGCTCGTTAGAAGTCTATGGTTTGATATTAGTAATGAAGCCTCTTGTCAAGGCAGACGCTGAAAGTCATGACAATGAATAAAGTATTTTCAGGCAATATTTAAGATGCATTTAAAAATTAAGAATACTTTGCCTAAGCGTAATAAATCACATGATCAGTAATATCACTACAGTGGTCAATGCTGTTAAATATGACGCGATATACGGTCTGTAACTCTGTATCCATAATTTACATGATTCGACCGTACGTTACGTCCCGGGTAAAAATACGCGTATCACACGTTTTCTATGTCCAAAAATAAAATACGCGTATTATATGTTAAAATACGTTGGCAGTGGCGTAGGGGTCAGACGTTCTTTTATGGTTACCTATTATCTATACATAGGGCCTGTAGAATTTCACGAATGTAATGTAATGTAATTAGCTATTTATATTGCGCCTAATCAATCAATGTTAGCAAGCGCATTACAATTAATGTCAATTATGTCAATTATTATAAGCACAATTAAACAGATGTGTTTTCAAATGTTTACGGAAAGCGACGGGCGACTTTATGTTCCGTAGCGCTGGTGGAGGGGCGTTCCAGGCATGGGGTCCGGCGTACGAGAAGGCTCGTTGCCCCATGACTGTCCGAAGACGAGGTTTCTGGTATTGACTGGTAGAGGCTGATCGTAGGCCTGGTCTACCAATGGCGGTTGATGTTGGTTGGAGCAGATCGGCCAGATAGGTCGGACAAAGACCATTCTGTGCACAGAACATCAGCGTGCATAGTTTGTGTTGTCACGAAGTCACGGAAGCCGTGAATTTCGTGATTTTTGTCGTTTGCTGTGAATTCCATGAATTTTTCAAAATGCCGCGAATTGCTGTGACTTTTATCAATTCTGCGAAATGAACGCAAAACCAATGTTTCGCAAACATTGCAACCAGGCATTTTCCCAGGACTTTGCATTCGGGGTGCCCCATAATTGCAGGGTTTTAATGGCCAGTGTTTCATCTATAGACTCATTGGACTCTGACGAGAATAGATTTTGGTGGGGGAGATGGCGGGTTAGAGGTTCGATACCTGGCACCCGGAAAAAGGAAAATACTAGTAAAAAAGTAAAGTGGCAGACGGCTGGATATTAGCGTAACAACATCAAACATATAATTGCTATAAAAGACCAAGAAGATATGCCATAGAATATAGATGTGTATGAAAGACTAGATCTAAAAGATCATAATGTGCTGGTTATACGAAGTTATGCTGGCTATGAATCCTAATTTGCGCCCCTGGGGCAACTTTCTGGTATACCGACGTTCAGCGCTTGGATTTTGCGCCAATCGCGATGACTGCGTTCCACTCGTTGGTTTTTCTAAGAGTCTCTTGCTGTCCTCAACGTTTCCACGTCTTTCTGGAAGTTTCAAGTTGGTCGCCGCCGCCGTTGCGTGGCCCGCCAATGCCCGCCATTAATGTCCGCCGCGTGATAATTCAAAGTGACTGCGATCGACTGTCATTCCAGAGTCCAGACTTCCCTGGAACTTTCATCTTCGTCGGGGTTGCCGTTTTCGGCGACGAACTATACTCTCATAGAAGACCGCTTCTTCGGAATTCACTGCCGGATGTTACTGTGCGGAGAACCACTACCCAACTCGCGGTCCCTCAATATCATCTTCCGTTCCTCGCTGACGCGTCATTGTGACTGCAGTTGTCTTGTACAGGATCGCTTCTAAAAGACTCAGCTCCGGATTTCTTCACGGCAGCGAGTTCTTCATACGAATGGATTTTTAGCAACGCCACCTTCTGGCCTTCATTGACATGTCAGTGCAGTCAAAGCGCTTTTGATTTTGGTTTTTAGCTTTGCTACAGCGCTACATAAATTGTCCAGTAACAATACGACACAACGCAAATGAAAGTCCTGCCTAGTATTCAACGGAATTACCAGCAGATGGAGGGATAAGTCATGTCTAAAGATATTGTATAATAAGGTTTTGTCGACTAAAGGAAAGATTTTAAAATTAATTCGCTGTTCGATAAGAAGCCAATTTAAGGACCATCTAACTAGACCCACTGCGAGGTTTGGATATAACTCTGACTAAAGAATTCCATACCCACTAACTGGAGCTTCGGCGTACAGAAGGACTTCGTTATAACGAACTCTGTTATAGAGTATTCTCGGTTATGGCGTACCACAATGTAGGTCTACGGTCCAGGGTGATGCGCCATCGTACTGGATAGTATTGGTTAAAGCGTGCCTAGGATATAGCGCACTCAATTTTACACGACCCGCTAAGTACGTTATTATGGAAGTTGTTTCGAATACATACATACATACATACATACATACATACATACATACATACATACATACATACATACATACATTGAATTAAATGCATCACATCACGGCGACGCTGGCATTAATGCAATCATTGTTTCTCAATTATGAGAATGATGAATTTCCGGTTTGTTGCAATAACAACTCGAAATAAGCAAATAACTATTTATGTGCTTGAATGTATGTATGTTTTTAAAAATTGCAATTGTAGTTTCACGTTCTAATCTAATCTTAAACTTCTATAGCGCCACTTCATAATGCACAGGAGCATCAACCGATGGCACACCAAATCCAAATAATTAAAGATGCAGGTCAAATCTAGGGTATCCGGCCAGGCAAATGGGCGACATTGTTGTATGGATGGGTTGGGTCAGCAAACATAATTTTTTTTGCATTTGGTCTGGTTGGGCTGGAAAGTTGGTGGGTTGGGTTGGGTTTGGGTTGAGAAAACCGACCCATGGACAACTCTGGAATACGTTAGACTTTCATACTGTGCATAGCTCTGAAAAATATATTCAGAGATGTTTATATGTAGATCACTTGACGATGACTAGAATCTTAAAAGATGGTCAGCGTTAGGGTTGCCAGATGCATGGGTAGCCAAAGGAGGACAGAGCCAGACGAAAAGGAGGACAGAGGAGGACATTGTATACATGAAACCAGCTGTGTAGTGGTCGTCCATAAATTACGTAACGCGGTTAGAGGGGGTCCGCCATTTGTTACGAAGTGTGACAACGGGGGGGGGGTCCGGAAATGTTACGTAACGCAAAAAATTTAAGTGACCGTTTTTGGCTTGTCAGAAAAAACAAGGAAGACCTCTTTTTTGCTTGTCAGGGTTTATCGAGAGGAAAAATACAAGGATATGAACTTTTTTGCTTGTCAAGACTTTTTGGAGGACGAAAATGGGGGGTCGGCCTGTTGTTACGTAATATCTTAGGGGTCTGACGTTTTGTTACGTCGTGTTACGTAGGGGGGTCAAAAAAGTGTCAAAATCGCGTTACGTAATTTATGTACGGCCCTAGGTCATCGAGTTGTATGACTGATGATGATTGATGACTAGCCGTTTACTGTTTACAGTCTCTGCGTTTGCTACTGGAAATGAAATTAACATTTTGACCAATGACCATAGACTATTGCATAGACACTAGAGATAGAATGACGAGAGTCAAGTATTTTGGGACTTTGGACAATCGATATTGATATTATTAAAACGCTATTTTAATATCGATGATTGGGTAAACTGAGATAACGGACTAAAACGTATGAAATTCGTCAATATCGCGATAACGAAAATTGATAGCATACAAAAGCTCAAAAAGGAGGACATTTTACAATTTTTAGCTTTGCCGGGAGGACGGAGGACACGGACCTAAAAAGGAGGACATGTCCTCCTTTTGGAGGACGTCTGGCAACCCTAGTCAGCGTGGACTTTAATAAAGAGTTTTCAAGGTTTAGCAAGATTTAGCAAGATTTAGATTTTTGGAAGATGCTGACGTAGAATTATGTCAAGCGAAAGTAGTTGATATAACATAGCCTACACTGTACTTGGACTTCGCTAAAGCATTAGACACGGAATTTCATTCTATACTTGGAGCAAAACTGTAGGCATATAAAATTGAAGGAAATGTTCGTCGATATATTAGTGCTAATTTTCTAGTTATTTAAATTTAATCAAAAAAGGAGCGAGCAAATGAGCATAGCATCTTTAATGATTTTATTTTCAAACCATTTACATAAGATCTTGTCTCGACTTTAAGTATTTTCTCGTTTAATTCTAGTAGGGACTCCTTGCTCCAATTCCAGCTGGATACTTCATAAGAAATCCTGCTACTTCGTGAGTGAATTTACAGCCAATGAGACGACGGCGTTGAAAGCCTGTAACAAAATGAATTCCACTCTTGTCAGCATAAGCAATGAAGACGAAAATCAATTTGTGTATTGCATAACGTAAGATATTTCAACGCACATCGTAACATACCGTATTTGTCACGAGTTACTTGTACTGAGATTAAAACTTGTCTCTCTTCAATTGTCCACTATTTGTACAAATATCCACCAATTGACATACTAAAGCTACTAGCATTAACTAAAATTGGCCATAAGTAGGTATTTTCTGGCAATGCACTTATAGCTGTGAAGATCACGATGTCTATTTGAGGCTTTCATCAAAACCATGCATATTTCTTCATTTCCGTGAATTAAAGGTCTACAGCATTAACTTTAAGCTAAAATAAATTAATTTGTTATCCTGTTGCAGAACTGCTAGATCGCAGTCCGACTTCTGGATCGGATTATATAAGAATGAATGTACAAGTGCAGCGACCTACTGGCTGGATGACAATCCAGCAAAGTTCCGCAATTGGCTTGTCGGTGAGCCAAGTGACATGTCAGGCGAATGCTGCGTCCGTATGATCCTTGGTGGACTGTGGCGAGACAATCCATGTTATAATCCTTATAGATTTATCTGCAAATCCACGGTCCTTTAAACCTATGGTCAGCACGTCTATTGCTTCAATGTGCGCCATCTAGCGAAAGCACGCATAGGCATTAATAGAACTTTTAAAACTTTTAAAAAGTGTTCTCAATTTCTTTAAATATTTTTGATTATAAAGAATAATCCGACGGATTTGAGCAATCATTCCTACAGTTTTTTTTATCTCACCTGTATCTTGTTGGCACATTTTTCTTTCTAATGAATCCTTATTCGCGCGTAATATATGTTGCAACTTGCAAGCAGATAGGAGAGACAATGCTAACTATTAGACGACCGCTATGTATTGACGGATTTATCTCCTACTTCATTGAAGATTTTCCATTTCCGAATGTATGTAGACCCTACAAACGTTTTAAGCAAAAGCAAAATCAATCTCTAAACACTGTATCAACCGACAAAGAGGCCGGGACAACCTTACGATGATATATGACGATCTTTTTATGCTTGTCAAGACTTTTCGACCTCCATTCATCTCTGTTATATGAACGGCGCGCAATGCCTTGCTTGGCTATCCCGGGCGCTGGAAGCGAGACCATTCAGGTCAGCGTGTTTTAGTGCATCATTTTGCTCCACCTGGCGATAACATGCCATAGGTGAAACTATTCGTGTCATTTGCAGCAGCAACACATTAATAGGCCGGCTGTGAAATCTTCTTTTCAAAGCTTTTAACTGGTATGCTAGATTTCTTTGAATATGTTTTGATTATGATGCATGACGCTCTAGCGGGTTTGAACAATCCTCAATACGGTTGATTTTTTGCATTTGTATTTTTGTTTAATGACATTTTCTCGTTCTAATAAATTATTGTTCACAACTAAAAACGTGTAACATTTGTATTTGCAGCATCCACATCATTATTTCACGTTGTTGGCATTATATTTATGCTCATTTCATTCATACATTGCGTTTTGCAGTGAAGTTTGTGGTTAAATGGAAGTTTACGGCTCTGCTACATCACTTGTCCTGCCAAAAAACTGCTCCTACTGATTCCCTGCTTTGGTAGAGTTGCGGCAAAGCAGAATTAGGCCTATATACATTAAAAGGTAGATGTGGGTTGCAGCTATTTGTTGAAATGATGTTTGATTAGTATTTCTTGTTGGCCGAAATCAGGAGGTTATGGTAGCAATTTGTGGCGGAACGGAGGTTTTGAAGGTCAGATGGGGAATGCGTTCTATTGTAAGCTCTTTCAAGACGTCTGCCGAATAATTTGAAGGCGTGAATGAAAGAGTTGCACCAGGGTTTGCTGCTTTGAGATTAGAGAGGTCTCGTCTAGCTCTCGCCCTCACTTTATCTCTTCCTCTCTTCCTCTCTCCCTCCATCCCTCTCTGGCTCTTTTTCTTTCGCCGGACACCTGGACATTTCGACATAACCTTCTTCACCGAGAAAGTTTTTCCGCGATCTAAGCAGCAAAACCAACGCGAGTTTCTCTTTTCGTAGTACCTCTTAACTCTATAGCGCACGCGGTGCGCTGTATAGTGCAGTGGCTTCATCTATGGAAAAACACAGATTTGCTGTAAGACGCGTTCTTAACATACAAGATCAGGCCTGTGAAGAAGGATTATATCATCTGCTGTGTCAAAAGTGCAGGAAAATCTGGCCAACGAAGTACCGTTAAAGGCCTACTTTAATTGGGAGTATTCATAACACGCAAAATGTAACCAAGAACAGCCAGGAGAGCAGCTTCAATTAAATAAAAGTTTCCATAGGCCGGTGCAGATTGTTGAGGCAATAAAAGATTGTTTTAAGTAAATGTACAGTTTTGGGGCTGTCCATTAATTACGTCAACAAATTAGGGGGAGGGGTTTGAAAAAGTTTGACAGTTGTTGACATAGGGAGAGGGGGTCAAGAGAAGTTGACGTCAACTATATCATTTTTTACAAATGATAAAATATAGAAAATTTCATGGAATACTATTTATTACAACGGAAAAAAGCCTGACTAGCAAAAAAGGTCGTCACCACCACATTATGGCACTTGATGAACAAAAGAAAGGGAAAAAGATCTCATCGCTGCAAAAATAATAACCTTCTAAACTTGTTAGGGGACCCGTCACTGGTCTTAGTGGGGTGGGGTGGAGGTCAAAAGTTTTTGACATGATTATAAAGGGTCACTGAAAGTTGACAGTTGTTGACAAGGGCAGGGGATCAAAAATTGCCCAAACATTGTTGACATAATTAATGGACAGTCCATTAATGGCGTAGCCAGGATTTCCAGAAAGGCGATTATGGTTCTCATGATTCCCAACTTCGGAAAATTAAATTTTGACAAGCAAAAAAGAAAGGTCAACTATTATTTCTCTTGATTAAGTGAATTGTATAGGTATAAGAGCGCGTACAACTACATTGATGTGCAATAAAAAATTTTGATCGGACAACCAAGGGGGTTTGACACCCAAATCCCCTCTCTTGCCTACGCCACTGGCACAGTTGCTCCACCAAGCACAATGCGTTCAAGAAGTTTTGGTCAAAATACGAATTCGAGTTAGATATATAGTTAGAAAAATCTATTGAGACAAGTGTTGGTTCTTTCAGCATTGAAAGAATGATAGCACCAGCATAATATTATGTTGATGGGAAGTAAGAAGATGACAGAGATAGGTTAACTAAATGAGTCCAAGAATATCAAAACACTGCTTAGGGATACAAGTCGCAAAACATCCTGAAAACACTTTATTCTTGATTTAACCATTCAGCTATTATAAGCAGTCTGATTGTTTCTATTTGAAAATTTGGATTTCTGATTGGTCTAACTATGGGCCTACAGTTCAGAAAAAGTTCGAGATTTTGACCGGGTATCACATTGTAAACATTACGGCCATCTTTCTGACCTATAATTATGGCAGACGCTAATGTCAATCTATCATAAATCTTCAGCCTAAATTTGAAATCAGAGTTTGCCTTTAAGCCCAGCGTTAAAGTTGAATTCCATTGGAAAGTTTTGAAAAGGGCAAATGTTGACAAGAGTTTCGTCGAATCTGACGACAAGACAGCAGCGATGAGTCATCTCGTCTTTGGAATCTACAATCCGGTGGACTACGGAGGCAGTGTATACAGGTACAGGGTCAAATTAGGCTGCGTTATCGGTCCAGCATATTGGTGACATAATGTTGGACTCTGATTAAACATTCCTGGAGAGAAAAAATTCTTTTTCTTACTGGCCAATTAATCGTTTCTGCTTCAATTGGATCATATGAATTAATTGGATCAATTGCCAAGTGTTCTGTTCGCCAGGTGGCGCCTAGTGATTCATATAATGTATTGGCGATAAATTTAAAAAATCGTCGATTTGCAGATGAATCTGTAAAGGGCCGAGCATGTATTGTCACGCCACAATCCTGAATCCACGATACGGAAACAGCATTCCTCGCGATTATTCTCATTGTAGAATTTGCGGAACGTCGATGGATTGTCATCGATCCAGAAGGTCTTTAAATACAAAAGACAATCCTTTTGCAATCCGATCCAGTACTGCGACGACGTTTCGGCATAACTACAAAGATGAGCAAAAGTTGTGAGCCCATTCATTCTCTTTTGTAATTATTCCTAGGGTGTTTGGCTAGCCGTCCAAGAGAATAATTTAATATCCCTTAGTAATGGAAACCCTACAACTGCGGTAAAAGTCGTATTCTAGGAAGTATTGCACATATTCTGGACGAGCACTCAATCGTTTCCAACGCGGCAATAACTTTAATATGGACAAGAAGGAGTCTATGACAGAGATGGACATGAGTTGGGTCCACCCATGTTTGTTTTAGTTTTTCAAGCAAAACAGTGCATAGTATAAAATGAGCGATAATAAGTGAGAATGATGATGGCCATATTTCTAAATCTTTTATTTTCCATTTGTTGCTAATATTTAGTCATTTAAAGTGGTCAATATGAATTTGGAATCTAGGTGATGATGACTGAACTTGAAATAAAACTATTTGTCGGCGGACAAAAGTATCAGTATCGATTTAGACAGTTCTCAAACTTTTTAGGATTTTTTGCGTGATGGTCTTTTAGAAAATTTTTTGATGACTCGCGGACCTTATAAATTTTGAATTTTAAATTCATTGTAATTAATACATAGGCTACTTGTTTTGTCAATCAATTATTAAGTGAAAAAATGCAAATCTGAGTTATCAAATTTAAATTAAAATGGAATCAGCACTCTTAGAGCCATTCTTATGTTTTGTGTTCTGAAGTCTTGGTAAGAATTCTCGAGAAAGTAATCCATGTACGGTCCCGTGAAACCGCTTGGCGGTCCCCTATGGGACCGCGGACCCCAGTTTGAGAACCACTGATTTAGGCAAAACTGTACATATTCGCTTTAGGATTCCCATTGGTATTGACAATATTCTTTCCATACAGTTTTGGATTTGACAATACCTTCAAACTGTAGGCCTATTATTAACGATCCTGTTTCGTAGCATAAGAGATGGAGTAAGATGAATTACTCTTGCATACTTAGACCATGGGCCGACCTTTTACTATGTTGCCCGTGGGCCGAATGACCCCCAGACACCCGGCCTACGGGAGTGCAAATGGATGAAGTCATCGACTCAGGGATCGCATTAATTAGGGACCTGGTCTCATTGAAATCTCTTCTTCACACTGAAATCACTCTACATGACGAATCCTTTATATGACGAACGACGCTAGTCTCATTGGACAACCGGAATGATGACGAAATTACAGAACGACGTCGTTGAACTGCGCACAATATGACGTCATAGAGTCGACGTTTTTATCATCATCAATCGTTTCTGCAGAATTAAAAAGCTACGTAAAAACCATTTATGTAGCACCTGTTCTGGACGAGCACTCAGAACCGTTTCCAACGCAACAATAACTTTAATTTGGACAAGAAGGAGCCTATGACAGAGAAGGACATGAATTGGGTCCACTCATGTTTGTTGTAGTTTTTCAAGCAAAACAGTGCATGGTATAAAATGAGCGATATTAAGTGAGAATGATATTGGCTATATTTATAAATATTTTATTTTCATTTGTTGCTAATATTTAGTCATTTAAAATAATCAATATGAATTCTGAATCAATGTGATAATGTCTGCGGACAAAAATAACAGTATCGATTTGGGCCAGCGGTTCTCAAACTTTTAAGATTTCTTGCGTGGTTTCTTTTAGAAATTTTTGTTGTGACTCGCGGACCTTACAAAATTTGAATTAATTGTAATTAATACATATGCTACTTGTTTTGTCAATCAATTATTAAATGAAAAATTGCTAATCTTAGTTATCAAAGTTAAATTCAAATGGAATCAGCACTCTTAGAGCCATCCCTGTGTTTTGTGTTCTGACGTGTTGGTGCGAATTCTCGAGAAAGTGATCTCTTACGGTCCCCTGAAACCGCTTGGCGGTCCCCTACGGGACCGCGGACCCCAGTTGGAGAACCACTGATTTAGGCAATACTGTACATAGGCCTATTCGTATTGGTATAATAGTATTGGTATTGACAATACCTTCTAGTTGTTCAGATGAATTTCTGTTGCATAATTTGACCGTGGGCCGACCTTTTACTACGTTGCCCGTGGGCCAGATGACCCCCAGACACCCGGCCTACGGGAGTGCAAATGGATCAATCAAGTCATCGACTCAGGGATCGCCTCTATTAGGGACCTGGTCTCAATGAAATCTCTTCTTCACACTGAAATCACTCTGCATGACGAATCCTTTATATGACAAACGGCGCCAATCTCATTGGACAACCGGTATGATGACGAAATTACAACGCGACCTCATTGGATTGCATAAATTATGACGTCATTGCGTCGCTGATTTCGTCATCATCAATCGCTTTCGTAGAATTTAAATCTACGTTACAAAACATTGATATAGCGCCTGTTCTGAACGATCACTCAGAACCGTTTCCAACTCGACAACTACTTTAATATGGACAAGGAGATGGACATGGGTTGGGTCCACCCATTCTTGATTCAGTTTTTCAAACAACACTGTGCATAGTATAAAATGTTTGATACTATGTGAGATGGATTACTGTCTCGCAGATGACCGCCATCAAGGATTCGCCGCCTGATTTTCGCCACGCGGAGAATTTTTCTCAGCATCCATGCGGTCCTTCAACATCCTTTCTGCGTTTTCGCTGACTCTTCGACGGAAAGTCTTCTTGCGCAAGATCGCCTTCTGAAGGGCTCACTTCCCGATTTCGACACGGCAACGACCTCTTTCGTGCCATCTGAGCGGATTTTACATCAAGACCAACATCTTCCGTTCCATGTTGATTTGTCAGCGTTGTTTACAGCGCCTTTGACTTTGGCCTTCGCCATGCTACGGCGCTATAGAAGTTGTCCAGTACCATAGCCATAACCATAAGAATATGGATTCATGAATGAAAGCATATGAATTCTGAATCTATGTGATGATGACTGAACTTGCAATAAAACTATTTGTCGAGCGTACAACCCTGCTTCGTTGCATAAGAGATGCATTAATTGAGATGAATTGCTGTTGCATATTTTGACCGTGGGCTGACCTTTTGCTATGTTGTCCGCGAGCCAGTTGACCTCCAGACACCCGGCCTACGGGAGTGCAAATGGATGAAGTCATCGACTCAGGGATCGCATTAATTAGGGACCTGGTCTCATTGAAATCTCTTCTTCACACTGAAATCACTCTGCATGACGAATCCTTTATATGACGAACGACGCCAATCTCATTGGACAACCGGAATGATGACGAAATTACAGAACGACGTCATTGAACTGCGCACAATATGACGTCATAGAGTCGACGTTTTTATCATTATCAATCGTTTCTGCAGAATTTAAAAGCTACGTAACAAAGCATTTATGTAGCACCTGTTCTGGACGAGCACTCAGAACCGTTTCCAACGCGACAATTACTGTAATATGGACAAGAAGGAGTCTATGACAGAGATGGTCATGAGTGGAGTCCACCCATGTTTGTTTTAGTTTTTCAAGCAAAACAGTGTGATGATGGGGTGACTGGGGTCCGCGGTCCAATACGGGACCGCCAACCCCAGTTTGAGAACCACTGATCTAGGCAATACTGTAGATAGGCCTATTCGGTTTAGGATTCCTATTGGTATCAGTGTTCAGATGAATTTCTGTTGCATAATTTGACCGTGGGCCGACCTTTTACTACGTTGTCCGTGGGCCAGATGACCCCCAGACACCCGGCCTACGGGAGTGCAAATGGATCAATCAAGTCATCGACTCAGGGATCGCCTCTATTAGGGACCTGGTCTCAATGAAATCTCCTCTTCACACTGAAATCATTCTGCATGACGAATCCTTTATATGACGAAGGGCGCCGATCTCATTGGACAACCGGAATGATGACGAAATTACAACGCGACCTCGTTGGATTACTGTCTCGCAGATGACCGCTCTCAAGGATTCGCCGCCTGATTTTCGCCACGCGGAGAATTTTTCTCAGTATCCATGCGGTCCTTCAACATCCTTTTTGCGTTTTCGCTGACTCTTCGATGGAACGCCTTCTTGCAGAAAATCGCCTTCTGGAAAGCTCACTTCCCGATTTCGACACGGCAACGACCTCTTTCGTGCCATCTGAGCAGATTTTAACTCAAGATCAACATCTTCTGTTCCATGTTCATTTGTCAGCATTGTTGACAGCGCCTTTGACTTTGGCCTTCGCCATGCTACGGCGCTATAGAAGTGGTCCAGTACCATAGCCATGACCATAACCATGAGGATAATGGCAATATTTCCAAATCCTTAATTTGCCAATATTTGCAAATATTTAGTCATTTAAAGTGGTCAATATGAATCCTGAATCTATGTGATGATGACTGAGCTTGCAATAAAAACTATTTGTCGGCGGACAAAAGTATCAGTATCGATTTGGGCCAGCGGTTCTCGAACTTTTTAGGGTTTCTTGCGTAGTAGTCCCTTAGAAATTTTTATGATTACTCGCGGATTTTATAAAATTAGAATTTTAAATTAACTGTAATTAATACATTCGGCAACTTGTTTTAGTCAATCAATTATTTAATCAGAAAATAGCGAATCTTAGTTATCAAATTTAAATTCAAATGGAAGCAGCACTCTTAGAGCCATCACTGTGTTTTGTATTCTGAGGTGTTGGTGGAAATTCGCGAGAAAGTAATCCCTGTACGGCGCCTGAACCGCTTGCGGGTCCTCTATGGGACCGCGGATCCCAGTTTGAGAACCACTGATTTAGGCAAAACTGTAAATATTCAGTTTAGGATTCCTATTGGAATTGACAATGTTCTTTTCATACAGTTTTGGTGTTGGCAATACCTTCTAACAGTACTGCTAGCAACCCTGCTTCGTAGCATAAGAGATGGAGAAAGATGAATTACTGTTGCATATTTTGACCGTGGGCCGACCTTTTACTACGTTGCCCGTGGGCCAGATGACCCCCAGACACCCGGCCTACGGGAGTGCAAATGGATCAATCAAGTCATCGGCTCAGGGATCGCCTCTATTAGGGACCTGGTCTCATTGAAATCTCTTCTTCACACTGAAATCACTCTGCATGACGAATCCTTTATATGACGAACGGCGCCAATCTCATTGGACAATCGGAATGATGTCATAATTAATACGCGACGTCATTGAACTGCGCACTATATGACGTCATAGAGTCGAAGATTTTGTCATCATCGACCGTTTCCGCAAATTTAAAGCTACGTAACAAAGCATTTATGTAGCGCCTATTCTGGACGAGCACTCTGAACAGTTTCCAAAGCGACAATTACTTTAAGGGAAGATAATGACGGTTTAATATCATTGTATGCAATTGATGGCCGTTACGACATGATACGAAGTGCGATGAAATATCTTACGATATGTTAAACACAAATTGATTTTCTTCTTCGTTGTTTATGCTGATAAGAGTGGAATTCATTTCGTTACAGGCATCCAGTGCTGTCGTGATATTAACTGCGAACTTACTCACGAAATAACAGGATTGATCACGAAATATCCAACAGGAATTGTAACACGGAGTTCCTAAGAAATTAAACGAGAAAATGTTAACAGACCAAGCAAACACTTTATGCTTATGGTTTGAAATGCTCATTGCTCAACATAACATGACTTTGGCCTCATTACGGCGCTATAGAAGTCGTCTTGGACAATAGTAGTAGTAGTAGTAGTAGCAGTAGTAGTAGTAGTAGTAATAATAATAATAATAATAATAACAATAATAATAATAATAATAATAATAATAATAATAATAATAATAATAATGATAAACCTTGTAGGAAACAACCTTGCAATCACTTATTTTACATTTTACATAATCAGAGCGTGTTAGCGCATTTTAGAAATGACATGCAGTTTTTTTACCTGTCTCATATTCATATTGTCTATCTTCTATCTGCAATTAGAAAGAAAATGGACGCATATCGATTTGAATTTAAGACTATTTACAATAATGCCATCTGATTAGAAATTCATAGCGGCGTTCATAATATCGTAATCTTTCTTCTGTTAGCAAAGCACTCCTAAAACAGGAGAGAGAGAGAGAGCGGATGACATGATGACATAAATGATAAGTGATTCTTCAGAAGAGGCGCTATACAAATATTTTGTTACATTACATTACATTACATAAAGCAACACCATGTCTTCGATAATTGCAGATCTTTTCTTAGTGGGATGGAATGTCCGATCCTCTATTCAAATCACAACAATTAATATGAGCTAATGGTAATTCGTTTAATCGTCTGAAAAATGCAAATTCGTGCAGACCACCAAGATACCAGACGATATAGCAAACCATTTATATCACAAAAATATACTTAGTGGAAGAACTAGTACGCTGGCCGTCGAAAATACGTACTCACACTGAAATTATCCATCATCTCTACTATCATTATGCTTATGCTGGATCATAGGAATATGTTGATAAAATGATATTTCGAGGCGAAGCAAAAATATATATTAAATGAATCTTGACTTACCACGAAGGCGCTGCAGCCGGCAATACGTAACGTTCTCACACATTCGGGATGCGTCATTAATTCACATGTTCCGTTGTTGAAGAAGTTGAAAACTGTGCAGTCTGGTCGGCCAAAGCACCACAGTGCACATTCAGTAACGGCTTTAGATAATTTGACTCAATCAGCGACGCAACGACACACAAACCATCTCCATCTTTATTTAGAATTGGAAAGTACTCTGATAGATTAAAAATCTTCATTTCTCCAGCGACAATAGTTATACAGAGAATCTTGGTTATCATGTGTTTAAAACGTATCTGTCCATCCATGATCACTAAGAGTCAAAAACAACCAGACAAATTTACGAGACAGGTGAAGCCAATGGTAATTAATTGCAATTCGGATTTGTCTTCTAACTCTTCGGAACAAGGAGAGAACAAATGTTCCTGTCTTGTAACAACAGTTCTGTTCCGGCGCCAATGAGCTACGAGTGTTTGAGTTGGTCCATTACAGTATGTTGCTGCGGATCGATTGTAGCGAATTAATTTTCGAATTCGATATTCGAGTAGCTACCTTGGCATTATGATTTATTAGACAAAGCAATCGTAGCTGCCTAAAGGCAATTGCTGACTGAATCCAGCGCTTAAAAATAATGCTTGATTGCCTTTTCTGTAGCAGCGCCATTGTTGTGTCAATCCGATACGCTTAATAATATAATCCATATTGATCGCAGGCGCGTTTGTGCGTCGAAGTTATTCGGTTTGTCGGCATGAATCGGGCGTTAATCCATTGTGCATAAACCGCCGCATCTATATGTGGGTTCCATTCACGAATCTGCTCAACATTATGTTGTATTCCTCGGCCTCACATCAGCAACGACCGGCAGCCAGAAATTGAATTGGCGAGCAGCTAATTGTCCGATGAATCGATAACAGTGGGCGACAACCAAAAAACATTTTGCCACTAAATTGATTCTGATACGAAGGTTTGCCAGGCGATTCACCGACACGGCCATTTGCCCGCAACGTTTCGCCGACGACCTCTCCCCAAATCGACCAATGATTGCCATTTTTTGCAGGTTGTATCCACTCTCAGCAGCAATGTTTATTCTCGCGAGGAAGAATAGCCATCTCGCTCCTAATTATCAGTCCTGAAGATGAAAATCTGTCAAATTGTGTTGACAAACAGTGCTCTTGTTTTCTTTTTAATTTCTCGTGTGCCTGGTCACCCACAGAAATGTGTCCAGGAGGGGCAAACACAATGGTCACGGTTACGCCACACAAATTTGTTAGGAGGGGTAAAGAAAACACATTTTAACACAATGGTCATTGATCACGGTTAATATTTTATTAACGTTTTCAAATTTCACTGTGAAATATTGGTATTTGCATTGCCAGGGGGCGAATGCCCCTCTTGCTCTAATTTGCGGGCGTCCATGTGCCTGGTAGATTTGCGATGATGATCAAGGATCTAGCTTTAGCGTTTTCTCGTCAGATACGCTGTAGGTTTTTGGAGAAAATTCGTGTTAAATTACTGTAAGCCTGGAAAGTTTTAACATGGGGATTTAGCTTTGTCATTGTTACTCAAATTTAGTTGCATGAGACTATTATCTCACGACCTCAGACAGTAAAAATCTCTAAGGCAAACGTATCACACCTTTTGTCCTTTTAATCAACTTATAACCAAATTGGGTTAATATTTGTATGCCTTTCGATGTAAAAATACTTGACAACGTGCAACGAGAACGAATGCTCCTTTCCAAGTCACCGACACAATAGATTCACGCCAGTGGCGGCTCCAAGAGTCGGCAAGACTATAATTTTAGGCCTTGGGATTCTTTGCAGGCAACCAATGGCAACTTCAATTATATGGGTGCATGGGGAGGCCAACCAAATTTGCATATACACAAGTTCATAAATATTCATTGGCCAACCAGCGCGATTACAGTCTGTATCCATCATTTGTTTTTCGGTCAATCGCGATTTTGACAAAGTAGTTTCAAGTTTCCATTTGACAAAGGGCATCAAGGGGGGAGATTCAAAGGGCATAATCGGTGTTAAATGTTGGATACCTCTGTTATATGGTTTTTGCCATTCTCCACTGACATTGGTTTGTCAATAAACCTTTCACTTAATCATATCAGTGGTTTCACGCCGTACGATTCAGTTCAACTTGTTGTCATTATCATAATGCCCCTTCAGCCGATGTCCAAAACCAGCCTGGACTGTAAAAAGGGGCATTATCCATTGTGGATAAAAATATATTTTTTATGGGCGACTGAACTGTATATATAATTGACGATTTGATGGTCTCGAAACGCGAGGAAATGAAATTTTCGGTTATAAATTTACAAAGCCCCGGTACACTATCGCTTGCAGACGGGTTTTCAACGCACAAATGCAAGACTATGCAGTCAAACACAATGTTAACACAATGGAACTGAAATGATATCCTATGGGAGAAATTGATTAACCGGTTATAAAATTCTAGGAAATTGCGTTCAATCTAGGAAATAAAATTATAGCCGGTTATAATTTTATTTCCTAGGAAATAAATTTATTTTCATGGATATATTTTCATGCACCAATGCTATATACAGGTATGGATAGACAGTAGACTAGCCGATGCCTAGAAATAAAATTTCATTTCCAACCAAGCTATATTACGCGTTGGACTAGTTGTTGATCGACGGGCAAGGCGCGCGTATGTGTGTTTATGTATTTGTGTTTATGTAGCCTATTTGTGTGTGTGTGATGAAATAAACATTCTTATTCGAAATAAATTTAGTATATATATCCAGTACGGAAATAAATTTATAGTTATTGAGAAATCTAAGACATCAAATGATCAGGTATAGATAACTAGGAAATAAATTTATTACTGGTTATAATTTAGCCCCACCAACAGCAGGCTATATAGTTATATTTTAGAAAATAAAATTATTACCTGCTACTAACCGTATGTAAAGATTACAGCTATTTTTAGATATTATGTTGAAGAAAATAATTTATACGGTAAATTTGACTGTGACCAGTCATGGAAGTTGGAACTTGAAATAAAAACCGACTTGAATTTGAGGCTCCAAGAAGGTGTAGAATCGACTTTCTTGATAAACGAGGTCTGTATTGTATAGGGTATTACAGCTTTTGCACCACTGGAGCCGCCACTGAAAATAGTCCTAGAATTAACATCAGTGTTGGACTATGTTGCTCTCCATTAGGATAATGTTTCTGTGCTGTTTATTTTTCAAAATAGCCAATGGAACTGAAATATACGAGAAATTTTCATCATCATCGATCAACCATTTTCACTATCACCACCACCACCACCACCCAGTGGCGTAACGTTGATCGACGGCAAGGGGGGTTTATGTATTTGTGTTTATGTAGCCTATTTGTGTGTGTGACCACATTCTTATTCGAGCAGTATTATATCCAGTACGGAGAGTTATTGAGAAATCTAAGACATCAAATGATCGAACTCATTAGTGTAGCCACCAGGAGCCAAAACCCTTCTCCCATTTTAGGCTAGGAAAAGAAGATAAAGAGGTACCTGACTGTGACCAGTCATGGAAGTTGGAACTTGCGCAAAAACCGACTTGAATTTGAGGGTAAGGTGTAGAATCGACTGTCTCGATAAACTTAGTTGTATTTTTTTTTAGTTTTAGCATTTTTTTTGCTCATTAGGATAATGTTTCTGAAACTGGGGCCCCTATGACAAAGATGCCCCTGACCCCATCATCATCATCACATCTCACTATCGCCACCGCCGCCACCACCACCCAGATCATCATCATCATCATCGTCGGCGTCGTCAATAACCGTGGGCTCAGCGCCCAGTGGTGTCTGATGCCATCATCACAGTTTTGTCCCAATCTTTTACTTAATTAGAACTTTGTATTTCTCTTCATTTAAAAATCTGATTTGCGACCGCAGTATTCTGGATCTCACATTGAAATCAAGAGCAATGAGAATAATTGTGAATATAACTTTGTTGTTGAAATAAACACATTCGTTGAAGAAAAAGTGTCGTGCACACGTATTTATTGATTAAGAAGAGACAGTGAGTCTACAGAAAATACAATAGTAACAAAAACTCAAGCATGATATTTCACAGACAAAAATTCTATAAAGAAATTTAACATACTAGTTAAATATGCCTAAGAAGGAAAATTTTCTTTCCTATAGACCTATGGCCTATTAATCTGCTGTTGACGCAACTTGTTCTATTGTTGTTTTATTTGTCCTGTGTTCGCTAGATGGCGCCTAGTAATTCACGGACGATAATTGTAAAAGATTGTCGATTTGCAAATGAACCTGTATTTAGCAGAGCACACATTTCCACTCGACGCTCCAATTAAGCGATAGAGAAACAGCATAGACTATTAACGTAAAGAAGGATTAATTAGAAAGAAAAGTGTCACACAAAAGCATACAGGTGCCATAAAGCAAACCGCAAAGATGATTGCTCAAATCCGTCGGATTATTCTTCATTTTCAAAAATACTCAAATAAATTGATGATACCATTTAAAAGTTTTAAAAGGACTATTAAAGTCTATGAATGTTATCGCTAGGTGGCGCACATTGATGCAATAGACATGCTGACCATAGGTTTAAGAGACCGTGGATTTGCAGATGAATCTGTAAAGATAAGAACATGAATGGTCTCGCCACTTTCCATCAGCGACCATACGGACGCAGCATTCATGTTCGTTTTGCCCATCAGTGTCCCAATTTCGGAAATCTGCCGGATTGCCATCCAGCCAGTAGGTCGCTGAGATTGGAATGCATTCTTTCTTGCATAATCCGATCCAATACTCGGACTGCGATTTAGCAGTTCTGCAACAAGTTAAGAAATGGATTTATTCTATTTACAGTTACTGTTATGGGCTTTTAATTTATGGAAGTGGAGAAATATGCTGGTTTTGATGAAAACCTCAAACTGGATCTTCACAGCTATAGGTAGTCCTACATTGCCAGAAAACACCTAACTCATGGCCCATTTTAGATAATGCTATATTAGTTTTGAAATGTCAATTGGTGACTATTTGTCCAAATAATGGACAACTGAAGATAGACAGATTTTAATCTCGATGCAAGTAACGCATGACCAACACGATATATTACGATGCGCTAAGATACATCTTACGATATGCTATGCACAAACTGGTTTTCCTCCTTGTTGCTTATGCTGACAAGAGTCGAATTCATTTTGCGACAGGCTTCAAATGCCGTCATCTCATTGGCTGTAAATTCACTCACGAAATAGCAGGATTGATTATTAAATATCCAACAGGAATCGTAGCACGGGGTTCCTAAGAGATTAAACGAGACAATGTTAACAGTCAAAGAAAAGGCTACATATAGGCCTATTATGGTTTTGAAATCAATAGAGATAGGCCTACTAGACTCATTTGTTACATTTGGGGGGGGGATGTCTAGAATGTGCACTAATCAAACGTCAACCTAGACTGAAAACTATCTTTAGTGGCGTTGCCAAGGGAAAGGCTTGGGGTAGGCAAACGGGGTTAAACCCTCCCCTTGGTTGCCCGACCAAAACTTTTTTATTGCGTATTATTATTCTGTGGATGGAGGGGCGCCAAATTCGGAGTTAAGGTTACAAAGAAGACAACAGAGAAGCAAAGAAAATATAAATATAGTTGCACGCGCTGATATATCTATATAATATAACAAATAACTTAATGAAGCAAAATAATAGGTGACGACCTTGTTTTTGCTTGTCAAGATTTTTTGAAGTTGGGATTGGTCATAACCTCCTCTCCTTTTCGGAAATCCTGGCTGCGCCACTCAGTGGCGTAAACCTGGCGTCAACATTGGGGTGATAGAATCGTCTATACAGTCAGGTGAGACCCCAATTTTCGTCTCCTTGACGAGCAAAAAATAAATAAAACGTCATGTTTATGTTTTTCCCTGTCCAAATAGGCTACCCTGACGAGCAAAAAAGGTCATCCGAAATGCAGTGAATGCGGTCGGTTTTACCATAGGCACAAAACAAATTGAAAACATTGGAGGGATAATTGATACTCTGTCCCCTACTAATTATTTGGGGGGACCGTCTCCCGCTGCTCCCCCGTGTTTTACACCCTTGGCGCCACTCACTGTTTCGACTGAATTTATGTGATCAGTGAAAGAGAGAGCAGAATGAAGTAAGCCAGAGGACGTAAGATGGCAGAGTAGGTTACGGAAGATGGCAGAGTGGGTTACGTGCTGGAGCGTCAGGCTGACGGAGCGGGTTCAAGCCCCGTTAGTGCCCCTAGTGGCTTCCACACAGGCAGTAATGCCTTCTAAGACACTTTAAAATCATGCTAAGTTTTAAGCCAACGGCGCCGAAGTTTAGTGCAGAAGAGCATTTAGAAAGAACAGCAAACTTCAAATACAACACAAAGACCTATCAAAGATTGAAATTTCCAGCTAACAGCAAGAATACATGTACAGTTTTTGATGAATTGAGAAGACGCCATCTGAATCCATCAATGACTGAAGAATATCTGCGATAGCTGTATTGCACCAGCCCAATCCTATCTCACTGCAAAACGTACTTGTTTCACAATAAATAATAGGGCCTACCGCTACTTTACAATTTACTTGATTCGCCAAAGCATTTCTTCGGGCGCAAGGTAATAGCATTACAACCTCAGCCACCCATCCGCTCGTCTCTCGTTCTTCACTGACTTAAGCAATCTTGAGAGAACATGCGCTCAAGACTCGATCGCGGAACAAGCGTCTCAATTGCTTCTGTCTTGGGTATTCACCGAGTAGATACGGTTATAAGAGGAAATGAAAGGGCTGACAACTGTCTACATTCAGCCGATAAAATGATAAACTGTTAGCCTTCAGATCTTCTACTCGCGTTGAGCCTATGAAGCGAACCGGGCTTTTATCTTATAGATGTTCTCACAAAAGGCCTAATGTACCACCACTGAAGTCAAAATACTTCAGATCACATCGTTTCAATCATAGGATGCAATTATCTCATCTAAACGAACCATTGAACTAACATTGTGCTATTCTGGCACTTAAATTAATTTAGGAATAGACAAAACCCGTTAAAACCATCTACTCGATCTGCTATCCAAGTGAGGTAAATGTATAAACATGTTTAAGGCATTTTAATATCTCAATGAACATACATCTTTTGCGGATTTCATAGATGCTCATCCGATGGGAGCGGAGTTGTCAGCATATCTCATGAAGAGAATCTCATCATATAGTGTTTCCTGCATTCTTGTTTTAAGCAAAAAGATTTTGTACTTTGTAATTAGGCCAACGAGAAACATTTTCCTAATTTGTTTACCACAATTAATTAATTTGGTCCAGATTTTCTTTAAGGAATATTCTTGTAGATTTCGCCACATTTAATCTCCGTCTACACGTCAACGCTAAGAATTGTGTGAAGTCGCTAAATAATTCTACAATACCTAGTGCTTGAAATAGTTTTCTGCCAATTTGCAATAGGCCTAGATAACTATAGGAAAACAACATAGATGCAAATCTGAGTGTCTCTTGCTGGTCCTCGGTTGACGGCTGATCCATAGATTCGGTGTAATTCGGAAGAGCACGTCGATTAGGAAAGTTTTTGTTCTACTTCTTCAACACAGGCACTTCTAAAGTCATTTAATCTTCAACCTTCAATATTCTTTAAACAATCCTGAAACAACCTTGTGCACATATGATCGACAAGTTTTTTATGTATTTTTATTTTAACAAAATATGCAGTTTCGTTACCTGCATCGTATCCAGATTTTCTCTCTTCTATCTGCAATTAGAAATAAAGCAAAGTCTCAAAGTCCCAGACCCCGTGGGAGACCAAAACCCTTTTGACAAGCAATAAAAAGGAAAGTAATTCGCAGTATTTTCACTAAATTTAAAAAAAACTCAGTGGGGGATGCATCCCAGTAATCAACACGGTGGAACCGCCACTGATAGGAACTTCTGCAATAAATCGGGGTAGGAAATAGCCAATCTCCCCGGTCATTTTTGACGGGTTAACAGCTAGCAATTAAATGAATTCAGACTTACCACGAAGGCGTTGCAGCCTGCAATATTCAGTATTCTCACACATTTAGGTTGGGCCATTAATTCACATGTTCCGTTGTTGTAGATGTTGAAAGCGGTGCAACGTGGTTGGCCAAAGCACCACAGTGCACATTCAGTAAGAGCTGAGGATAACTTCGACTGAATGAGCGACGCAACGACACACAAGCCATTTCCATTTTCGTCGACAATTGGAAAGTACTTTGATAAATTAGAAATCTTAATATCTCCAGCGACAACCTTTGTCCAGAGAAACATACTTATCAGGTATCGAAAATATCTCTGTATTTGCATAGTCACTGAAAGTTTAAAACATGAGACAAGGTTTTCAGATTGGTGAAGCCAATGCTAAGTAATTGCAATTCAGATCTGACTTCTAACACTTCTGAGCACGGAGAGAGCAAATGCTGTGCGTTGCTCTGTTCCAGCGCCCCAAGAGTCTGAGTTCTTCCATAGGTCCGCGATGTTGTGGATCGATTGTATTAAATTCGCTCTCGAATTAGATAGTCGTATATCTACTGCAGCATTGCGCTTTATTTAGACAAAGCTGTAGTTGCTTAATGATAATTTCTGAATCTAGAACCTAAACAATGCATGATCTTCTTTATTAGCGAAATGCACAGTTCTAGCGTTTTGTCAGAGAGCTCGAAAACAATATGGCAGCGCTCCATGGTGATCGGAGAGGCGTTCGTGTGTCGAAGTCATTCGGTTGCCGATGGAAGACGTGGCATTAGGCCAGTGGTTCCTAACCTTTTTAGGCCATGCCCCACCAAAGTCGTTTTAAAATTCTTATGCCCCCCGTGACACATGTACAGAAGCAATCACAGAAATTGTATTATCGGAATAACATAAGAAACATGAAAAACAGCAACGACAGATACAAAACATGCAAAACATAACTGAATTGCATTAATATACGTTACTCACTTAGTAATAAAAGCTTCTTATATGGATCTATATTCCATAAATTCTTTAACACTCGTCATTTTAATTATCCTGTTCTAAAAATTTTAAACATTGAAATTGCCCAATTGCCCCCTAAATAACGAAATTCCCCCCCCCGATGGGCGTACGCCCCCGTTGGGAACCATTGCATTGGGGCTTACCATGGTCCTAGATGATCTCTGAATTAATTTATTCAGAAATTCCCTCTTTTGTTCATCTGCCTCGCAGCCGCAGTCTCTGATTATTAAAAATTCATTCTTTGTGTAACCGGCAACGAATAGCGAATTGCCGAGCGTTTAATTTCCTGGTGGCAGAATCGTCACCCTATCAAAAACATTTTCTGGTGCATTCAGTGGCGTAGCTACGAGGGAGAGGGAGTTGGGGGTTAAAAACCCCCTGTGCTGCCAATTAAAATTTTTTACATGCTATTCAATACATTTTTCATTTTCGGGCGCGATTTTGGGGGTCAAACCCCTCTTGGTAGGCTGCCAATTGAAAAATTTCTAAGTACTATAGAAAATAGAGCAAATTAAAAAGAATACGAAGGTGACGACCTTTTTGCTTATCAGCTCCTAAAAAGGAAGAATAAGAAATTTTTTGGAAAGTTTCGTCACGATCGAAACCAAATCCCCTTCTTCCGCAAATCCTGGCTACGCCACTGGGTGCAATTGGTTCAAATACGTGGGCTACTGGTCGATTCGTCGACAGGGCCTCAAGTGGAAATTGTTGTAGCTATTATAAGCCTCAGGGTCCATTCTTGTGATATGTACTATGTGCCACTTCCTTTTAAAGAAGTAGACATAGAAGTTGAAATGGGACAAATTGCAGTTTTAAACGAGGTTTTATGCTTCCTTCAAATTTCTCGTGTACTGGGTAGGTCTCATCGGCGATATAACTTTAAAGTTGTTCGCCATGTAAGTTTTTGTGAGAAGACCAGTTTAATATTAAAAATCGTTGAACTCGTGAACTGGAAGATAAACGCAAGTAATTATGGATGTTCCTGCTGAACGTCATGGCTGTGGGTCATAACCTGTTTCTAGTCAAAATTGGAATAATTTTATCTATGCTGCAGACTCGCTCAGCTACAGTACAATGCTGCAAGGAAATCGATCATTATTGTGATCAGGTGCACTCAGGACATGTTCAGACGCGCTTTCTAAACTGTAGATTAATTCTATGGCTATCTATTATTATTTAATGTTAATAAGGTAATAAATATATGGCCATGAGGATTGGAACACGTTGCAATATCCCATGTGCTGCATTGATCCTGGGTGGTGTTACCCTGCCATTTGTGGGGGAGATTAGATATCTTGGAGTGACATTGAAGAAGGGACGGCACTTCGGGTTATCTATTTCGGAAGCTAAACTAAAATTCTTTCGCACTTTTAATTGTTTGTATAGTCGCAACAGAGCTGCTGCGTCTGAATTGATAAGTGTTAAACCTGTAAAGAGTTACTGTCTCCCTATTGTATTGTATGGCATGGAAGCCACCTGTCTGAAGAAAAATACTCTGAATGCTCTTGACAGATTGATACAAATAGTTGTGTGTGACATTTTTAAAACAGGTGGGGCAGGTAATGTTGATTGTATTAGATTAATGACGGGTTTGGAAGGTATGCATGCTGCTGTAAAAAGCGACAAGCTTCTTTGTCAATAAATAGGTAAAGAAGTCGCTGTACTTTGCTGATTGTATTGCTAGGATTTGTCCGAGAGGCTGGCGGGCAGTGTGGTTTCAGCTATTGATTATTTTTCAGCTACAATTACAGTTAAAGTTATTGAAATTATTTTCCAGTTATAGTTACAGTTAAAGTCATTGTCATTTTACAGTTATATTTTCAGTTACAGTTAATTATTTTTCAGTTATTTTCAGTTAATCGCCATTGAATACATTAATAAAATTTGGATGCTGTTTCTCAATAAGCAATAACTCTATTCTCTCTAATTGACTGACAAATATACTTGTATCTCCATATTTTCACATACATGTCCATCAAAACATGACATAAGTAATTTCGGAAGATCGAGAGTTTCAATGTGTTTATTCGAAGATTTTTATGTGGTGTTTGACTTCATAAGTTTGTAATTTGTCAGTTATTTTAACTATTTCAGTTATTTAATTTTCAGCTACAGTTACAGTTATTGGTATTTTTCAGTTACAGTTGCAGTTAACTGATTTGTTATTTTCCAGTTAACTGATATTTCAGTACCATTTACAGTTACCTTAAACCACGCTACTGGTGGGACGGGCAGTGATAGTGGCAGGTAGCTATTGGGGCGCTGTTATGCTGGACTGCGTAAAGTGTGTGTTTAGTTAACTAGGCATACAGTGTAGTATATTAGTTCAGTCGATTTGATTTGAAAAAAAGAACAAGAATTAATATGACAGAAAAAAACAATGGCATGCAGTTAATATTGAATTAGCCTGAAATTGCAGTGGAGTGAGCGATAATATAGGTTTAATTTTAAAATGTTATTATACATTCAAACAATAGATTCCAACCAAATGTCCGGACGGCAACCAATATCACAGCTTTTAAAGAATTAGTGTATGCAGCCAGAAAGACAAGCGACAGACACAAAATTGTCTAGTCATATTCTATTATTTTTAGCGTCAATAGAAGCTAAGTCAAGTCAAACACGCTTAGAAACAGTTTAACAGATTTCAATATTTAGGTTTAAACCTTAGAAGTCATGTCGCTCACTCTCGTGAGACAGTGTATGCTGCTGCTCCACGTGGTTACACAGTGCCACTATTCATGACAATGTCTAAAGTGAACCGCATCGGTATCTGGCCGTGTCTTTGAAACTTCATGTCGGCTAGAATGTCCACGTTGACGAATTTTTCAAAATCACATTCACTTGAACTAATTTCATACATGACTTCAACAGGACTTCGGTTATCCCTATCGGCCTAAAGGCCTATGCAATTCTATTCAGGTATTAGGCATGTTCCCTAGTTTACAATGCGCTATCTGGCAGCTAAATTAGTGCTTGGTAGACAGGCGCCATTAACACCAGCTGGTGCGAAGCAGACGTATAAAAGGAATTTTCGAACAAATAGGCCCATGCATATCATATTATAGGGGTATGGTCCATCGGTTGACACAATGCCACGAAATCCGCTCCGTATAATTCGGTTAGACAACCGCACAAAAAGGAATTATCGATCGCTGTAGAGAGAGCTTTGGCATTCATTTCACTAATTGCGGCACTCGTTTTCAAAATTTTGAACAATGTAAGCAAACTGCGCAAATCGCGTATGGAGTATGGCCTGCATGGCTTCAAACAACGCAGAATTACGCATTTGACATTAAGCGAATGCGATTGATCTGTGTTTTGATATCCGCCGTAGCCGATGGCATCCCCTGTTGCGGAGTTAACAAAAGATAGGACACACACGCGCGCGCGCACACTCGCATACACAAATATACATATACATATACATAAACATGCACACAATCTTCCCCGTCGATAAACAACCTGTCCGGCGGTCAGCCTCTTGTATCGGTTACAGTCAGAGTCACGACAGAGAACACTCGCAAAGAACTTGGACGAGCACATAAAGAGTGTCTCAAACGCCAAGGTCTGTCATCAGATCCGAAAAAACAACGCAGCGAAAACAAAATAATATCAGCGGTCACTAAAAGGGGTGTAGGACATTCTCCCCGGACATAATCCCACCGTACATTATCCCCCCGGTACACCCGAGAAAGTGACATACCCGGACATAATCCCCCTTTGTTTACTCTATGGAATTTGACTATAATCATTACCCACACCATAAACCAGACACGAAGCACTAATCTTAAACGATATTGACGGCAGCCATGGCATCAGATAACCGATAAATACCTTTTAAAATTAAATCTATGATATTGATTTACATAGTTCATTACTTCTTTGCCGGGGGATAATGTCCGGGGGATAATGTCCGGGGGAAGAATGTCCGCGACCCCACTAAAAGATATAATAGGTCTTAGAGATTAATCAAATCAAGCAGAGGAAACTGCGAATGGAAAATGATACTCCAGATGGTCATAGATGGTCACGTTTATCGATTCATCAAGAAATGAAACGCTCGGCAATTCGCTATTGGTTGACGATCAGAGAATGAATTTTCAATAATCACAGGCTGCTGATAAACACAGGAGGGACTCAGGGAGTTGCTGAACAGATTGATTCAGGGATCATTTAGGAGCATGATAAACCCTATTGCCACGGGGTCCGATGACTTCGACACATGAACGCCCCCACACGATCACCATGGAGCGTTAGTAAATTGTTTACGAGTTCTCTAACAAAATGAACGACCTGCGAATATCGCTATAAAATAATATCGCTATTGTGCATTGTTTAAGCGCTAGCATTTGGCATTAGACAACTACGGTTGTTTTGTGTGATGAACCAAAATGCTACAGTAGATACACGATTGCCGATTTGGATACTGAATTCAACGCAATCGATCCACAATATGACGGGCCTATGGACCAACACGGACTCCCGCAGCTTATGGGCGTTGGAACAGAACAGTTTCTCCAAAGCAGGTACATTTGCTCTCTCCATGTTCAGAAGTGTTAGAAGACAGAACAGAATTGCAGTTAGTTTAGTTTCACTTCATTCAAAAAAATGCGTCTGTTAAAAATTTCAGTGACTATGGAGAGACAGAGACATTTTAGATACCTGATAATCATGTTTCTCTGCATAAATTTTATTGCTGGAGAAATCAAGATTTCGAATCTATCAAAATACGTTCCAATTCTAAATGAAGATGGAGGTGGCTGGTGTGTCGTTGCGTCGCTGGTTCAGTCTAGGTTATCTTCAGCTGTTACTGAATGTGCACTGTGGTGCTTTGGCCAACCAGATTGCGCCGCTTTCAACTTCTTCGACAACGGAACTTTTCGAACATGTGAACTAATCACGCAGCCTGAATGTGTGACGTTAGTTATTGCCGGCTGCACCGCCTTCGTGGTAAGTCCAGTTCCATTTAATAATTAATTATTATTGGTTGCGCCTCGAAATATCAACAGTTCAACACACTTCAATGATCCAGCATAAGCATGATAGTAGAGATGATAGATATATAATTTCAGTGTACGTGTTTTGAACAGCCAGCGTTCTAGGTCTCCCACTAAGAATACTTTCTGGCGTTTAAATACGTTGCTATATCGCCTGGTATCTTATTATTATTATTATTATTATTATTATTATTATTATTATTATTATTATTACTATTACTACTACTACTACTACTACTACTACTACTACTACTACTACTACTACTACTACTACTACTACTACTACTACTACTACTACTACTACTACTACTACTACTACTACTACTAGATAATTTATACAGCGCCGTATGCATGACATAGGTCAAAGTCAAAGGCGCTTTACACAAATTAATTACGCTGGACGGTAAAAGTGCTTTAGAAAGTTATTCATCGTCGTCTTCATCCTCGCCATCTAGTTTCTCGTCCGATTCTTTCGCGAGCGTAGATCCACAGAGATTCACGCCAACAATGTCCATCGTCATCAGGCCGCCGCCGCCGCCGCCGCCGCCGCCGCCGCCGCCGCCACTGCTCCCGCCTCTCTTTGCCGATTGCGGCGATGGACTGAGCGAGATCTTGCCGTGCTCGATCATGTCCAGGATGTCGTTGCGATACGGATACTCCAGGTCTCCAGGTCCAACCATGTTTCCCTCTGCGGACGAACGATGGAGTCAATAGACCAACTTTTTGGAGTCGATGACGGCGACTCGTCGGCGCAATGACCTGGGTCGTTCCCACGGACGAACGAGGCGGTTGGAAGGAGGACAATCCGAGAGGACACGAAACCAGCGGTGTTGTTGTTCGACATTGTTGTTCGACGGCCCTCTGACGACTGACGCTGTCCCGAATGACGGCTTGGAACGCCCACCACGACCCTTATTTTTTGAGTCGTAAACGACGCCTCTCGACGTTTGTGCAGCTGTCCAGTGCGTTCACTCGGACGACGAGGCAGTTTGAAAGAGAAACGCTTCCAAAAACCGGAACGAAAGACAGAGAAGACTCGGAAACGACGCGATAGTTTGCAGGTGCAAAATCACCCACGGGCTGCTGGTTCAGCGCCCTCTATCGAGTCTATCTTGATGTGTTCAATGAATTTCCATTGTGCAGACGCTGAAGAAATAGGCCGTTTGTTCATATTATTCATTTGCTTTTTGTGATTAATTATCGGTTTGCTTGGCGTTTTGCAACTGCATGGTTCCCGTCAGAACACCGAGGTTGAGCAACGTCGAGCGCGCTAATGCTTGGATGGGTGACCATTCCGGGATCGAGTCGTGGTGCCGGCGGTAAACCAAATAGCTCATCGCTCATATATCGATCTCATTATTATATATAATAATAGCGTTAAGCTGCGAGGGTGAAACGCGGGTCTAGAGAAAGCAATGGCAAACTACTCTAGAATATATATATATACCGATATCTCACGTTGTCGGCTATGACACTACTAGTCCGGGGCCCCGGGCGTTAGTCCTAAGCCGGATTGATTATTGTAACAGTGTGCTGTTGGGCCTTCCCGCCAACCTGCTTGACAAACTGCAATCCGTGCTCAATGTCTCGGCGCGACTGATCTTCGGAGCTCGATGGAACACGCACGTCACGCCGCTGCTTTGCGATAAACTCCATTGGCTACGAATACGGGAGCGCATTGTCTACAAGCGATGTCTGTTAACTTACCAGACGCTACACGACCCTACTTGTCTGCACTGCATCGCCTGAGCTTTACAGCGGGCCACGACGCTGGACCGACGTCGGCTGCTCAGATCTGGCAGTCGAGTCAAATTGCTAGTGTCTCTCCCGTCTATAACGGCTAAGTTCGGGAAAGATTGGTCACACAGAGCAATCCTGAACTGTGGAACTCACTACCGGGCTATGTTACAGAATCCGACTCTTTCTGACTTTTCCTAAGAAATCTTAGGATTCAACTATTCACCATCGGGGTATACGTAGTATTGTAATGCGCTCTTGTTTTTGGCCATTTTGCCATGCTTATTGCGCTATATAAATTGTCTAGCTAACAACAACAACAACAACAATCAACAATAATAATAATAATAATAATAATAATTAATTATTATTATTATTATTATTATTATTATTATTATTATAGAATAATTCAGTGACAGAACATTTTGCGTCGCTTCTCGCCTAGTCCATAGAGATCAATCCCGGACCAAACGCTTTTTCGAGTACAGGACAATCTTACCTTTTTACCTTTGTGTACTGTAATTATCCAAATATTCCGTTCAAACACGAACAGCAGCAGTGAGAATATGACAGAATATGCAGCAGACTGATGCTGGAGTTTGTAACTACTTTATGTCCTTTCTCATTCTGTATCGTATGATTGTCTTGGTGACAAAAGAAAAAATGTTAAGAACGGTTTCTAATTAGATGCAATTACCGAACAGTCTTAAAATCAAATTATATGTGTTCGGTGTGTTTCTTTTGCAGATAGAAGGGACAAAGTCTGAATATTATACAGGTAACGAGACTGCATATTGTTCATAAAGCTTTACGCTGGCTTGTAGACGGCGAATAAGTGTTTCAAGAATTACAATCAAATGACTAAAGACAACCTGTATGGAATGATTAATTTATAACGCCCATAGCCTAAGATTTATGAGAATTGATGTAATTATTTGAATGGCTCGTTAGAAGTCTATGGTTTGATATTAGTAATGAAGCCTCTTGTCAAGGCAGACGCCGAAAGTCATGACATTGAGTAAAGTATTTTCAGGTAATATTTCATATACATTCAACAACCAAGAATACTTTGCCTAAGCGTAATAAATCACATGATCAGTAATATCACTACAGTGGTCAATGCTGCCAAATATGACGTGATATACGGTGTCTGCATGCATATTTTTAATTTACATACGAATTGAGACCAGAGTTGTCCATGGGTCGGTTTTCTCAACCCAAACCCAACCCAACATACAAAGTTTTTGAATCCAACCCAACATCAACCAAAAACAAAATTCATGTTTTCTGACCCAAACCCAACCCAACCCATCCATACAAAAAAGTGAAGCATTAAAAAAGTACAATCGCAATTTTAAAAACATACATGCATTCAAGAACCACATAAATAGTTATTTGCTTATTTCGAGTTGTTATTGCAACACACTGGAAATTCACCATTCTCATAATTGAGAAACAATGATTGTATTAATGCCAGCGTCGCCGTGATGTGATGCATTTAATTCAATGTATGTATGTATGTATTCGAAACAACTTCCATAGTGCCGTAACATAGACTGGTCAAAGAAGCACATTGCGTCGGCAGCCATGGGGGTTTTACCCCCAAACCGCGTCAGAAAGTTAAAAATAGATGGAAGCACATTAACAAAATTTTTCGTCGGTAGCCAGAAGGTAACCCTCTCCTCTTGGCTACGCTGCTGGACATCGAGCAACGCTTGATCAGTTTTTACAGACAAGAAGAATAGTTCACTGTTATAAGACTGGATGGAACACAATTACAGTTACTGAGAACACACAGACAGACACACAGACAGACAGACAGACACACAGCTCTAAAAGGATGAAAACAAGGACAAATATCATGAAGAAAATCTATAATTATATAGTAGAGATAAGGCATCCAACCTGCCTTTTGCATAGTTGTTCTGATGGAATTTCGATCAGAACAAAGCGACTGATTAATACATTTATTAAACTAGATTGCAAAATATTTGATTGAGAAACTAACAGGTAAAACCGTTGTGCGTCTTCCCTCATGGAGCCCTAAGCACGTGCTTAGTATACTTAATAGTTAATCCAGCCCTGCTATTGTCAACTGGCCGTGGTCTGTTTATAAAAGGAAAGCGTTAAAACAAGTCAACAACAGCCGTTCACATGATTTGATCTAGGCCTATCTGAATAGCTATTGTCCACTGTTTACAGACTTCTGAATGCACTGCCTACGATGGAGTATAGGCTAACGTATATGGCGCCATTTTAAATGACATAATACAAGAATCTAATACTTTGTCAACGCAGAAAACAGAAAACCTATATTTAACGTGGTTAACAGAATAACTGGTGCAGATTTACGAAACATAACCCAACCCAACCCATCAGTTTTTAAAAAATCTCGACCCAAACCCAACCCAACCCATCCCAACCCAACCCAACCCATGGGTTAACCCAACCCATGGACAACTCTGATTGAGACACGAGATTTATGAGCCAATATCCAGAATGTTCAAATATTTAATCAATTATTCATTCAATCAATGAACTTTTATGTCTCAACTACCGTGATGCCTATGACATCAGTCGATAGCGCACCAAATTCAAAATGAATTAGAGCCAGGTAAAGTCGGAAAGGTCAGTCAGATCGGCTGCTTGCAATCTATGGACATAGGTCAAGCCAAACAGGTATGTCTAACTATAAAGACTAGATCTAAAAGATGATAATGTGCCGGTTATACGAAATGATGTTGGCTATGAATTCCAAAGAGTGGGGTATACACCGACAAACAGCTATTGCCAATGACTGTACGAGAATGAGGTACTACAAAATTTCGGTTTGGCGCCTATGCGGCTGCCAGCATGTGTTATGTGTGTGTGTTACGGATCGCCGCCGTTCTCGGCATTTACCCACGTTCTGCGCTTAGATTTTGCGCCAATAGCGAGGACTGCGTTCCACTCGTCGGTTTTCCGAAGTCTCTTGCGTTCTTCTCTTTTCCACGTCGTTTTGGAATGTTTTAAGTCGGTCGCCGCCGCCGCTGAGTGGATCGCCATTGTCCGCCATTAATATGGCCGCCGCGTGCAACTCAATGGGACCGTGGCTGACGGTCGTTCTAGAGTTCAACCTTCGCTGGAACTGCCATCTTCGTCGGATTTGCCGTTTTCGGCGACGAGCTATTCTCTTACGGAAGACCGCTTCTTCCGAATTCACCGCCGGATGTTACCATGCGGAGAACCACTACCAAGTCGTGGCCCTCAAGATCATCTTTCGTTCCTCGCTGACGCGTTATTGTGGATGCAATTTTTTGTGAAGAAGAATCTCTTCTAAAGGGCTCAACACCGAATTTCTTCACGACAGCGAGTTCTTCATCCGAATGGATTTTTAGCAACGCCACCTTCTGGCCTTCATTGACATGTCAGCGCAGTCAAAGCGCTTTTGATTTTGGTTTTTAGCTTTGCTACAGCGCTACATAAATTGCTCAGTTACAATACGATACAATGCAAATGAAAGTCCTGCATAGTATCCAGTGGAATTACCAGCAGATGGATAGATAAGTCGTGTCTTAAGATAACGAGTTATTGTATAATAAAGTTTTATAGACTAAATGAAAGATTTTAAAATTAATTCGCTGTTCGATAATAAGCCAATTTAAGGACCATCTAACTGGGCCCACTGTATATGTTCAGGTCTGTGAGGTTTGGATGTAACTCTGACTAAAGAAATCCACGCCCACTGGAGCTTCTGCATACTGTAGAACTTCGTTATAACGGACTTGGTTATAGCGTATTCTCGGTTATAGCGTACCACAATGTAGGTTTACGGTCCCGTGTGATGCGCTTCCGTATTGGATGGTATTGATAAAGCGTGCCTAGGACATAGGGCGCTCAATTTTACAGACCCTCTAAATACGTTATTACGAAGTTCTACTGTATTTGAATATTTGATGCCAAAAAGCAATGCATTGGCTAACAGAATAAGAATAGGCTTGGGAAGGAGATGTTTAATGCGGCAAGTGTTTCGAATATGATAAAGAGATGCTTTGCTGACTATAAGTCTGTTAAAAGGGCATTTCCAAGATTTTGGAATTTGGAAGGGTGCCATAATTACTCTATTGTTCAAAAAGAGAACCGTACTGTAGTTTATCAGGAAACTATAAACGAATGCGTTGGACTTTCATACTGTGCATGGCTCCGGGAAAATATTCAAACTGAAATGGTTAGATCACTTTATGATGTCTAGAATCTTAAAAGATGGTCAACATGGATTTTATTCATTTTACTAAATAGCGGTCAAGGCTTAGGAAACATTTTAGATTTTCGGAAGATACTGACGTTAAATCAGATTAAGCGATAGTAGTTGATGAAATATACTTGGACTTTGCTAAAGCATTCGACACGGTATCGCATTCTATTCTGGGAGCAAAACTGTAGGCATATGAAATTGAAAGAACGGTTCGTCGGTGGATTAGTGCTGATTTTCTAGATATTTAATCAAAAAGAACGATCAAATGAGCATAGCATCGTTAGTGATTTGCAAACAATATACATAAGATCTTTTCCAGACTTTAGGCCAGTGGTTCTTATTCTTTTTACGATTATGTACCTCTGAAACAATTACAAGAGAACTAAGTACACCCTACCGGCGTGCCTTGTCCCAGGACAAATATTGCAATATATTGAAAATAAATATAAACTGAAAATAATTATAAACTGCAACAAACATATGTCACAGATTATGCACATGCTAGAAAGTGAGATTTTTCTTTAGAATTTCTAATTTAATACAAAAATTTCTACAGTATTTGTATAGTATACAGGTAACTGTTTAAAACAGACTTTATTTCAAGATTATTCAGAACCCCACAACGTCCTTCAAGTACCTCCACAGGGTACGAGTACCCCGTCTAAGAACCACAGTTTTAGACATTTCTCTTTTAATTCTAGTAGGGACTCCTTGCTACAATTCCAACTGGATACTACGTAATCAAACCTGCTACTTCGTGAGTAAATTCAAAGTCGATGAGACGACGGCGTTGAAATTCTGTCACGAAATGAATTCCACTCTTGTCAGCATAAGCAACGAAGACGAAAACAAATTTGTGTCTTGCATATCGTAAGATATTTTATCACACTTTGTAACATACTCTATTTGTGATGAGTTACTTGCACTGAGATTAAAACTTGTCTATCTTCAATTGTCCATTATTTGTACAAATATAGACCAATTGACTACTAGCATTAACCTGAAATGGGCCATAAGTAGGTATTTTCTGTCAATGCACTTATAGCCATAGATGTAAAAAAACGTTTTTTAATGTTTTTTTAAATTTTTCTTTAAAAACATATTTTTAATGCTTTTAAAAGTTCCTTATGTTTTTTATCTTATTTCCTGTATATATATTTATATCAATTTCCTCGTCCTGATCATCCTCAAATTGTGTTATCAATTCATTCTGAGCGAATTCGGTCTTGTCTTCTTGGTGATGCTGCAGAACTATAATGTAGCAAGGCATCACATATTGAAGTCTGTCAATATTATTTCACTATAGGCCTATGTCAAATGTGACGCGTGGATGGATGGTAAATAAAGGACTGTAAATGAGGCCAATGTTTTTAATGTTTTTTATATTTTTCTAAAAAACATGTTTTTCATGATTTTTTATTTTAATATTTATGTTTTTACATCTATGCCTATAGCTGCGAAGATCCAGATGCATGCTTTGAAGTTTTAATCAAAATCAGCATATTACTCCGCTTCCATAAATTAAAAGCCCATAACATTAACCGTAAAATAGAATAAATTAATTTTTTAACTTGTCGCAGAAAACCTGACTCGCAGTCCGAATACTGGATCGGATTACACAAGAGTGAATGTGAAAATGCGTCGACCTACTGGCTCGATGACAATCCGGCAAAGTTCCGCAATTGGGACGTTAAAGCCAATGAGCCAAGTTGTAAGTCAGACGAATGCTGCGTCCGTATGATCGCTGGTGGACTGTGGAGAGACTATCCATGTTCTACTCTTCTTGGATTCATCTGCAAATCCACGGTCCTTTAAACCTTTGGTCGGCATGTCTATTGCATGATTGCATCAACATTCGCCAACTATAGATAGCAAAAACACGCATATGCATTAGGTCTAATAGCCATTTTAAAACTTTAAATTTCTATCCTCAATTTCTTCGAATATTTTTGATTATGAAGAATAATCCGACGGATTTGAACAATCATCCTCGCTGTTTGTTTTATCGCACCTGTATTTTTGTACGCCACAATTTTGTTTTTGTTTTTAATAAATCCTTATTCACGTGTAGGTCCTAATATAAGTTGCATGTAGACAGTGGCGGCTCTAGGAATTGGCAAGTGGGGGGCCGTTGGGGTGGCAACTTCTAATCATGGGGGCCAACCATTTGTTGTTAATGTATGTAGCATTAAGTATAGGGTCCCAACTGGAAGAAGGCCACTAGGGGGGGCAGACACTAAATAGGTGGGGGGCACGGGCCCCCTGGTCCTCCCGGTGGAGCCGCCACTGCATGTAGATAGGATAGATAAGATTAACTATAAGGCGACCGTCGTGTATTGACAGATGCGTCTCCTACTTCATTAATGATTTTCTATTTCCAAATGTATGTACTAGCTTTACAAGCAAAATGAATTAAACAATTACAGGCCTATTAGATTCCGTTGCCTTTAGCTACGGATCAGAAATATGCATAGATACAAAATTTTAATTAGAGAGGAAGTCCCAGTCATAGAGTCAAGCGTTGGAAAATCTATAAACTACCTTGGACAGATGCATAATTCTGAAGGCGAGCAGAAGGCGAACGGCTTTTTACCGTTATTTGTAGGATCGAGAGCTTAGCGTACAGTGGCCGTTTATCTGTTCGTCCTGAAGAATTCGCCGCCTGATTTTCGCCACGAGGAGATTTTTTCTCAGCATCCATGCGGTCCTTCAACATCCTTTCTGCGTTTTCTCTGCCTCTTAGACGGAACGTCTTCTTGCGGAAGACCGCCTTCTGAAGGGCTCACTGCCCAATTTCGACACGGCAGCGACCTCTTTCGTGCCATCTGAGCGGATTTTCCCTCAAGACCAACATCCTCCGTTCCATGTTGATTTGTCAGCGTTGTTGACAGCGCCTTTGACTTTGGCCTTCGCCATGCTACGGCGCTATAGAAGTTATCCAGTACCATAACCATAACCATAGGGGAGGAGGGCTTCAAGCATTTGTGACAATATGTGACGACGAGAAGAGGGGAGTCCAGAAATGTGACGTCACATAACACCATATATTGCTATTATAATACCGCAATGTCATGAAAATCGAGAGTAATTAGTAATAATTGTTTGTTATACTTGGTAGCCTATAATATTTTACACTTATAACTATTATATTTCATTTTAAAAAAGAATTTGAAGAAGTCCCGGAATATCGCTATAACAATAATAATTATAATGAATATTTTCAAATTAATTCATTGCAATACTTGCTTCATTCAAGAAATAAGTGTCTTGAAACATTAATTTTGACATTTGAAAGATGGTGGTTAACGTGTTGTGACGTCATATTTGATGAGGTCTGACTTTTGTTCCGACGTATGACGAGAGGAAGGGGGTTGAAAAACTGCCAAAATCGCGTGACGTCATTTATGGACGGGTCCTTAGGATAGATCAACATGATAGCGTTGGCTAATAGAATGGATTAGATTGATGGTAGTAATATACAGCATCTATTACAAATATTTTAATTTTGGCTCTTTTACTGTTAAAATAGTCAATATTGAGTTTCATACAGCGACTTGATATAATTTGTATTATATCAACCCACAGCAAAACGCTGACCTTAATTGTCCAATACAGAAGAAGAATTAGAATCAGTTGCCAGTCGTTTACTGGTCAGAGCAGTCACTGATCCCTGAACAATTATTTAATCTATGAGAAAACTTTAAGAAATCAAAGTAGCCGGGTGCAACCTTACGATAATATGCGACGAGTCTGGCGACCTTTCTTCTACTTGTTATTATTAAGACTTTTTGGCCTCCTGTCATTCCTGTCGTATCGACGCTTGCATATAAACGGTGCACACTGCCTTGCTTGGTCACCCCGGGCGCTGACAGCGAGATCATTCAGTCAAAAATGTCGTATGAGTTTTTGCGGGCTCGCCCCGGCCCCTATAAATCTCCGGAACCATGCATGCTGCGTCCGTATGGTCATCAGTAGGCTGCAGCGAGACCATAATAAGCGGACAAGCTTCCATGATGTTCTGTCCTATAGTAATATTTTTGGCACATCCAGCGCAGTATCATGATCATGAGCGTCAAAATAGTTCTTGTGGATAATCGCTAACGTATGATGTCAATTTGAGTTCGTCATTGGCAATCGCAGCTCTCTCGCGAAGGCATTGGAATGTACACTGTACAATGGCGAGGAATGCACACGGACATGATCCGCTTTAGATCACGTAGGCCTACCTGCTGTAGCATTGTGGCTGCTGCACCCTCTATGCCCCCCCCCCCCCAGTTCCGACGGGCTGGTATCGACAAGAGTTCTACTAATTGCCCTAAGTCTGTTAGGCGCGTATGTGACGGTAGTAATCTCTCTCACTTGATGTAGCGCGTCGATATTCTGGTTCAGTCATCATGACCAACGAAATTCAAAACAAAGCAAAACATTTATGCTCTTCCATTTGTCATGCCAAAAAATACAGGATCTACGATTCTACAATTTCTCAAACCAAAAAAGATTCAAAATCAAATCAATTCCCGCATAGACATTAAGCATAGAATTTAAAAACTTAAGTACTTTCGCGGGCCGTCTAAAATCAGTCTGCACGAAATTTGGCCCGCGGGTCAAGTTTTTGAAACCTTTGGCTAAAAACAACTACTTGCCTCATTTGCTATTTGTGCAGCGTTTTTTTGTTTTGTTCGAGAGCTCGAAAACAGCCATTCAACGTGTAATCCGATACAATTAATTATTAACGCTTTGATAGGATGAGCGTTTATGTGTCGAAGTCATTCGGATGTCGACATGAATTACGCAGACCGGACGTAATGCCATTATGGTCCAACTGTCCAACATGTTCTCTCTTTTGTTCATCAGCCTCTCATCAGCAGCGTCTCATTATTACAATTTTATTCTTCGTCTGCCCGGCAGCCAAAAGTTAACTGCAGAGCGTGTCAACACCTGTTGATAGAACAATGATAATATATAATAGAACACCTTATCACGCTAAGTTGATTCAAATTCGAGGGTTGCTAGGTGATCAACCGATGCGGCCATTTGCCTACAGAGTTACACCGACATGACTTCTCCCGCACTCGGCCAATGATTGCAGGTTGTAACCATTATCAGCAGCGGCGTCCGATCTTCTACGGATAATAGCCAGCTGCTCTCCACACAATTTGTCCAGTAGTTAAAATCTGTTAAATTGCATGGATGAACATAGTCCCTATCCTATGTCTTTCGTAATTTCTTTAGTGTCTGATTGATCCATAGTGTTCATCAAATATCTAGCTTTAAAGTTTCCTCAACAGGTCGGTTTCAGAAGGAAGGCCAAGTTTTAAAATTAATGTAAATAATATGGAAAGTTTTTTGTGGGGATTTCATTTTGTCGTGGATTTTCATATTCAGTGGCATGCCAGTAATCCTAGACATCAGGCAGTAAAATTCTCTAAGCCCAACGTATCCAGCCTATTGTCCCTTTAATCTATCTACAACCAATTTCGGTAAGTAACAAATATTTGTATATCTTGTGATATTCAAGACTCGACGATGACCATATGCAACAAGAAGGAGAGCTCTTGCAATTCAGGGAAAATTATACTCAGGTCCTTCAATTGGTCCTCGGTCCAACTGGTTCTCATTGTCTATTGCCCCTTTGTGTATATCCAGCAGGATCGTGGGCTCGATACTTGTAGTTTTTTGTTTCTATCTCCGCCGTAGCCGATGGCAACCACGGTTGCGCAGTTGTGAAAGGAGGAGCCACGCACACACGCGCACACACGCACCTGTAAGATTTTCCGACCGGCGGAGGTCTTTTCTGCGCACGCAAATGGGGAGGGTATATTTCGTTGGTTATCTCAGCTTTTAATAGATCTACGAGTTTCTTTTAATTGGACTACTCCAACAACTCAAAAAATTGACAATCCTAAACTAGTTTTGGCTCCTGACACCACAATAATCCCTGTTCCAACTGCTAGAAATCTAGGATTCAAATTTGATTCTTTTCTAAACTTCGAATCACAAATCTCCCAACTATCAAAAATCTCCCAACTATCAAAAGCCTGCTATGTTCATATTCGTGACACTATGCCACGCCTTTGCGGAGATACTAAAACTACCTCCACATTTGCCACCTCAATAGTCCACTCCAAATTAGATTATTGTAACTCCCTCTACTATAACCTTCTCTCTATCAACAAATTGCAATCAATACAAAATGCACTTGCTTTCTGTTACTAAGTCACCTAAATTCTTCCATATTTCACCCATACTAAAATCATTACATTGGCTTAAAATAACTGAGCGTATCCAATATAAGATAATAAATACACATAGCTCAGAAATAAGTCATCAAAACCTGTCTACCTTAGATCACTATTAATCAGTTCGACCCACACGTTCATCATCTTACCTCATGGCTGTCACGCCCACTCAATCAGTCATCCCTGAAAATTTGCAACCGTGCCTTCTCATACGCCTCACCTGAACTTTGGAACTCGATCCCAGCTTCCCTCCGCAGTCTTGGACACTTTCAAACTATAAAATCTGATTCCTCATTTCCTATAATTGCATTATCTCCTCAAGTCTTCAGGTCTAAGCTTAAATCATTCCTTTTTCTAAAATCATATCTTCCATAGCTGTAACAATGCCTCACTGCCCTTTGGATGTTGACTATTGCCTGGCTGATTCATACCTTCCCAATAGCTATTTTAGAGAGGCTGAGCGCCTAAGAATAAGCAGCTAATTTGTGCTGTTTTAATTGTTAGAAATCCACGAGATTTTACTTTACTTACTTACTTACTTTACTAATAGGAATATCAAAATCTGCTAAATGACGCCAATGTACAGAGAGAAATAGTTTGAGGAAATTATGGCTCTAACGGCAACGTGACAAGTTCCTACTTCTCTATAGCAAACGTGAGACCCACGTGTTCAAATTAGGCTAATACACAAACTCACACAAGCACAGCAAACTGCATGAGGAGAATGATCTATTCAATATGTACCTCGTCTTTCAAGTTTATGAACTTAATGGCGACTGGTGAAGCATAATTTATTTTTAGTTGTTATGCTCTTTTATAAAGTGCAATATAATACGGATTCAGGAAAGGCAAATGCACCAGAGATGCGATAGGAATTCTTAGGGTGCTGGGAGAAAGAGGTATAGAAAGGGACCTTGAAATCTGCATCTGCTTTGCGGACTATGAATAAGGGGGAATATTCTCAGATGGATTCAAAATTGGTTGAAGGGAAGAAGACAGAAGGTTGGCATTAGGGGAGACCATTCGGAATGGGCAAGAGTTATTAATGGAGTGCCTCAGGGCTCAATGCTTGGGTCGTTGCATTTTTCTAATATATATAAATAATATCGATGAAGGATCACTATCCAAAATTTCAAAGTTTGCAGATGATACAAAGATGTGCAGAAATATAGACTCTGAGGATATGCTAACATTTTACAGGAAGATCTAAGGAAATTGTTTCAGTGGTCTGTGGAGACTCCTGATTATCTGGATACACTGATTCCAAGACACGCCACGCCTGCCAGTAGCCGACAACTTCGCTCTAGTAACAGGGTCTCCCTAATCATCCCACCACCGTCGCAAACAACGATTCTACGTGAAAGATCGGTCACCAGAGGGAACCCAACTTTTGTGGAATGCCCTCCCGGACTTCGTCACTAATTCGAAATCTATTGAACAGTTCAAGAAGAATCTTAAGACAATTGTTTAGTACGTCGTATGATTGCTAACTCATTATTGTGAAGCACTCTTGACTTAGGCTTATGCCTTGTTATAGGGCTATATAAATCATCAGATAATAATAATAATAATAATTATTATTATTATTATTATTATTATTATCATCATATCTTCATTTGAACTAATTTCATACATGACTTCAACAGGACTTCGGTTATCCCTATCGGCCTAAATGCCTATGCAATTCCAGTCAGGTATTAGGCATGTTCTCTAGTTACAATACGCTATGGGGCAGATAAAAAATTAGTGCTTAGTAGACAGGTACCATTAACACTAGGTGGTGCGAGGTAGACGAATAATAAAAATTTCCGAGCAGGTACATATGACACAGTGCTATGGCGCATCGGTTTACACAGTGCCACAAAATCCGCTCCGTGTAATTCGTGTAAACAGCCGCACAAAAAGGGATTCTCGATTACTGTAGACTGTAGAAAGAGCTTTAGCATTCATTTCATTAGAAACGGCACTCGCTTTCAAATCTCTTGAACAATATAAAAAAATTGTGCAGATGCATATGAAAGCATTGCTTGCATTGCTTCAAACAACACAGAATTGCGCATTTGGCATTATGCGATTTCTCCGTGTTTTGATATCCGCCGTAGCCGGTGGCAACCCCGGTTGCGGGGTTAAGAAAAGAAGAGCCACACACACGCATATTGACACACACGCACACACTCACACGCACAATTATACATATACATACTCATCCACACAATCTTCCACGTCGATAAACAACCTACCCGGCGGTCAGGCTTCTTTTATCGGCTACAGTTACAGTCACGACAGAGAACACGCGCAAAGAACTTGAGGGTTGGCAAATGATGATGACAGCACACAAATCATTCCTGACACTTCTGAGAGTGTCATCAGATATGGAAAAACAGCGCAGCGAAAACAGAATAGTATCAGCGGTCACCGAAAAATGCAATAGGTCTTAGAGATAAATCAAATCAACAAAAGGAAACTGCGAATGTAAAATGATATTCAATAACCAGAGGCTGATAAACAACGGAAGAAATTTCTGTACAGATTGATTCAGGGTTCATCTAGGTCGGAGCATGGTGTAACACTATTGCTACGGAGTCTAATGACTTCGACACATGAACGCCCCCAGCCCCACCCGATCACCATGGAGCTATAGTAAATTGTTATCGAGTTTTCTAACAAAACGAACGCTTTGCGCACATCACTATTAAAAAGTATCGCTATTACGCATAGTTTAAGCGCTAACAATTGGCACTAGACAACTACGGTTGCTTTGTGTAATAAACCACAATGTTACAGCAGATACACGAACACCGAATTTGAGAATGAATTCAGCGCAATCGATCCACAATCACCGACCGGTTGACCAACACGGACTTTCACAGCTCATGGGCGTTGGGACAGAACAGTTTTTCCAAAGCGGGCACATTTGCTCTCTTCATATTCAGAAGTGTTGGAAGACAGAACAGAATTGCAGATAATTTAGTTCCACCTCTCTCAACTATTTGTTTAAAACTTTCAGTGACTATGGAGAGACAGAGCCATTCTAGATACCTGATTACCATGTTTCTCTGCATAAATGTCATCGCTGAGCAAATGACGGTTTACAATCTATCAAAGTACGTTCCAGTTGTAAATGAATGTAGAGATGGCTGGTGTGTCGTTGCGTCGCTGATTGAGTCTAAGTTATCGTCAGCTATTACTGAATGTGCACTGTGGTGCTTTGGCCAACCACATTGCACCGCTTTCAACTTATTCGACAACGGAACATGTCAATTAATTGACCTGCCTTACTGCGTGAAGACGTTACGTATTGCCGGCTGCAAGGCCTACGTGGTAAGCTCAGATTCATTTAATAAGTATTATTATTGGCTTCGCCTTGAAATATAATCACACTTCTATGATCCAGCATGAGCATCATGATAGTAAAGATGATGGATAATTTTAGTTTGAGTGCGTATTTTGGGCGGCCAGCGTAGTAGCGTACTCGTTCTCCCACTAAGAATATTTTTGTGATAGGCCTATAAATAATTTGCTATATCGTCTGGTATCTTGATTACTTCTATGAATTTGCATTGCGCAGACGCTGAAGAATATTAGCGTTGGTTTATATTAATCAATTGCTGCGTGTGATTATCGGTTTACTTGGCGTTGTGCAACCGGTTCCCGTCAGAACACCGAAGTAAAAAATCGTCGAGTTCGGCCAGTACTTGGATGGGCGAACATTTCGGGATCGAGTCGTGGTGCCGTAGGCAAAACAAGCCGTTCATCGCTTATGCGTCGATAGATTGATAGAAGCGCTAAGCTGCGAAGGTGAAACGCGGGCCTAGAGAAAGCAATGGCAAACTACTCTAGATCAATGGCATAAGCCAGTAGCCACCTGCGTCGCCTATAGCCTAGCATCCAGAGATCAGCCCCGGATCAGGAGTGATAAATCACATGACCTTGTTCGAGTAGGGAACTACCTTACTTTTTTACCTTTTTGTAATTATCCAAACGTCCCGTCTGACCATGAACAGCAGCTGTGATGAGACTATCGCAGCATATGCAGCAGACGTGGTGCTGGAGTTCAGAACTACATTATGTCCTCTCTCTCTCTCATCATTCTGTTTTGTATGAATGTTTGCTAACAAAAGAAAAGTTAATATGCTAAGAACGGTTTCTAATCAGATGCATTACCGAGCAGTCTTAAATTCAAATTGATATGCGTTCAGGTTGTTTCTTTTTACAGATAGAAGGAAGAAAATCTGAATATTATACAGGTAACGATACAGCATATTATTCATAAAGCTTTACGCTGGCTTGTAGACGGCGAATAAGTGTTGCTAAAATTACAGTGAAAAAACTGTCAAACTGACTAAAGAAAACCTGTTTGGACTGATTAATTTATAACGCTCATCGCCTGAGAATAATGGGAATTGATGCAATTATTTGAATGGCGCGTTGGAAGTCTATGGTTTAGTATCAGTAACGACGTCTCTTATCAAGGGAGACGCTGATAGTCATGACAATTAGTAAAGCATTTTTAGACAATATTTTATATTTATTCAAAAATTAGAAACATTTTGCATAATCGCAAAAAATCACATGATCAGTAATATCACAATACTGATCAATGCTGGCTTTTAAATATGACGAAACATTGCCTGTATCCCTAATTTTTATACGGTGGAAGACTCGGGATTAATGAGCCAATATCTAAAATGTTCATTCATTGAATCAATCAATCAATCACTAAATCAATGAACTTCTATGACTCAACCATCATAATGCCTATGACATCAGTCGATGGCGCACCAAATTCAATATGAATTAGAGCCAGGTCAAGTCGGAAAGGTAAGTCAGATCGGTGGGTTGCAGTCTAAGGGGATAGGCCAAGTCAAACAGGCAAGTCTAACTCCAAAGACTAGGTCTAAAAGATGATAGTGTACTGGTTATACGTACTACAATGTTAAAATACGGTCTCGTGTTATGCGCTACCGTATTGGATGGTATTGGATATAGCGATCAGTGACATTTCAGTTTTGGAAATAATTTTATCGCTTCTATTTATTTTTAGTTTTAGGGTTGTCAATTTCAGTTTCCATTCAGTTTCAGTTTTCTATATGAATCTAGTTTCAGTTTCAGTTCAAGTTAATTATCTTAATACAACTTCAGCTTCTTTTCAGTTGCAGTTAACTGATAATCACTGTCAACGTTCAAGAATTGCAAAGTAATAATATTATTGTTTAGTCCAGTAAAGTGTAACTAAGTTGAATCAAATATGCATTTAATTTTAAGACTCATTTCTCCAAATGTACTAGTGATGACAGAATATATGGCGTCGATTGTGAGTCAGTTTGAAGAACGTCAGTTGCGCTGAAAGGTTCCAAAATGTCAGTCATCTCTCTCATCCAAACCCATTCACTAGCTAGCAAGGTGTTAATCTTAGCTTAACCCAATACTTCACCCACTATTTCACCCAATATTTCACCCAATATTTGATTAATGTGACTCTTAATTTCCAATAGCCTCCTTGCTATTCGATAAGCACTATTCCACCTCGTTGTGCAATCTGAAATCACCTGCCTACCACATTTATGCAACCAGTTTCTCTACAAAAACAGATGACTTTCTCAATTGTCCAACTATTCTCCTTGCTTTGAGAATCACTTCTTTAGAGTGTGTTTTGGTGGCTCAACAGGTAAGTTGTGTATTTAAATCCAAAAAGACCTATAAAATTTGTTCGGTAAATGCTTACAATTTCAGCTTTTGAAATAATTTTAGTTTCTATTCAGTTTCAGTTTTAGGGTTACCAATTCCAGGTTCTATTCAGTTTCAGTTTTGGAAATAATTTCAGTTGCAGTTTCAGTTAACTGTTTTAAAATAATTTCAGTTTCTATTCAGTTTCAATTAACTGATATATCACTGCCTATGATATAGCGCACTCAATTTTACAGACCAGCTAAGTACGTTATAACGTAGTACAACTGTAGTTGAATATTTGATACCAAAAAGTCGTAAATTGCAATAATCCAAACCAGTGCTTCTAAAACTGTGGTCCAAGGACCGGTGCCGGTCCGCGAGCCCATCTTTGACGGTCCGCAGTGTGTCAAGAAAGTGAGAAAAAGTTAAATATTTTATCCTTTGAGGAGTGTTTACAACTGTTTAAAAACGAGATTCTATAATACACACACAAAACTATAAAACTTATATTTATATTAAGATGTATATTGAGGTGATGTAAAGTTTTAAAAACTCCTAATTACATGGACTTTTTTAAAATGCCACCGGTAAGTGGTACAGAAGGAAAATTTTATCCCGGTTCGCGAAGGTGAAAAGTTTGAGAAGCACTGATCTAAACGACTATATACCAATGCATTGCCTTATTTGCCTAACAGAATAAGAATAGGCTAGGGCAGGAGATGTCTGATGCGGCAAATGCCTCGAATGTGATAAGAAGCTTTGCTTAGAAGGGTAGTTCCAAGAGTTTCGAATTTGGAAGGATGCCTTAGCTACTATATTGTTTAGATTGAGAATCGTACTGTAGCTTACCAGGAAACTATAGACGAATGCGTTAGACTAGCTATCAAACTGTGTATGGCACGGCAAAAATATTCAAACAGAGATGGTTAGACCATTTGATGCTGTCTAGACTCTTAAAAGATGGTCAGCGTGGATTTTATTAAAGAGTGGCCAAGGCTTAGCAAACATTTAAGATTTTTGGAAGATACTGATGTAGAATTGGAGTAAGCGAAAGTAGTTAATATAGGCCCTAATATAGTTGGACTTTTGGAAAGCACGCGACAAGGAACCCATTCTACAGTGTATACTGCGAGCAAAACTGCAAGCAAATGAAATTGAAGTAAATGTTCGGATTAGTGCTGATTTTCAGAACATTTAATCAAAAAATTAGCGAGCAAATGAGTCTATCATCTTTATTGATTTTCGAACCATATACATAAGACCTTTTCTCAACTTTAAACATTTGTCATTTAATTGTAGTAGGGACTCCTTGCTACAATTCCAGCTGGATACTTAATAATCAGACCTGCTACTTCGTGAGTGAATTTGAAACCGATGAAGCAAATGCGTTGGAAGCCTGTCACGAAATGAATTCCACTCTTGTCAGCATAAACAACAAGAAAGAAAACCAATTTGTGTCTTGCATATCGTAAGATATATTTCATCGCACACAGTGGCGGATTCACCACGGTAACAACTGGTACATCGGTACCGGTCCTGCCTTCAAAATACAAATTTAGGGGTCTCCCTTTTCTTATAATAATAATTTTTAAAAGACGTTTTATTTCTTTCTTTCTTTGAAGTAATTTATTTTCGGAGATATAGACCTACATGAATGCTTGTATCGGTTAAACTTTAGTAGTGTTTGGACATGGATTAGTATTGAAATGACATTTAATTGTTTAATTTTTTCAATGATACTTGTTTTATTTTTACTTCTTTAAGTGACCACGATGGCGCCTGGGGTCTCCATGGAAATATTTGTACCGGGCCTCCAACATGTAAATCCGCCTCTGATCGCACATCGTAGCATATTGTAATATTGTATTTGTCATGAGTTACTTGCAGTGAGATTAAAACTTGTCTATCTTCAATTGTCAATTATTTGTACATATATCCACCAATTGACATGTTAAAACTTCTAGCATTAACTAAAATGGGCCATGAGCAGGTATTTTCCAGTAATACACCTATACTATAACCGCGAAGATCCCTATGTCTATTTTGAGCCTTTCATCACAATCTGCATATTTTCCCTCTTCCATCAATTAAAGGTCCATAACAGTAACTGTACAGTAGGCTAGAATACAGTGTAAATTCATTTATTAACTTGTTGCAGAACTGCTAAATCGAAGTCCGATTACTGGATCGGATTATACAAGGAAAGAATGCAACTCAGAGCGCAACGACCTACTGGCTGGATAACAATCCGGCAAATTTCCGTAATTGGGACATTAATAGCGGAGAGCCAAGTGATCTTTCAAACGAATGTTGCGCCCGTATGGCCGCTGGTGGAGTGTGGAAAGACAATAAATGTTCCATTCTTTTAAGATTCATCTGCAAATACTTGGTCCCTTAAATCAACATGTGTATTGCATCAGAGTGCGTTACATTGCGAAAACATTCATAGGCATTTATAGCCCTTTTAAAACATTTTAATGGTGTCCTCAATTTCTTCGAGTATTTCTGATTATGAAGAATAATACGACGAATTTGATACAGTCATCTTTGCTGTTTGTTTTATTGCACCTGTATTTTTGTATGACACTATTTTATTCTTTCCAATAATTCCTCGTTCACGTGTAATATAAGTTGCAAGTAGATAGGAGAGATAAGGTTAACTGTTAGACGACTGCCGTGCATTGACGGATGCATCTCTTACTGTCTTCATTAATGATTGTCAATTTCTGAATGTATGTAATAGCTTATAGAGCAAAATGAATTTTACAGTTACAGGCCTATTAGATTCCGTTGCTTTTAGTTACAGTTCAGAATTAGGCATACGTTCAGAATTTTAATCAGAAAGAAGTTCAAGTCATAGATTCAAGCGTTGCAGAGCCCGTAGTTAGGGGGTAGAGGGCAAGCTGCCTCTGGCGCCTTCCAGGGGGGCGCATTCCGCACACTAAATAAAAAATAAAACCACAAACCACTTTCCTCCGACGTAAAATATCGGATAAGTAAAAAAGGTCATCACCGGAATTTTGGATGTTAGAGGATTAAAATTTTAAAACTCGGATAAGCAGAAATGAAAAAAAGTCATAGCCGTGAATTTAGGGGCGCAAAATATAAACCTTGCTCCGGGCACCGAATACTCTAGCTACGGCACTGAAGCATTGGAAAATCTATACGCTACCTTGGACAGATGCATAGTTGTTCTGAAGGCGAGCAGTTCGCCGTTATTTGTAGCATCGAAAGCTTAGCATACTGTGGCTATTTTCCTGTTCGCGTGAAACACTACAAAGTCATATTTGCGATGAAGAGTTTATGGTAGATCGACATGATAGCGTTAGCTGAAAGAATGGATTAGAATGATGGTAGATATATGTAGCATCTATTGCAAATATTTTGGATTTTACTCTTTTGCTATTAAAATAGTTAATCTTGAATTCATACAGCGATTTGATGTAATCTACATGATATCAACCTATAGTCGAAGGCAGACCTTAATTGTCCAATAAAGCCAGTGTAAGGAAGAAAATTAGAATCAGTTGCCTGTCGTTTACTGGTCAGAGCAGTCGCAGGTTCTGAACAGTTTTTTTTGGTTTAGGAGAAAAGTTAAAGAAATCAAAGAGGCCGGATGCAACCTTACGATAAAATATGACGACCTTTTCTCTGCTTTTCAAGACTTTTAGACCTCCTGTGATTTCTGTGGAAGGAATCATAATTGGAGGGCAGAACATTAACAACATGAGATTTGCGGACGACGCAGCATTAATGGCGTACACATAAAAGAAGCTACAGGAATTAGTGGACGAAGTAGTTAAGGAAGGAGAAAGAAAGGGGCTAAAAATAAATACAAAGAAAACATACTGCATGGTGATCTCCAAGCAAAAAGATACACCAAGATGCCAACTATACATAAATGGACAACTGATAGAGCAAGTAAATGACTTCAAATATTTAAGAAGCTGGATATCCAGCAATGGGAAATGTGAAAAGGATGTAATAACAAGGATTGCCATGGCAAAATCAGCATTTGTGGAATTAAAACACATCTTAACAAATAAGAGAATATCAATGGAAACAAGGATAAGGGTCTTGGAAACTTATGTATGGTCGGTATTGCTATACGGCGCAGAAACGTGGTCAATCTCCAAACAGATGAAGAAAAAATTAGAGGCAGTGGAAATGTGGTTTTTAAGGAGAATGATGAAGGTTTCTTGGACAGAGAAAACATCAAACCAGGAAATTTTGGAAAAGGCAAACTCAAGAAGGAAATTGCTAAAGACTATAAAGAAAAGACAACTAGAATTCTTCGGACACATAATGAAGAAAAAAGGCCTGGAAAACTTAGTCACAACAGGTAAAGTGATGGGGAAAAGAGCAAGAGGAAGACAAAGATTGACGTTCATCGAAAATCTGCTATGCGACGTGAAAGACAAAATATCGGAAGTAGAACTGCTACAAGCGACATACGACAGAGAGGAGTGGAAGTCCATGGTCGCCAACGTTGTAAAACAAGGCACCTAAAGAAGAAGAAGATTTCTGTGGTATCGACGTTTACAAATAAACGGCGCGCAAAGCCTTGCTTGGCCACAACGGGCGCTGAGTCGTTGACAGTAAGACCATTCAGTCAAAATATCGTACAAGATGAATTTATTGCAGTCTCACCCACACCCTACAAATCGCCAGGCCCATGCATGCTTCGTCCGTATAGTATAGACTGTGGGCTCCATTTCTCTCTTATCAGATTCATCTGCAAATCTAGGGTCCCTTTAAACCTACGGTCAGCATATCTAGTACATCATTTTGCTCCACCTAGCGAAAACACCGCAGGCGAAACTATTCGTGTCAGATGCAGCAGCAACACATGAATATGCCGGTTATGAAATATCTTTTTCAAAACTTTTGAATGGCAAGCTAAATTTCTTTGAGTATTTTTTTATTATAATGCATACTCAAACGGTTGTGAACAATCATCAATAGGGTTGATTTATTATACTTTTATTTTTGTTTAATGGCACCATTTTCTCGTTCTAATAAATTCATGTTCACAAATAGAAACGTGTAACATTTGTTTTTGCTGCATCCACATCATCATTTCACGTTGTTGGCATTACATTTATATTCATTTTTTCATTTTCATTACATTGCGTTTTGCATTGAAGTTCGTGGTTAAATGGAAGTTTACGGCTCTGCCATATAACTAATCTTGCCAAAAAAAACTGTTCCTAATGATGCTCTGCTTTGGTAGAGTTGGAGTCAAGTAGAATCATATAAAGTACCTATCTTTACTTAGTAGCCTCAAGTTCTAAACACATTCGACGTAGAACAAGCATTAATACAGTACATATTCGTTTTTTCGTGCAAGAAACACAACATGCATAAGCCTATAACTGAACACTAGTAACTAAACTAGATAAAGACTTGATGCAAAAATTCAACATTCAGATGGCAAGCAATCACACTTAATACATTCAGTAAAGTAAAGCGGTCTTCTTTAGTATTAATTTTGCTGCAAAAGGCTGTTTATCGGCGATAGACAATGTCATGCACAAATTTGAGTCCACGCATCTTTCTTAAATAGCCAACATCTACTTTTACATTTGTTTTGAAAAACCTTACAAAGAGTTAATTGGATTAATCTTTTCAAGTGCATTACAAAAACTCTTATTTGGCAAGGTTGCTTCAGCGCCATACATTAATACAGGCATAGAATAACTCTTCATCAGATTCAAAGAAATTAATTCACACGACGCTTACTTAATGGTAGCATCTGCAAGAGACGAAACGACTCAAGCCCTATCTTCTGTAAACGTTTGCTAAGGATATTATACTATTAGACTTCTGAACAAATGTTTATTTATAAAGAAGAGAAAATTATGCAATACAACAAAAATGCACGAGTTATATAAGTTCACATCTATCAAAGTAATCACATAACAAAAATTACTAAAATGAAATGCAATTGAATTGAATGGACCGATGAAAATTTTCGAACCGAATCTTTATAGATTGTTTATTGTAATCTGGTGATCTTAACGTTGAAACAACTATTAGAGTTCATGGCATTCTGTTCGTTGGGTATGAGCATAGTGATACAGTTCAGACACTGGCAATAATTATTATACGAAATTATTCGGAGAACCATGTACGAACAGAGCTTTCGGAGATCCACCGATGCGTGAAGTGGCGGCTCAGAGCTTGTCCGCAACCTAATCATGGGGGCCAACCATTTGTTGTTTAAAAGCGATGGGAGGGTCCCAACTTCAGCTCTCAATAGGGGGCATCGGTGGAGCCGCCACTGGTTCAGCATGGATTTGGATCACCGCCATTAAAGTCTCAATTGCGAAACTCATATCGATTCTTTGGCTAGAAACTTTTTGGCACTTCTGGAACACGCTAACATGCAGGCCATTTTACAATTATATTATAGTTTCGGTTTTTATTTGTCAACAAATTTGCTATTTGCCATTAGCGTTATTGCTTTGTTCTAGAGCTCGAAAACAGAAATCCTACTTGTAATCCGCTACATTTAATAACGCTTTGATATAATTAGCGTTCGTGTGTCGAAGTCATTCGGACATCGACATAAATAATGCAGACCGGACGCAATGCTATTAGGGTTTCCCATTTCTCTCTTTTGTTCATCAGTCTCTCATCAACAGCGTCTCATTATTACAATTTCATACGTCGTCTGACCGGCAGCCAAAAGTGAATTGCAGAGCGTGTCATTACATGTTGGTAGAACAATGTAAAATTGTTAATGCAAAGCGCTCTTGATTTTGACTACTAGCCATGCTACTGGGCTGTATAAATTGTTCCGGATCGAATAGAACAGAATAGAAAATAGAGCACATTTATTCGCTAAATTGATTCAAATACGAGGGTTGCTAGCGATTAACCAATGCGGCCATTTACCTACGGATTTCCGCCGACATGACTACTTCCCCACTCGGCCAATGGTCGCCACTCTCCTTGCAGATTGTAACCATTCTCAAAAGGGGCGTTCGATCTCCTACGGATATTAGCCATCTATCCTGCTATATCCTGCACTATAATGACCTATATCCTACACTGTAATTAGTCCATTAGATGAAATCCGTTAATTGAATGGATAAATATAGTTCTTATGTCCTTCATAATTTTTGTGTATCTGGTAGATTTGCAATGTTCATCAAATATATAGCTTTAAAGGTTTCTCAAAAGGACGGTTTCAGGAGGAAGCCCAAGTTTTAGACTCAATGTAAATATGGGCAGTTTTAAAATAGGATTTTGTTTTGTTATGGACTTTCATATTTAGTGGCATGACAGTAGCTCACGACCCCAGACAGTAAAATTCTCTAAGGTCAACTTCTTTTCCAACCTATTGTTCCTTTAATCTACCTACAACCAATTGCGGTAAATATTTGTATAGGCTATCTTGTGATATTCAAGGCGCAACGATGACTACAGTGGCATAGCCAAAGGGGAAGTGGGGTTGGAGGTTAGAACCACCTTGGGCGCAGACGAAAAATTTTGCTAATGTGTTTCCATGAGTTTTTAATTTTCGGACGCGCTTTTGAGGGTCAAACCCCCCTTGGGGATACTGACCAAATTTTTACAGCGCCATAGGCGTGACGGCCTTTTTCTGCTTGTCAGCATCTGAAAGAAAATTTTTTAGACTTAATGCCATAGGATAGATGCATAGGATGGCCTTTTTTCTTGTCAATATTTTTCGAAAGTTAGTTACGGTCAAAAGTCAAAACCAAACCCCCTTCCGGAAATCCTGGCTACGCCACTGGATGACTATATGCCACAAAAAGGAGAGCTCTTGCAAGTCACTTGGTCCTAAAATTATACCACAAGGTCCAACTGGTTCTCTAAATTGCCCATTTCGCACCAGGATTGTGGGTTCAACTGGTTTTTATTTATTTATTGCTCATTTCTGTATTTCAGCCAGAATTTTGGGCTCCATATGCGTAGTTTTTGTCTTTATCTCCGCCATAGCCGGTGGCAACCCCTGGTTGCGGGGTTGAGAAAGGAGGAGCCACGCACACACGAGCACGCGCACCTGTAAGATCTCCCAACCGGCGGATGTCTTTTCTGTGCATGCAAATGGGAAGGGTATATTTCGTTGGTTATCTCAGCTTCTAATAGAAATATCAAAAATCTGAGAAATGACGCCAATGTACAGAGAGAAATAGTTCAGGCCGTTATGGCTCTAACGGCAACGTGACAAGTTCAGACTTCTCCATAGCAAACGTGAGACCCACAAATTCAAATGAATACACAAACTCCCAAAACACAGCAAATTGGGGAGAATGCTCTATTCAATATGTACATTGTCTTTCAAGTTTATGAACTTAATGGCGACTGGAAAAACATAATTTATTTTTAGTTGTTATGCTTTTTTATAAATTGCGATATAGTACGTATTCAGGAAAGACAAAGGTACCAGAGATGCAATAACAATTCTTCAGGTGCTGAGAGAAAGAAGTATAGAAAGAGGCCTTGCAATCTATATCTGCTTTGTGGATTATGAAAAGGCATTTTATCGAGTGATAAGAACAAAACTGATGAGGGAGGGCACTAGACAAAAAGTGAGACAGAAAATAGACTACAGAGACAGAAATCAATCAATGTCTCTCTGTATGAATGGTAAAATAGACGAACAAAAACAGCAAATACATATATATATATATATATATATATATATATATATATATATATATATATATATATGTGTGTGTGTGTGTGTGTGTGTATGCTCATACACGCGATCTTCTCCGTCGATAAACAACCTGTCCGACGGTCAGATTCAGTTACAGGAAAAGCAGAGAGCACTCGCCAAGAACTTGGAGGGGTAATTGAAGATGACAGCACAAAAACAATTCCTAACACTTCTGAGGAGATGTCTCAAACACCAAATACTGTCATAAGATCTCAAAAAACAACGCAACGTAAACAAAATAATATCATCGTCCACAGAAAGATGGAATAAGTCTTAGAGCTTAATCACTTTAAGCAGAGGAAACTGCGAATGTAAAATGATACTGCAGATGGTCATAGATGGTCACGGTTATAGATTCATCAAGAAATGAAACGCTCGGCAATTCGCTATTGGTTGCCGTTCAGACAGAGAATGAATTTTCAATAATCAGAGACTGCTGATAAAAAAGGAGGGAGCTTCTGAACAGACTGATTCAGGGATCATATCGAAGTACGCATGGTAAAGACTATTGCCACAGGTCCGATGACTTCGGCACACGAACGCGGAGCGCTACTAAATTGCTTTCGAGTTCTCTAACAAAATGAACGCTCTTCGCATTTATTTATTAACTAATATCGCTATTACGCTTTATTTAAGAGCTATAGTATTGGCGTTAAACGACTGCATTTGCTCTGTGTGATAAACGATAATGCTACAGTAGATGCACCAATACTAAATTCGAGAATGAATTCAACGCAATCGATCCACCCGCAGCTCATGGGCGTTGGAACAGAACAGTTTTCCCAAAGCGGGCACATTTGCTATCTCTATGTTCAGAAGTTTTTGAAGACAGATCCGAATTACAGTTAATTTAGTTTCACCTTTCTCAACAACTTGTCTGTTTCAAACAGTCAGTATCTATGGAGAGTCAGAACCATTCTAGATACCTGATAACCATGTTTCTCTGCATAAATTTTATCGCTGTGCAACAGACGGTTTGTAATCAATTAAACTACGTTCCAGTTGTAAATGAAGATAGAGATGGCTGGTGTGTCGCCGCATCGCTGATTGAGTCAAAGTTATCTAAAGCCGTTACGGAATGTGCACTGTGGTGCTTTGGCCAACCACATTGCACAGTTTTCAACTTCTTCGACAACGGAACATGTGAATTATTGACGCAATCTGATTGTGTGAGAACGTTACGTATTGCCGGCTGCAAAGCCTTCGTGGTAAGTTGACTAAGTTCAGATTCATTTAATAATTATTATTATTGGCTTCGCCTCGAGAACAATCATTTTATCAACACACTCCTATGACCCAGGATAAGCATAATGATAGTAGAGATGATAGATAATTTCAGCGTGAGTACGTATTTTGGATGGCCCGCGTACTACTAAGAATAATTTTGTGATAATGATATAAATATTTTGCTATATCGTCTGGCATCTTGATGTGTTCAATGAATTTGCATTAAACAGACGCAGAAAAGGAGTTAGTTCAAATTATTCAATTGCTTTTTGTGACTATCGGCCTACTTGGCATTGTGCGACCAGTTCCCGTCAGAGCACTGAAGTTAAACAACGTCGAGTTTGGCTAGTACTTTAATGGGTGACCATCACGGATCGAGTCGTGGTGGCGACGACAAACTAAGCTGTTCATCGCTTAGACGTCTATGCATTGGTAGAAGCGCTAAGCTACGAAGGTGTAACGCGGGTCTAGAGAAAGCAATGGCAAACTACTCTAGGTCAAAGGCAGAAGCCACGTACGTCGATTCTCGTCATAGAGATCAGCTGCGGACCAAACGCTCAGTCGAGTACAGGAATGCCTTTACCTCTTTACCTTTGTGTAATTATCCAAATGTTCCATCTGACCATGAGGAGCGGCAGTGAGTCTATCGCAGCCATATGCAGTAGAGACTGTTACGTAAATTACCGGAGTTTACAACTACATTATGTTCTCTCTTTTTCTATATTGTATGAATGTCTTGGTAAAAACGAATTCTAAACAGATGCAATTACAGAATAGACTTAAATTCAAGTTGATATGTGCTCAGATTGTTTCTTATTGCAGGTAGAAGGGAGAAATTCTGAATATGCAGGTAACGAAACTGCTTTTTAATTTATTTATAAGGCTTTAGGCTGGCTTGTATACGGCGAATAAGAGCTGCAGGAACTACAATCAAATTGACTAAAGAAAATCTGTATGAACCGATTAATTCTGAGGTGTCAAACTCATTTCATATCGCGGTTATTGGGGGCCCGGTTGGTGCCTAACATTATTGGATGTTTTCCAATAGACTTTGACTGAACCCTGACAACACTCATTTTATCTGGCTTGGTACTAAACATCTGCACCCAAAAATTGATTATTCATGACTTACTGAACTCTCTCTTTCCTAATCTATCCTTCTCAGATTGTATAAAAAACCTTGGTATTTACTTTGACAGTAACTTGACCTTCAAAGAGAACTTTGCTAGACTCTCTCGATCCTGATTTTATCAACTTAGGCAAATTATGGTTATTCGTTCTTCGCTTTCTTTATCAGCAACCAAATCTCTAGTTCATGCTTTTGTGGCTAGTATGTTAGACTTGCAATTTGCTTTATCTTGGCCTGCCCAAAAACCTGCAATATGTCCTAAATGTTGCTGCTCATCTTGTGGCTAAAGCTCATCGCTACTCTAGCATCTCAGACTTTATGCTTAGTACCCTCCACTGGCTTCCAATTTCTGACCGCATTAAATTCAAACAAGTAATTATTGTTTCTGCAGCACTTCGAGGTCAGACCCAGTCTTACCTTACTGGGCTTTTCAAATCACCCTCTTCCACTGCTCATCGCCTGCTCCGCTCCACAGATGACAAGAATGTTTTGTCCCCAGATCACGCACTGCTCTTACTCAGCGTCGGGCTTTTGCAGTGACTGGACCCTCCCTCTGGAATGCCTTGAACCCATCCACTCGGGAATCACTTCTTACTCCCTCGCTCTGCTCAATGCGAAAGCTAAAGTCTCACTGCTTCACCCTGCGACTTCAAAACCAGGAGCGCCTCTGAGTAGAAATAGAAGCGGAGAAAAAATCTAAAAAACCGAAATCTGCAAGTCCGACGAAGATGGAGGTTTCAGCGAAGTCTGGAACGACAGTCGCTCGCAGACAGTTTGAAATTCACGCGGCAGCCATTAATGGCAGACATTGGCGGAGCCCTTATCGGCGGCCGCCGACTTAAAACATTCTAGAACGACGTGGAAAAGTGGAGGACGGCAAGCGACTCCTCAGAAAACCGACGAGTGGAACGCATTCCACGCGACTGGCGCAAAATCCAAGCGCAGGACGGCGGTAAATACCGAGAACAACGACGAAACCGTGGCACGTACAAGCACGTGCTGGCAGCCGTATGGGCGACAAACCGGAAGTTGATATTATTAACGACACCTTTAGCCAAGACAGACGCCGACATTTATGACAATGAGCCAAGTATATTTAGGCAATATTTTATATTTATTCAAAAATTGAGAATATTTTACATAAGCTTAATAAATCACATGGCCAGTAATATCACTACACTGGACAATACTTTTAAATATGACGCAACATAGAGTGTCTGTATCCCTAACCTTCATACGAAATAAGACACAAGATTAATGAACCAATATTTAGAATGTTCAAATAATCAATCAATCAATCAATCAATGACCATCTACAGTGTATGTCTCGTATGTCTCATATGCATGTCGATGGCGCACCAAATTCAATATGTACAGTATTAGAGCCAGGTCAAGTCGGAAAGGTCAGTCAGATCGGCGGATTGCAATCTAAGGGGATAGGCCATGCCAAACAGGTAAATCTAACTCTTAAGACTAAGTGTAGATGTAAGAAATGATAATGTGCTGTTTATACGAAGATGCTGCCTGTGTGCTGTTTATGTTGGTTATGAATTCCAAAGCTTGGTCCACGCACCGAGAACAGTTAGTGCCATTGATTGTACGAGAATGAGGAACTACAAATGAAGTCTTGCCTAGTATCTAATGGAATTACCAGCAGGTCGAAGGATAAGCCGTGTCTTAAAATAACGAGTTATTGTATAATAAGATGTTATCGACTAAATGACAGATTTTAAAATTAATTCGCTGTTCAATAAGAAGCCAATGTAAGGAACATCTGACTAGGCCCACAGTACATGTTCAAGTTTGGGAGGTTTGGATTTAACTCTGATTAAAGAATTTCATACTCTCTGGAGCTTCGATAATAAGAAGAGCTTCGTTATAACGGACTCGGTAATAACGAATACTCGGATATAAAATACGGTAATGTACAGTACCGTGTGATGCGCTACCATATTGGATGGTATTGGATATAGCGTGCCTAGGATATGGCGCACTCAATTTTACAGATCCGCTAAGTACGTTATAACGAAGTCCTACTGTATTTGAATAGGTTATTTGATGCTAAAAGCAGGAATTTGCAATAATCTAAATAAGTAAGTGACGTTCAGATTATTGTGGCGACTCGTCCACAGGCGGACTGCGAGAACACATTACAGAGTTAAAGTTCATAACTAGTGCGGAACAACCAAGTCTTTAGCCTCTCCTTGAAAATGTTGAGCGAAGAGGATAGTTGAACGGATGGAGGTTTGATTTTTTTAACATAATAATGGAAAAAGTTATTACCGATATTTTACCATTTTACAAATCTATTTATATATGCCTAAGCTCTCGATATTTTCTCCTTTTTGTAACAATCTTATTCCGCTGCAATAAATCCTATGCGGTCAGTTGAGGCCTACCACGGTGGCTGCCTGCCACACGTCGAGGGATAAGAGCTCGGCAACCTGCGAATTTGATTGATAATTATTAATATAACCCGAGTCCAGCAATTAAAGTTTCTACTGTAAATCTCTCTCGAAGAGGTTAACATTTAAGGATGGAGTGAGAAAACCCAGCTATTTGCAGGCTATTAATTATGCAATGAAAAACTGCCTTATGAACAAATAACGCTATTTTGATTAAATAACCATGTGATTAACAGTCGCGTTATTAACTGTCGCGTGACTAAATATCACCAAACCTTTGCTCGATTTTAAGTATTTTCTCGTTTAATTCTAGTGGGGACACCTTGCTACAATTCCAGCTGGATACTTCGTAATCAATCCTGCTACTTCGTGAGTGAATTTGAAACCGATGAAGCAACTGCGTTAGAGGCCTGTCACGAAATGAATTCCACTCTTGTCAGCATAAACAACGAAGAAGAAAATCAATTCGTGTCTTGCATATCGTAAGATATTTCATCATACATATTAAGATATCGTATTTGTCAGGAGTTGCTTTCACTGTCATGAGTTCATAACTTGCCTATCTTCAATTGTCTATTACCTGTACAAATATCCACAAATTGACATTTTAAAACTACTTGCGTTGAATAAAATGGACTAAGAGTGAGTATTCTCAGGTAATGCGCCTATATAGCCTTGAAGATCCCATGTATATTTTGAGGTTCTCATCACAATCAGCAAATATCGCCACTTCCATGAAGGTCCATAGCAGTAACTGTAAAGTGTAAACTTTAAAAAGTCATTTGTTAACTTGTTTGCAGAGCTGCTAAGTCGCAGTCCGACTACTGGATCGGGTTATACAAGAAGGAATGCACTAAGAGAGCAACGACCTACTGGCTCGATGACAATCCGGCAACGTTCCGCAATTGGTTTGTCTCTGAGCCAAGCGACCTGCCAGACGAATGCTGCGTCCGTATGGTCGCTGATGGAAGGTGGGGAGACTACTATTGTTCTCAACCTTACAGATTCGTCTGCAAAATCAAGGTCTCTTAAACCTATGGTCAGCATGAATATTGCACTAATGTGCATTACCTAGCGAAAACTCTCATGGGCACTAGTAGCCCTTTTAAAACATTTTAATGGCGTTCTCAATTGCTTCGAGTATTTTTGATTATGAAGAATAATCCGACGAATTTGACACAGTCATCTTTGCGGTTTGCTTTATTGAACCTGTATTTTTGTATGGCACTATTTTATTCTTTCTAATAATTCCTCGTTCACGTGTAATATAAGTTGCAATCAGATATGAGCGATAAGGTTAACTGTTATAAATCCGCGGTGTATTGACGGATGCATCTTCTATTTCATTAATGATTTTCAATTTTCTAATGTATGTCAGAGGTTTTAAAGCAAAATAAATTACACAGTTACAGACTTATTAGATTCAGTTGCTTTTAGTTACAGTTCAGAAATATGCATACGTTCAAAATTTTAATCAGAATAAAAAGAGGAAGTTCCAGTCATAGATTCAAGCGTTGGAAAATCTATAAGATACCTTGGACAGATGCATTGTCCTGAAGGCTAAATGCGAGAAGATGTCGAGCGGTTTTTGCCGTTATTGGTATTGATTGTGAGCTTAGCGTACTCTGACCGTATTTCTGTCCGAGCGAAACACTATAAAGTCATATTTGCCATGAAGAGTTTATGGCAGATCGACATGATAGCGTTAGCTAATAGAATGGATTACAATGATGATACAGTTTATGCCGCATCTATATTGCAAATATATTAGTTTTGACTCTTTTGCTGTTAAAATAGTTAATATTTAATTCGTACAACTCCTTGATGTAATTCATTTGATATCCACCTACAGTCCAACACTGACCTCAATTGTCCACTATACAGCCAGTTTAAAGAAGAAAAATTAGAATCAGTTGCCTGCCGTTTACTGGTCAGAGAAGTCACAGATCCGGAACATTTTTTGGCTTACGTGAAAAGTTCAGTAAATCAAAGTGGTCGGGTACATCCTTGCGACAATGTCACGACCTCTGCTTGTTAAGACTTCTCGACCTCCGGTCAGGGCCGCCGAGAGGGAGGGGAGAAGGGGCAAATGCACAGGAACCCGGATGTCTGGAGGGGCCCAGGTTGATAATGAAGATGTATTATTAACAATAATAAAATCACAAAAGGTCACCATGTTATACTGCACAGGGGCTCGGCGAGTAAAAGAGGGCCCATGCGCTGAGGATTACACCATAAACACTAATAGCACAGCGACAAGCCAAAAAATGTCATCACCATTTTAAAGATTTGTCAGGGGCCCGCCGGTCCTTCTGCACAGGGACCCGGAATTTCTTTCGGCGGGCCTGCCTCCAGTCATTCATGTGGTATCGACGTTTTCTAATAAACGGCACGCAATGTCTTGCTTGGCCACCCCGGGCGCTGACAGCGAGACCATTGGTTAAAAATGACCGTATAAGATGAGCTCTTCGGGCACACTCCGGCCCCTTCAAATCGTCGGGCCTCTACATGCTGCTTCCATATGGTCGTTAGTGGGCTGTGGCGAGATCATCCACATCCTCCTCTTCTCAGATTCTCCCGCAAATCTACGGTCTCTTTAAACCTACTGTCAGCATGTCTTAGTGCATCATAGGCAGCACCTAGCGAGAACATGCCACAGGCGAAATTATTCGTGTCAGTTGCAGCAGCAACATATTTTAAGGTCGGATACGAGAACTTCGTATCAGAACTTTTGATTGATATGCTAGATTTTTTGGAGTGTTCTATGATCATGATGCATCCGACGGATTTGAGCAATCATTAAAACGGTTGATTTATTACGCCATTTTCTTTCCTATAAATTCTTGTTCACAAGTAAAAACGTGTGACGTTTGCTTTCAGAAGCCACATCATTATTTCACTTTGTTGGCATTATATTTTTGCTCATTTTTTTTAAATTCTGCATTGCGTTTTTGCATTGAAGTTAGTGGTTCAAAAGAAGTTTACTGGTAAGCTACATCACTTATCTTGTCACAAAAACCTGCTCCAATATCTGCTCTGCTTTGGTAGAGTTGGGGTAAAGTGTAAAATTATATACAGGATCTAACTTTACTTAGCAACCTAAACACATTCGACATAGAACAAGCATTAATGTAATAATTCGTTTTTCGTGTAAGAAACACAAAATAGAAACTGGATACCATTAACTAAGCAAGTTAAGACATGATGCAAAATGTTCAACATTCAGATGGCAAGCAATCATACGTACTGCTTTGAACAAAGTAGAGCGGCTTTCTTTAGTGTTTTACAACAAATGATGTTTAACGGCGATAGACAATGCCACGCACAAATTTGAGTCTACGCATCTATCTTTTAAATAGCCAACATTTACTTTTACAATTCAATTTCGTTTATTTTTATTTGTTACGGGTTAGGAAGCATAACAGCCCAATTGGAGGCGACCTTGCCACCAGAGTAGAAAATTGAGAACTGCGCACTTAATATAGGCCTAGATCCCAATAAACGGCAAAGCCTAGATGATATTCTGTCCGATAGAAACGTGTTTTGGCACATTCTGCGCTGTTCAACGCTCACTAGCGTCAAAATAGTTCACTGTCGGATCATCTCTGACAATTGATGTCAATTTGAGTTCATCATTGGCAATCGCAGCTCATGCCTCGCGAGGGCATTGGAATGTACAATGGCGATGAATGCACACGGACATGGTCAGCTTTAGATCGCGTAGGACGGTGTCACGACAATTCGTCTACAGACTTTTAGTCTATTTACAGTAAGTCTACTACAGTATGATCAATATCTGGTTTAGGTTTGGGTTAGGGTGTGTTAAATTTAGGGTAATTGTTAGGGTTATTGCTAGGGCTAGGGTTAGAGTTAGGGGTAGGATTGTGTATTTATGGTTAGGTTTAGGTTAGGGCAGGCATGAGCAACTATTTTTTGTCAAGGGCCGGTTTACAATTTTAGAATGTTTTGGGGGCCGGATGTACATTGTGCTAACTTGTTAATATATTTGTTAACGAATATCAATAACAAAATCTATTATTCTATTGAAAGCATACACATAGTATAATGAGTATAGTATAGTCAGTGTTGGAGTTGCCGGGGGGAGTTGCAGGGATTGAACCTCCAGCTAACTTTGCAACCCTCGCAAAAATCGCATATCGGGTACATGCAGTCTCTGTCATTCATTGAATTTCAATTCTCAACCCCCAGCTCAAATTTTACAACTCCAACACTGAGTATAGTATAGTAACTGTAGTTACTATAGTATAGTACTATAGTAGTATGCAGCGATGACTAAAGCGCGGATCAAATAGCAACAGTTAATAGCGAGTCTAAATGTCTAACATAATAATATCAATCTGATTCAAGTTTGACCTCACTTATCAGGAAACTCACTTTCACAGCACTCGCGACATCTTTATTAACTTTAGTAAAGAACGTCTGTTCACCTGAAAGTGTTTTTGGAGACTTTCAATTTTATCTTTTCTTAATTGTACCTGCACTTGGTCAAACTTTGCAGCATGCTGAGTCTGGCAATGCCGTCTTATATTAAATTCTTTTTTAACAGAAACTGACTGTGAGCAAACAAGACAAATCAGCACATTATTTGATTCCACAAAGAGATAATCCGATGTCCACTTTTCGTTAAATACACGACATTCACTGTCTACTTTTCGTTTCTGTCGATGAGGGCGGGGGCAGGCTAAGGCTGGAGGCTTACTTCTTGCACAAAGAAGTTGAAAGCCGATACTTTAATAGGCCAGATATGAACTAAGGATGCATATATAACCCCTTGGTTATATTAGCAAATCGGATTTTTATTTCTACTTTACTGGAAGCTTGCGGCGGGCCAGATTACCTGTTGTTTATTAGAGCACACTGGGGGTCGGTCAAAAGAGGTCCGCGGGCCGGATCCGGCCCGCGGGCCGTATCTTGCTCATCACTAGGTTAGGGTTTCGTAGTAGACCTTCTGTCGGTAGACGAAAAGTCTGTACACTTTAGACGAATTGTCGTTGAACCGCGTAGGCCTACCTGCTGTAGCATTGTGGTTTATAACATGTTTGGCAATATTATTCCAAAATCTAAACTACGTGTAGGTTTCATTGTATCGCCGCAGCAGACCCGTCGGAACGAATTTTTAGCAGGGGGTGTATTTCGTAGGTCATTTGGTAAATTGGTAGGTTGTTAGCTGTCGCCCCTTATGAATCTGACTGAAGGGGGTTAACTGCACCCAAGGTTTTTCTTTCCAGGGAGTGCACTGCACCCCTAAGTTTTTCCAAGGGGCGCAGTTGCTGCACCCATATACTCCTCGTTTCGACGGGCTGGCATTGCCAAGGGTTCTATTGATTACTGTACATGTAAGTCTGTTAGGGGCGGATGAGCGTTCGTTTGTTGGAATCATTCGGATGTCGACATGAATTACGCAGACCGAACGTAATGGCGCTATCTACCTGTATCCAGTGTGGTTCACTTGGTCCAGGCCTTGGTGCTAGCGAGGACTAATTGCTGTAATAGTGTGCTGTGGGTCTCCCAGTCTGGATCGCCTGCGGTCTGTTCTTAATTTGTCGGCGAGGATCGTGTTCGGATGTCGTTGGTGTGAGCACGTAACTCCTCTTCAATGGCTTCGAGTCGCTGAGCGGATTGTTTTTAAGAAATGCTGGTTGACGTACAGAGCGCTGCATGACCCGTGCTGTCCAGAGTACCTCGCCTCTCTTGTAAAGAGATCGCATTGTATTGACAGGAGAGCGTCGATCAGCTCGAGTCGTGCGGTCAAGTTTGGAGTAGACCTGTGCTCCGACGCTCTGAGGGTCGGCGGCGGCGTTTGACCGCTCCATCACCGGCGGCGGCGGCGGCGGCGCGCCGAGCCAATTTTATCGGCGGCGACGGCGTGGACTTCATTGACGGCATGGACGGCGTCGGCGGTGTACAAACGGTTAATACAGTACAATACGTGTGACTACAAGGATACCATATGATATCGTCGTTTTTGTTCAATTCTCCTGGTCTTCTGTCACCCGATTCATTTGAAAACAATGTTACGAACTTATAATACACATTACAAATAAAATTAAGCCTATACAATTTAAGAAGTGTATATAGAAATAGAAAATGGTATCTTACAAGAAAATTATTACTTCATTATATATCCGAAATTGACCATAAATGAAAACTTTTAAAATGTTTATGTGCCAATTTATAAAACAAAGCACCGCCGACATCAGACTAGAAAGATTTAAACTAAGCTAAGATGATTTAAACAACAAACGCTCTCAGTTACGATGCATAGGTTCACTGCTCGTGAAATTAACTATGCACTGTTAATTTTAGCATCTTTTTTGTCATCGCGTAATTCTCATCGAAAACGCTTTTCTTTAGCCATTTTTCACAATGTAAACAATACAGGGCGTCATTCGATAGACGAACGAAGCGAAGTAAATAAGTAACGTGTGTTTTGAGTTAGCTAGTGTTGTCTATATGGTGAAGACATTTTTATCCACGTATTACAGCAGTGTTGATCTACTCTGGTTACACGAGAGAAATAATTTCACCATACACTGTAGGGACGCCGGCGACACCCCAGTATCCTCTCAGCGGCGGCGGCGCACAGGTCTAGATTGGAGAGAGATACTTTACACGTGGTAATCCTATCTTGTGGAACTCTCTTCCTGATGATGTCATCACGGCTGATACTCCCGAGCAGTTCATCAAGTGCTTAAAAACGCATCTGTTTAGGTTGGGGTATAGTTGAGATGTTAAAGCGCTTTTGTTATGGGCCTTCGGCCTTGTTACAGCGCTGTAGAAATCGTCCGTGAATGAATGAGTAAATGAATGGCATTAGGTTTCACCATATTCCCTCTTTTGTTCATCTGCTGCTCACAGCAACGTCTCATTACCTGTTGGTAGAACAATGGTAACAGAGCACCTTTACTCGCTAAATTGATTCAAATACGATGGTTGCTAGGCGATTAACCGATGCGGCCATTTGCCTACAGAATTCCGCCGACAGGACTGCTACTTCTCCCTCACTCGGCCAATGATCGCCACTGTTCTTGTAGATATTGTAACTATTTTCAGCAGCGGCATCCGATCTCGTACGGAGAATAACCACCTGCCCTCCTCAAAATTGGTCCTGTAGTGAAATCTATTAAATTGAATGGATAAACATAGTCCCTATGTCCTTCGCAATTTCTTATGTGTCTGGTAAATCTGTAATGTTCATCAAATATCTAGCCTTAAAGTGTCCTCAACAGGCCGGTTTGAGGAAAAAGGCCACCTTCTAAGATGAATGCAAATAATATGGAAAGTTTTGAAATGGGGATTTCGTTTTGTCGTTGACTTTACACGTGGTAATCCTATCAGTGGCATGACATTAGTAACTGTTCGTGACATCAGGCAGGAAACATCTCAAAGGCCAACGTGTCCAGACTATTGTCCTTTTAATCTACCCACAACCAATTTCGTTAAATATTTCCATATATTTTGATATTCAAGACTCGACGATGACCCTAGGCAATAAAAAAGAGAGCTCTTGCAATTCATCGAAAATTATACTCAGGTCCTTCACTTGGTCCTACTGTAGAATGGACGATCCACAACTCAGTCCAGCTGGTTCTCATTGCTTATTGTTTCTTTCTGTATAAGATTATCAACCGGAATTCTGGACTAGATACGCGTAGTTTTTTTTGTTTTGAGCTTCGCCGTAGCCGGTGACAACCACGGTTGCGGGTTGAGAAAGGAGACGGCACACGCACACACACACGCACGCACTTGTAAGACCTCCCAAACGTGAGACCCGCGTGTTCGAATAAATACACAAACTCACACACACACACACAACAAATACAACATGAACGCTCATCCGATCAACGCGTTTTTAAGTGTATCGGATTACACGTTGAATGGCTGTTTTCGAGCTATCGAACAAAACAATATAGCTGTGCAAATAGCAAATGAGGCAAGTAGTAGAACAACGCGGTACATCTGCTCTTTCTGTGTTCAAAAGTGGTAGAAGACAGAACTGAACTTCAAATAATTGACATTGGCCGCACCATTCTGAAATCTTAGTCTGATTATATTATTTTAAACTATCAGTGACTATGGAGAAACAGATACATGTTAGATACCTGATAACCATGCTTCTCTGCATAAGTTTTATCGCTGTGCAAATGGCAGATATTAATAAATCAAAGTACGTTGCAGTAGTCAATAGAAATGGAGATGGCTTGTGTGTCGTTGCGTCTCTGATTCAGTCTAAGTTATCGAGATCTGTCACTGAATGCGCGCGGCGGTGCACTGGCCAACCAGACTGCACCGTTTTCAACTTCTTCGACAACGGAACATGTGAAGTGACTTTGCCCGAATGCGTGGAAACGTTACCAATTGCCGGCTGCAAAGCCTTCGTGGTAAGTCTGAGTCGTTTAATCATTAGTTACGTCTCAAAGTGTCAAGACACTCTTAAGATCCAGCACAAACAGCATGACAGTAACGATGCTGCATTGCTGGATGATTTCAGGGTGCGTATGTTCTATTTTTGATAAGAATATTTGAACGATGTAGATTTTTGCTATGTAGGCCTATGTCGACATCATGATTTGCTGAATGAATTTACATTGTGGTGCGATGAACGAATGAGCGCTAGTTTTAGTTTAGTGCATGTTACTCATTTGCTTTGAGTAGTTGATCAGTCGTGCAGCTTACTATGAGTAGCTGTGTGATAAATTATCGCAGCATATTTAGCAGTCATGGCGCTGGAGTTGAGAACTGCATTATGTCCTCTCTCATTGTAATGAATGTGTTGTTAGTAAAGAAAATATTCAGATGTCAAGATGTTAAATTCAAAATGGTATGGGTTCGGTTTCTTTCTAATTGCAGATAGAAGAGAGAAAAATCGAAAATTATGCAGGTAACGAAACTGCATGTTTTTATTATTTATAAAATGCCTTAAAAGCTTGTTGATCATATTCGGTCCATCATAGACCCTCTTATAACGAACATTCTCTCCAGCCTTCAAGTTGTCCACTGAGGCTACTAGATTGAGGGTATGATTTGCACACCTTTTGTGTTCCAACAGCAACAGCTTAACAGCTGACTCCCTTGGGTAACTATTGAGTCAACATCATCATCTTCATCGTCTGAATGAATTTCATCGTCAGTTTGTTGAACTCTGTCATGTGTGGTGGTTTGAGCGAGTTTTGTGACACTTAGGACCTCCACGTCATTTTCAAAACCATCAGTATCAGTACCGGTATCACCTTCGACAGCTTTGCCCTCTGAATCTTCCATTTCGTGGCACATACCAGGCAAGAGACTGAATGCCTTGACCATGTTTGCGGCATTGTCGATAACAAAATTGACAACTTTATCTGTGATACCATGCAAACTCCTTCAGCACTTCCGCAATTTTCTGTGCTATTCTTTATCCAGGGTGTGGGTGTGTGTGTGTGTTCATATCTGCGACATACCATCGTGTGTGAAACTCGATCTAGGGTCAGCAAATAAACATACTGAACTGTCATACCCAAGAATCCTCTGTTGTGAGAGCTCCATAGATCTGCTGCTGTACACGATACATACTGTGCTTGACTTCCTGCAGTTTGCTGATAAGCTTCTTATTTTCTCTCTCTTGTACAGCTCATTCATGTTTCGCATCAATGTACGGCGACTAGGTATGATGACATCCGGCAACACAGCTGAGCAGCATGTTTAAAACCCTGTGCGTTCCACTGTAGCCATCGGCATCATGTCTTCCAGCAACATGGACCGTAGGGCGGACTGAAACGCTGCTTGACTGACTTTTCTGTTCCCCGACGACCCAGTCAATACTTTGCTGATATCCTGCTGACAGAGATTTTTGGCATCACTGCTGTCGCTGGTTGTTGCGACACATGATCTTTTTGGCAATTGCGTGGTGGTTGCTTTAGCAGCCAGGAAATTGGAAAACACTTGCGGACGTTGCACCTATAAAAATATAAATTTTACATTTAACACAAGAACATTATATTTTATGATAAGAGGCAATACATTTGAAATTTATAATTTATTGGCATGTAAACTACAATTGTCTGAGCAGAGCCTATCGATATCAGGCAGCCTGTCAAACCTGGCATTAAACCCTTTTCAGCAAATTCCGTACAGGGAGTCAGAGAGTCAGTCACATCAGTGACTTCGAATTTGAGAGGTGTGTTGGTACTAGGTAGTACTGTGTAATAGTGTGTATTGCCTACTTCATAACTTTGTAGTACTTCTCATAGTCCTACCTAAAAGTTAACTAAGTTTTAGTTAACTTTTGCCCACCACTGCCATTATGTAAAAGCACAATACTTTGTACTAAGTTTATCATTCTGGAATGCATTATGATCTTGCAGAAATTCACTGCAGCATTTTGTAGAAAAAAGTCCTCATGAAATAAATAGATCAGACTGTCTCGGTTTCACTAAGCTTAAACTTATCAGAATTGAATTTTAAAAACATCAAATGACATATTTTGATATCAAATAAGATGCCATCGAAGCAGTGATTTCTCAAATATTACTGTTTTACAGTATGTTTATGCGTGTAATAATGGTTGACCCAATGGTTATTGATGGCTTTTGTTTACAGTATAAAAATTCTAAAAAGTGAAAAATAATGTTTACTTGCACTCCTCCTAGCAGCTGACCTTTATTCCTTCAGGAGAGTAAAATTGACTTTTTGACATTTGCGTATAAAGTGTCCAGAATCAATTTGAACAGTTGTAGCTGAGCAGCAATGATTGAGATTTCAAAATTAAATTGCAAATAAATACTATGGACGAAATCATCGAAAACCCGCAAAAATTATTGTAATAAACTTTTAAAAGTTTATCATACTTAATTCTAGTAGGAACTCCTTGCTACAATTCCATCTGGATACTTCATAAGAAATCCTGCATAGGCAAATTGTATGTATAGATAGTGAGAATGATAGATTGAAAAAAGCAGAATTCAAAATGGAAATATCAAAATGTAAATATCAACACACTATTATGATACAGCAAAGCATCAAAGGCAATTGATGTGATGCTTTTGCTGTATCATTTCAGTGTGTTGATATTTTGGAAGATACTGACGTCAAATTAGATTAAGCGAAAGTAGTTGATGAAATATACTTGGAGTTTGCTAAAGCATTCAACAAGGAACCTCATTCTATACTGGGAGCAAAGCTATAAATATATGTAATTGAAGGAAATGTTCGTCGATGGATTAGTGCTGAATTTCTGGATATTTAATCAAAAAAGGAGCGATCAAATGAGCCTGGCATCTTTTATAATATTTCAAACCACATGCATAAAACCTTTTTCGATTTTAAGTATTTTCTCATTTAATTCTAGTAGGAACTCCTTGCTACAATTCCACCTGGATACCTAATAATCAGACCTGCTACTTCGTGAGTGAATTTGAAACCGATGAAGCAAATGCGTTGGAAGCCTGTCACGAAATGAATTCCACTCTTGTCAGCATAAACAACAAGGAAGAAAACCAATTTGTGTCTTGCATATCGTAAGATATATGTCATCGCACACAGTGGCGGATTTACCACGGTACCAACTGGTACATCGGTACCGGTCCTCCCTTCAAAATACAAATTTAGGGGTCTCTCTTTTCTTATAATAATAATTTTTTAAAAGACGTTTTATTTCTTTCTTTCTTTGAAGTGATTTATTTTCGAAGATATAGACCTACATGAATGCTTGTATCGGTTAGACTTTAGTAGTGTTTGGACATGGATTAGTATTGAAATGACATTTAATTGTTTAATTTTTTCAATGATACTTGTTTTATTTTTACTTCTTTAAGTGACCACGATGGCGCCGGGGGGTCTCCATGGAAATATTTGTACCGGGCCTCCAACATGTAAATCCGCCTCTGATCGCATATTGTAATATTGTATTTGTCATGACATCTCAATGTGTTACTATAAACGGTTCCATTTCTTCTTCAGTTCCTCTGACCACTGGAGTTCCGCAGGGTTCTGTTTTGGTTCCTTTGCTTTTCACTCTTTATACCACTCCACTTGCACATGTCTTGAAAAATAGGTCTGAAAATTTTCACTTCTATGCTGACGACACCCAGCTATATGTATCCTTTTCTCCGGACTCTGCTTCACCTGAGCTTGCTAATCTACTAAACATCCTTATTACAGCTCGCGACAGGTTTATTTCTAATCGTCTCTTCATCAATCCTTCAAAAACTGAATTCATGATTCTAGGTACTGAACCTCTAATGACGAAATTACCTAAAAACTCCTTAGATTTATCATTTGGAGATGCAGTCTTGGTTCCACTTAAATCAGTTCGTAATTTGGGTATATCATTTGATACTGATTTATCGTTCAAGTCACATTTTTCTAAATTGTCACAGTCTTATTTCGCATTCATGCGTCACTTTAGACGGATTCGTAAGACATTGGATGCAAGGTCTTCAATAATCTTAGCTAATGCATTTATTTCGTCTAAAGTCGACTATTGTGATTCGCTATTTTTGGGTTGCCGAAGTGTTCTCTCCAACGTCTCCAGACTATTCAGAATGCTGTTGCGAGAATTGTAATTCCAACGGGGAAATTTGATCACATTACCCCCGTCCTTCGTAGGTTGCATTGGCTTCCCATTGAACAACGTATTAAATTCAAAATCGCTACCCTCACTTTTAAGATACTAAGAAATCAGCATCCCACTTATCTTCGAGAAATGCTATTATATCATCATCATATATATATATATATATATATATATATATATATATATATATATATATATATCCACGAGGTCTGCAAATAAATGCCTTCTTGAAATTCTCTTGCGTCGCACTAAATCTGGGTGTAGGGCTTTTAGTTATGCATCTCCATATGTTTGGAACTCACTACCCCTTGATATTCGGATGGCCTCTTCTCTAGATATTTGTAGGCGTCATCTTAAAACATATTTGTTTCCTCCTTAGACCTAAGTCTTGGTATTGCCTGACTGATTTTTGGTTTTTGACCTGGACCGAATCGATCCTCCTCAGCTACAGTCTTCTCTGCCGATGAGCACTGCGGTTTGTGGTCCGAGGCGTCCCCGATGAACACCTATGTGTTTGAAACGGACGATAAAATTAATTTGAAATTTGAAATAGAATACTTGCAGTGAGATTAAAACTTGTCTATCTTCAATTATTGTCAATTATTTGTACAAATATCCACCAATTGACATGTTAAAACTTCTAGCATTAACTAAAATGGGCCATGAGGGTATTTTCCAGTAATACGCCTATACTATAACGGTGAAGATCCCGATGTCTATTTTGAGCCTTTCATCACAATCTGCATATTTCTCCACTTCCATCAATTAAAGATCCATAACAGTAACTGTAGGCCTACATTAGGCTAGAATACAGTGTAAATTCATTTATTAACTTGTTGCAGAACTGCTAAATCGAAGTCAGATTACTGGATCGGATTATACAAGAAAGAATGCACCTCAGAGCGCAACGACCTCCTGGCTCGATAACAATACGGCAATTTTCCGTAATTGGGACATTAATGACGGAGAGCCAAGTGATCATTCAAACGAATGCTGCGTTCGTATGACCGCTGGTGGACTGTGGAGAGACAATAGATGTTCTCTTCTTTTAAGATTCGTCTGCAAATACATGGTCCCTTAATCGACATGTGTATTGCATCAGAGTGCGTTACATTGCGAAAACATTCATAGGTATTTATAGCCCTTTTAAAACTTTTAAATGGTATCCTCAATTTCTTTGAGTATTTTTGATTATGAAGAATAATCCGACGAATATAAACAATCATTTTTGCTGTTTGTTTTTTTGCATCTGTATTTTTGTATGACACTATTTTATTCTTTCCAATAATTCCTCGTTGACGTGTAATATAAGTTGCAAGTAGATATGAGAGATAAGTTTAACTGTTAGATGACCGCCGTGCATTGACGGATGCATCTCCTACTGTCTTCATTAATGATTTTCAATTTCTGAATGTATATAATAGCTTATAGAGCAAAATAAATTTTACAGTTACAAGCCTATTAGATTCAGTTGCTTTTAGTTACAGTTCAGAAATAGGCATACGTTCAGAATTTTAATCAGAAAGAAGTTCAAGTCGTAGATTCAAGCGTCGCGCAGCCGTAGGTAGGGGGTAGAGGGCAAGCCGCCCCTGGCGCCTTCCAGGGGCGCATTCCGCACACTAATTAAAAAAATAAAACTACAAACCACTTTCCTCCGACGTAAAATATCGGATAAGTAAAAAAGGTCATCACAGGAATTTTTGTTGTTAGAGGATTAAAATTTTTAAAACTCGGATAAGCAGAAATGAAAAAAGGTCATCGCCGTGAATTTAGGGGCGCAAAATATAAACCTTGGTCCGGGCACCGAATACTCTAGCTACGGCACTGAAGCGTTGGGAAATCTATACGCTACCTTGGACAGAATCGACAGATGCATAGTTGATCGGTAGGCTATAGGCGAGCAGAAATCGAACGGTTCTTTGCCGTTATTTGCAGCATCGAAAGCTTAGCATACTGTGGCTATTTTCCTGTTCGTGTGAAACACTATAAAGTCATATTTGCGATGAAGACTTTATGGTAGATCGACATGATAACGTTAGCTGAAAGAATGGATTAGAATGATGGTAGATATATGTAGCATCTATTGCAAATATAATTTTGGTTTTACTCTTTCGCTGTTAAAATAGTTAATCTTGAATTCATACAGCGATTTGATGTAATCTACATGATATCAACATATAGTCGAAAGTAGACCTTAATTGTCCAATAAAGCCAGTGATAAGAAAGAAAAATTAGAATAATTTGCCTGTCGTTTACTGGTCAGTGCAGTCACAGGTTCTGAACAGTTTTTTTTGGTTTAGGAGAAAAGTTCAAGAAATCAAAGAGGAGGCCGGGTGAAACCTTACGATAAAATATGACGACCTTTTCTCTGCTTTTCAAGACTTTTAGACCTTCTGTGATTCCTGTGGTATCGATGTTTACAAATAAACGGCGCGCAAAGCCTTGCTTGGCCACAACGGGCGCTGACGCTGACAGCCAGACCATTCAGTCAAAATATCGTACAAGATGAATTTATTGCCGTCTCACCCGCAACCTACAAATCGCCAGGCCCATGCATGCTTCGTCCGTATAGTAGACTGTGGGCTCCATTTTTTTTCTTATCAGATTCATCTGCAAATTTAGGGTCCCTTTAAACCTATGGTCAGCATATCTAGTGCATCATTTTGCTCCACCTAGCGAAAACATGCCATACACTGTAGCAGCAACACATGGATAGGCCGGCTATGAAATCTCCTTTTCAAAACTTTTGAATGGCAAGCTAAATTTCTTTGAGTATTTTTTATTATGATGCATACTCAAACGGTTGTGAACAATCATAAATAGGGTTGATTTAATATACTTTTATTTTTGTTTAATGGCACCATTTCTTGTTCAAAATTAGAAACGTGTAACATTTGTTTTTGCTGCATCCACATCATCATTTCACTTTGTTGGCATTGTATTTATGCTCATTTTTTATTCACACATTACGTTTTGCATTGAAGTTTGTGGTTCAATGGAAGTTAACGGCTCTGCCATATCACTAATCTTGCCAAAAAACCTGTTCCTAATGATGCTCTGCTTTGGTAGAGTTGGGGTAAAGTAAAATCATGTAAAGTATCTATAGTACCTATCTTTACTTAGTAGTCTAAAGTTTTAAACACATTCGACGTAGAACAGGCATTAATAAAATTTCTTTTTTTCGTGCAAGAAACTCAATATGCATAGGCCTATAACTGAATACTATTAACTAAACTAGATAAAGAGTTGATGCAAATAATTCTACATTTAGATGGCAAGAAATCATATATAATACATTCAGTAAAGTAAAGCGGTCTTCTTCAGTATTAATTTTGCTGCAAAAGGCTGTTTAACGGCGATAGACAATGTCATGCACAAAATTGAGTCCTGGCATCATTCTTAAAATGCCAACATTTACATTTTCATTTGTTTTGAAAACCTTACAAAGAGTTAATTGGATTAGCCTAATCTTTTCAAGTGCATTACAAAAACTCTTATTTGGCAAGGTTGCTTCAGCGCCATACATTAATACAGGCATAGAATAACTCTTCATCAGATTTTAAGAAATTTGTTCACACGACGCTTACTTAATGGTAGCATCTGCAAGAGACGAAACGAGTCAAGCCCTATCTTCTGTAAACGTTTGCTAAGGATATTATACTATTAGACTTCTGAACAAATGTTTATTTATAAAGAAGAGAAAATTATGCAATAACAACAAAAATGCACGAGTTATAATTTCCCATCTATCAAAGTAATCACATAACAAAGATTATTAAAATGAAATGCAATTGAATTGAATGGACCGATGAAAGTTTTCGAACCGAATCTTTATAGATAGTTTACTGTAATCTGGTGATCTTGACATTGAAACAACTATTAGAGTTCATGGCATTCTGTTCGTTGACTGTGAGCATAATGATACAGTCCAGACACTGGCAATAATTAATTATTATACGAAACCGTACATTCGGAGATGACCATGTACGAAGCAGAGCTTGTCCGGCCTCGCCACAATCCACTAAAAGCGATGGGAGTTCAGCATCTGGGTCATTTGGATCACCGCCATTAAAGTCTCAAATGCGAAACTCATATCGATTCTTTGGCTCGAAGCTTTTTTGCACTTCTGGAACACGCTAACAGGCCGTTTTGCAATTATAGTTTCGGGTTTTTATTTGTCACGGGCAATTGGAGGTGACCTCGCTACTAGGGCAGAAAATTGGGAACTGCAAATATAATATCGATCTCAAACAAGGTGAAACCTAGATGATGTTCTATCCGAAAGTAAAGTTTTTGGCACATCCAGCGCTGTTCAATGCTCATGTGGATCATCGCTGACGTTTGATGTCAATTTGAGTTCGTTCTTGGCAGCTCATGCGTTGGGGGCATTGCAATGTGCAATGGCGAAGATTGGACATGGTCCGCTTTAGATAGCGTAGGCCTACCTGCTGTTGCATTGTGGCTTATAACGCAGCACAATCGTAGTTGTTTAACGTCAATTGCGGAATCTAGCGCTTTAAACAGGGGGTGTCGAGACTTTTGGCGGAAGGCCAAAGGACATGTCTCTTATGTCATCGTGGGTCAAATGCAAAAATGTTTGGCAATAGGCATATTATTCTAAAATCTAAACTAGGTTTCAATGTATCGCAGCAGACCCGTCGGGTCGAACTTTTAGCAAGAGATGCATTTCATAGGCCATCTGGTAAATTGGTAGGGTTTCTACTGTAGCTGTCACCCCTTGTGCATCTGACGCAAGAGATGAACTACACCCATGGTTTTTCCATCCAGGGGGTGCACTGTAGAGATATGCGGGTACAGCAAAATGCCTACCCTACCCGTACCCGTGCAAACACTTTTTTACCCTACCCGTACCCGCTAGCGCTATACCCTACCCGACCCGTACCCGAAAGCTGTGTACCATACCCTACCCGTACCCGTACCCGGCATTGGCAGGAATTTGGAACATCTTACACTGATTTTCAATCCTGCTACATTTTAAATATTACACTCAGCACATGAAAGATTCAGGCTGCATCTTACTTATTCGTTCCAGCCTGTACTGCATCAGTTATACTACAGTCATTGCAGTTACACCCTTCCCTTTGTCATCCAAGGCAGCTCGGCTAGGGCTACTGTTCTGTTCTGTTCTTTAGTCATCCTCCATGCGAGGTTGGGCTATCACATCTCTCCATGTCTGTCGTTCTTCTGTTTTCCGAATCATGTTTTGAAACGAGAGTCCAGTCCATGTTGCTATGTTATCTAGCCAGGCTGTTCTTGGTCTTCCACGTGATCGTCCTCCGGATAATGTTCATTGAATTAGTTCTTTTTCTAGACAAGAGCCTTGTTTTCTCGTGTCGTGGCGTGTCCAAAATAGCATACCTTGCCTTTTTAATGTTGTTCAGCAGACTTCTTGTCGTACCTACCTGCTCCAGTATAGGGCCTACTCACTCATTTGTTCTTTTTGCTGTCCTTGATACTCTTAGAATTTGTCGTAATCTTTTCATTTCAAAGGCTTCAATTCTTCGCTCATCTTCTTTATTCAGTGCTATGCTTTCTGAGCAGTATGTTGCAACTGGCCAAACCAATACTACTACTACTGGCTACTGGCTACCATCAATTACGGTTGAAAGTATATGCCACCCAATCACCTATATAATATCGATTTGCATTCTACTATATTGATTGGGCGCGGGGAGGCGGTATTGGATACTGTCTTTTCATTCAACCATCATGATGAGATATCCGAGCTGCCCTGGACGGAATTGGAATAACTAATTCATTGTAAATAGCACGCACGTTTAGATTAGGACAGATCTAGGACTTAGGAATCAGGGTAATCCACTTGGCAAATAGTAGACCCGGGTACTCTCTGCACTGACCCACCTAAGTTTTTACAGAGGGCGCAGCTGCTGCATCCCCTACACCTCCAGTTCTGACGGGCTGGTATCGCCTAGTTTTACTAATTGCCATAAGTCTGTTAGGCGCGTATCTAACGGTAGTAATCTCCGCTGTTGATGTAGCGCGTCGATATATTGGATCAATCAACATGACCAACGAAACTCAAACCCAAAACGATTTTTGTTCTTCCATTTGTCACGCCAACAAAATACAGGATCTACGATTCTACATAAAGACAATTTTTCAAAACAAAAAAGATTCTACATCAAACCAATGTCACGCATAGACATTCAGCATAAAATGTAAAGACTTAAGTGCTTTCTCGGGCCATCTAAAATCAGTCCGCGGGAAATTTGGCCCGCGGGCCAAGGTTTTGACACCCCTGGATTAGGCTTAAGCAACAATTTGTCTCATTTGCTATCTATCCAGCGTTATTGTTTTTTTTCTAGAGCTCGAAAACAGCCATCCTACTTGTAATCCGATATATTTAATACCGCCTTGATCGAATAAAGGTTCGTGGGTCGAAGTCATTCGGACATCGACATAAATTACGCAGACCGGACGTAATGACATTTAGGGTTCACCATATTCCCTCTTTTGTTCATCAGTCTCTCATCAACAGCGTCTCATTATTACAATGCATTCATCGTCTGACCGGCAGCCAAAGGTCAACTGCAGAGCGTGTCATCACATGTTGGTAGAACAATGATAATAGAGCACCTTTACTCGCTAAATTGATCACAAATACGATGGTTGCTAGGCGATTAACCGATGCGGCCATTTGCCTACAGATTTCCGCCGACATGACTACTTCCCCACTCGGCCAATGATCGCCACTCTCCTTGCAGATGGTAACCATTCTCAAAAGGGGCGTTCGATCCTCAAACGGACATTCGCCATCTATCCTGCTATCAGTGGCGGCTCTAGGATTTGGCAAGTGGGGGGGGGGCCGTTGGGGGAGAACTTATAATCATGGGGGGCCAACCATTTGTTGTTTAATGTATGTAGCATTAAGTATAGGGTCCCAACTGGGGGGCCACTGGGGGGGCCAGGCTCTCAATAGGGGGGCACGGGCCCCCCTGGCCCCCCCCGGTGGAGCCGCCACTGCCTGCTATACAATGGCCTATATCCTACATTGTAATTAGTCCATTAGATGAAATCTGTTAATTGAATGGATAAATATAGTTCTTATGTCCTTCATAATTTTTGTGCTTCTGGTACATTTGCAATGTTCATCAACTAGCTTTAATAGTTTCTCAACAGGACGGATTCAGGAGAAAGCCCACGTTTTAGACTCATGTAAATATGGGCAGTTTTAAAATTGGAGTGTGTTTTGTCATGGACTTTCAGATTTAGTGGCATGACAGTAGCTCACGACTCAGACAGTAAAATTCTCTAAGGTCAACTTCTTTTCCAACCTGTTGTTCCTTTAATCTACTTACAACCAATTTCGGTAAATATTTGTATATCTTGTGATATTCAAGACGCAACGATGACTACAGTGGCGTAGTCAAAGAGGGATTTGGGGGGTTTGAACCCCCCTTGGGCGCCGACGAAAAAGTTGCTAATGTGTTTCCATGCATTTTTAATTTTCAGACGAGGTTTTGAGGGTAACCCCCCTTGGGGCTACTGACAAAAATTTTTACAGCGCCATAGGCGTGACGAACCTGTTTTTGCTTGTCACCATCTGAAAGGAAAAATTTTTGAATTAAAGACATAGGATAGATACCTAGGATGGCCTTCTTTTCTTGTCAATATTTTTCGAAAGTTAGTTACGGTCAAATTCAAAACCAAACCCCCTTCTGAAAATCTTGGCTACGCCATTGGATGACTATATGCCACCAGAAGGAGAGCTCTTGAAAGTCACTTGGTCCTAAAATGCACGCACCAAAACTCGCTCCAACTGGTTCTCATTGTATATTGCCCATTTCTGTATATCAAGCAGGGTTGTGGGTTCGACACGCGTAGTTTCTTTTGTTATGGACTTCGCTGTAGCCTGTGGCAACCCTGGTTGCAGGGTTGAGAAAGAAGGAGCCACGCACACACTCGCACGCACGCACCTGCAAGATATCCCGGAGGAGGTCTTTTCTGTGCATGCAAATGGAGAGGGCATATTTCGTTGGCTATCTCGGCTTCTTAAAGGATCATCAAAATCTGAGATATAACGAAAACGTACAGAGAGAAATAGTTTGAGGCAATTATGGTTCTAACGGCAACGTGACAAGTTCAGACTTCTCTATAGCAAACGTGAGACCCACGTGTTCAAATTAGGCTAATACACAAACGCACACAAGCACAGCAAACTGGACAATATGTACATTGTCTTTCAAATTTATGAACTTAATGGTGACTGGTGAAGCATAATTTATTTTTAGTTGTTATGCTCTTTTATAAAGTGCAATATAGTACGGATTCAGGAAAGACAATGGTACCAGAGATGCAATCCTGAAATCTATATCTGCTTTGTGGACTATGAATAAGCATTTGATCGAGTGAAAAGGACAAAACTGATGAGGTCACTCAGAAGAATAGAATGGACTACAGAGACAGAAAATCAATCAATATCTCTCCGTGTGAATGGAAAAGAATGAAACAGAATGCTGATGCGTAGAAGACGAACAAAAAGAATTTTCGAGCAAACGCACACCCACATACATGCATATATATATATATATATATATATATATACTCATACACACGATCTTCCCCGTCGATAAACGGCGGTCAGATTCAGTTACAGACAAAAGCAGAGAGCACTCGCAAAGACCTTGGAGGGGCAAATGAAAATGACAGCAGAAGAATAATTCCTGACACTTCTGATGAGGTGCCTCAAACACCAAGTACTGTCATCAGATCCAGATCTAGAAAAACAACGCAACGAAAACAAACTAATATAAGCGGTCACTGAAAAATGCAATAGGTCTTAGATATAAATCACACCAAGAAGAGTAAACTGCGAATGTAAAATGATACTTCAGATGGTCATGGATGGTAACGGTTATCGATTCATCAAGAAATGAAACGCTCGACAATTCGCTGTTGGTTGCCGTTCAGACAGAGAATGAATTATCAATAATCACAGGCTGCTGATGAACAAAAGAGAGAACTTCCGAACAGATTGATTCAAGGATGGCATAGGAGTATGGTAAAGACTATTGCCAAGAGTCCGATGACTTCGACACACGAACGCGGAGCGCTACTAAATTGTTTTCGAGTTTTCTAGCAAAACGAATGCTCTCTCTATGTTCAGAAGTGTTAGAAGACAGAACAGAATTGCAGTTATTTTAGTTCCACTTCTCTCAACTATTTGTTTCAAACTTTCAGTGACTATGGAAAGACAGAGCCATTCTAGATACCTGATAACCATGTTTCTCTGCATAAATTTCACCGCTGTGCAAATGACGGTTTATGATCTATCAGAGTACTTTCCAATTCTAAATAAAGATGGAGATGGTTTGTGTGTCGTTGCGTCGCTGATTGAGTCTAAGTTATCGTCAGCTCTTACTGAATGTGCACTGTGGTGCTTTGGCCAACCAGATTGCACCGCTTTCAACTTCTTCAACAACGGAACATGTGAATTAATTACGCATCCCGAATGTGTGAGAACGTTACGTATTGCCGGCTGTAACGCCTTCGTGGTAAGCTCAGATTCATTTAATAAGTATTATTATTGGCCTCGCCTCGAAAAATCATTATAACAACACAATAATATGATCCAGGATAAGCATAATGATAGTAGAGATGATGGATAATTTCATCGTGAGTACGTATTTTGGATGGCCAGCGTACTAGCCTAATTCTTCTACTAAGAATATTTTTGGGATAGGCCTATAAATGATTTGCTATATCGTCTGGTATCTTGATTTCTTCTATGAATTTGCATTGCGCAGACGCAAAAGAAAATTAGCGTTGGTTTATATTATTAGTTAGCCGTGTGTGATTATCGGTCTACTTGGCGTTGTGCAACCGGTTCCCGTCAGAACACCGAAGTCAAAAAACGTCGATTTCGGCCAGTACTTGGATGGGTGATCATTTCGGGCTTCGAGTCGTTGTGCCGGCAGCAAATAAAGCTGTTCATCGCTTATGCGTCGATAGATTGATTGAAGCGCTAAGCTGCGAAGGTGTAACGCGGGTCTAGAGAAGCAATGGCAAACTACTCTCGATCAAAGGCAAAAGCCACCTACGTCGAATCTCATCACAGAGATCAGCTGCGGACCAAACGCTCATTCGAGTACAAGAATGCCTTTACCTCTTTATCTTTGTGTAATTATCCAAATGTTCCATCTGACCATGAACAGCGGTAGTGAGACTATCGCAGCCATATGCAGTATAGACAGTATTAGACACTGTTACTGGAGTTTGCAACTACATTATGTTCTTTCTTTTTCTATATTGTATGGATGTCTTGGTATCAACAGAAAAATTAAGATAAAAAGAACGGCTTCTAAACATATGCAATTACAGAATAGACTTAAATTCAAGTTGATATGCGCTCAGATTGTTTCTTATTGCAGGTAGAAGGAAGAAAGTCTGAACATTGTACAGGTAACGAAACTGCTTATTATTCATAAGGCTTTAGGTTGGCTTGTATAAGGTGAATAAGTGTTGCTGGAACTACAATCAAATTGACTAAAGAAAATCTGTATGGTTCTAGGACTATTGACCACAGGACGATTGACCATAGGACGAATGACCATAGGACGATTGACCACAGCGGACTTTTGAACACTGGACGATTGACCACAGCGGACTTTTGACCACTGGACGATTGACCACAGCCGTGAGTATCAGGCTTAGCACGCTGTCTGCTGCATGCATGCATGCACGCATGCAAAAAAGGAAACCAAATGCTGGGAATGATGAAAAGGACAACAGTGAGTCGATATATATATATATATTATATATATAAATTTATATATATATATATATATTTATTTATTTATTTATAGACAATAGCAACAATGTTATTGTCTATATATATATATATATATATATATATTTTTTTTTTTTTTTTTTTTTTTTTTTTTTTTTTTTTTTTTTTTTTTTAGCCCTCGGTACTTCATTCCCGAAGGTCTTATGAAAAAAAGTGTCCGGAGACATTAAGAAATTGTGTGGCTAACTCTCGTCCGGTTCGAGGTCTGGAAAAGTTCCTCGAAAAGCAATGGCGTTAAATCGCTGCAGAGTGACAGACAATCGTTGGAAGAGGAAACTTCCTTCTCTCGTGTCTCCGGATTGCTGAGCAAGACGACGTCCAAGCTCGTTGAAAAACAAAGGGCGTCTTGATTTATGGGGCCAAGCGTCTCAAGTGCGATTGGCAGGAATGTGCATGGGGGTCAGGCTTTGATATTTTGCTGTTTTTCTGACAGCAGCGGGCTTCGGCGGCGGCTCCTGCTGCGAGAGAAGTGGATGGTGGGCAGGTGGCGGCGACTGTGTCCGCCACGGTTGCATCCCATACCAGGCTACGTCCGGCTTGCCACGGGATCAGGGTCATACCGTCTGGTCTTCTTCCGTCGGATCTGCTAAGACCAGGCGGTTCCTTGATGGAAGGGACCCCCGCTCTAACCAAAGCCCGCTGTACCAGATCGTTCAACGTGGCATGGCGAGTGGTACGACCTGGGCCCAGGGGACAGGATAGCCCATGCGAGCCGTCTTCCAGCACTTGGGCACCACAGGGGCAGAGATGCTTCTCGCATATGTTGGCGCCCAGGCGGAGGCCGATGATGATTCTGATGGTTTCGTCGTCCATTCGCAAGCCACAAGAGGAGATGGGCAGCGCGTGAAGCCAATCGCTGGCGTGGCATGCCGAGACGGCTTTGAGTCGGGCTTGATGATAAGGTCCTGGGTGGGCTTGGGACAGGGCGTCACTGTCCTTTCGGATGAGCGGACGGTCCCAGGTGGTCTGCTTGTCAAGTTGACCGGACGTTGGGCCTGGAAGCTGGCTGGCGAAACACCATTGGTCCATGATTTGTGATTCATGAGAATCGATGTTAGGGCATGCCCTCACAAGCATGGAGGACTGGAGGGTCGGGTGCCTGCAGCTGAAGCCAGAAAGGCAGAAGGTGCAAGCATGGACACCTGACGGATCCCCAGACCCCGTTCCTGATTGGGAGCGTCGCCTGAAGCCACTGACTGTCAGAAAATTGTATATTTAGGATGCTACTAAGGCCTTCACGCATGATGGCGTCGAAGCGTTCTAGCAGCGGGTGACCAGCACAAGGGTGCAGCGCAATAAGTATAGGAGCTTGGAATGGCTCAAAGAGCTCCTGAGAAGAAAAATGGCGTCCTGCCTTGAATTAATGGCAGACGGCTCAGTGCCATCTGCAACTCCACAATGCGACAGGACATCACATTTTCAAAAGCGGTGGACGTGCTTAAGGGTGCGCCTAGCAAAATGGCATCCTCTTGGCTGGTCTGCGAGAATCGGTCCATAGCTGTGTTGGTGTCTGTCTTTGGACCCTTGCAAATGACTTCGCATTTCTCATAGTTTAGGGACAATCCCTAGATTTTTACATCCCTTTTCTATTGCTGCCAAGTCCGCTGCGACGTCGATGGTGGGGCCGCCCAGGGTCAGATCATCAAGGTAGCCTAGAGTGAGTGTTGAAGCTAGGCTTTTCAGTATGGGTTGAGAGGAAGGCAGAATAAAAGGGTCCCAGGGGTCCCCTGTTGTGGACCCAGCTGCGAAAGCACCGAGAAGTCGCCAAATTGGAGGGAGCTGGGCTTGCAATATGAGAGGTCGCAGTAAGCCGATATTTCGGGTAGGATATTTCCTAATTCGGCCAGCATGCTATCTCTGAACATGCTGTTGAAAGCGTTCGTGAAGTCTAGCTTCACGAGGGCATGATCCTCAGGCATGTTCAGGATAAAGCGTCTGGCCGAATGTACTGCGGCCTCGCATCCTCCGGGGCATCCCACGCCCACCTGAAGGGGTGCAAGATATTTTGACACCCTAGGAGGGCGAAATTGGAGGCACATTTGGAGGCAAGCCGACGCCAGAAGTAGCCGATGGCAATTGGACGCAGGCCCCAGATTTCTTTCGCAGGGCCATCAGAGTACCGCCAAAAAGGATGGGGCGAACCTGATCGGGGCATGTGCCTTTTAAAAGAAGATTTGTCAACCCTGTGATGGCAGTTACCAGTCTACTCCCCACCTCTGGGCATGCCACTAGCTCAGCCACCAGTTGTGGCCTCAGACCATCCGGGCCCCCGGAGGAGCCAGTGGGAAAAGAGCGGATCTGCTCTCTAACCTCGTCTTCGGTCACCTGGAGTGGGGGCATGATAGTTGTGAGGGTGCGGGTACCCTGTCCTGCGGAGGAGTTGGATGTTTCAGCATAATCTCCCGAAGTGCCTGGGGATCCGGAATTACCGGTTCCTCGTCGGACATTAGTATCCGCACCGCTGCTCTTATGTTCCCATCCTCCAACTTTGATGACACAGCAGCTGCTAGCAGCTTGCTTTTGTCTCTTTTCTTGGTCGGTCTTGTATTTGGACCATGACTATTGTGAGGTGGAGAGTTTAGACTGGAAGAGAGCGACTCCGAGAATTCTTGTACTCTTCTTTTGAAGAGGGTTGACAAATTATGTTTTTTGCCTCCCCTGGTCGGTTGCTTCAGGACTCCGGGGGCAAAATATAGTAGCTCCCTCCAATTTGTGACGACAGAAGGGGCCTCAATAACTTTGCTTATGATGTTAACTAGCAGTTGCCCAACGGCAGGTCTAGCTGCTTTAGGAATATGCTTAGTTATCGGGCCCCGTTCAACTGGATGGAAGAAAGGGGTTGCATTATTGCACGCCTGGGCATTGCTGTTTGGCGCTTCTGCTGTTGTTGACGTGTTGACCGCTGCCGGCGAGTTCTGCTGGGTGGCTGTTAAAGGAGGATTCACAACAGCGCCGAGTGATTGATTGCCCATAGGGGATTGGTTAGACCCTGGGCAGGGGTTGGAGTGGGGTCCATGCAGGTGGACCCGCCCATCCTTAAGGTGAAGGCGCCTGACAGTCCTGCAGACGCTGCAGAGCCCCGTACCCTTCTGAGACAGTTGGGACAGGTCTGTGCTCATTGGAGCGTGAACAAGTGCATTATTAATTGGCTTGTGGTTACTAAGTGCTATTAGGGCCTAATGGTGCGGGGTGCGGCAAAACAAAATGGTGGAAACAATCAAGGGGAAACGAACCAAACATACCTAAACGGCAGCCAGAAAAACGCTAAAATCGAACGAAACCAAAACAAAAGGCCGTCCAAAACGATAAAACCAAACGCTCCGGACCACAACGAATCGTCTTGCCGAGAATGAGAGAGGAAGGCCTACAGAGGATCTCGAAAAACAGGATAATAACACTTCGAAGTTTCAATGCTGCCGACCGGAACGAGAGTAGCGCACACAAAATATATATATATATATAATTTTATTTAAGCAACCGAACGAGAGCTAGCACACTATAATTTCATGTCTCCGGACAATTTTTTATCATAGGTCCCTCGGGAAAGAAGTACCGAGGGCATAATTTAAAAAAAAATTATATATAATATATATATATATATATAAGCTTAATAAATCACTTGGCCAGTATATCATTACTTTGGTCAATACTGTTAAATATGACGCAACATAGAGTGTCTGTATCCCAGACATTCATACGAAGTGAGACACGAGATCAATAAGTCAATATCTAGAATGTTCAAATAATCAATCAATCAATCAATCAATCAATCAATCAATCAATCAATGACTTTCTATGTCTAAACTATAACAGTGCCTGTGACATCAGTCGATGGCGCACCAAATTCAATATGTAAAATATTAGAGCCAGGTCAGGTCGGAAAGGTCAGTCAGATCGGTGGATTGCAATCTAAGGGGATAGGCCATGCCATGCCAAACAGGTAAGTCTAACTCTTAAGACTAGATCTAAGAAATGATAATGTGCTGTTTATACGAAGATGTTGTTTTATGCTGTTTATGTTGGTTATGAATTCCAAAGTTTGGTCCACACAACGAGAACAGCTAGTGCCAATGATTGTACGAGAATGAGGAACTACAAATGAAAGTCTTGCCTAGTGTCTAATAGAATTACCAGCAGATGGATAGATAAGCCGTGTCTTAAAATAACGAGTTATTGTTTAATAAGATTTTATCGACTAAATGACAGATTTTAAAATTAATTCGCTGTTCAATAAGAAGCCAACGTAAGGAACATCTGACTAGGTCTCACAGTATATGTTCAAGTTTGGGAGGTTTGGATATAACTCTGATTAAAGAATTCCATACTCTCTGGAGCTTCGACAATCAGAAGATCTTCGTTATAACGGATTCGGTAATAACGAATACTCGGATATAAAATACCGTAATGTACAGTCTCGTGTGATACGCTACTGTATTGAATGGTATTGGATATAGCGTGCCTAGGATATGGCGCACTCAATTTTACAGATCCCCTAAGTACATTATAACGCAGTTCTACTGTATTTGAAAAGGTCTACTTGATGCCAAAGGCAGGAATTTGCAATAATCTAAATAAGTAAGTGATGTTTAGATTATTGTGGCGACTCGTCCACAGGCGGACTGCGAGAGCACATTACAGAGTTAAAGTTCATACTGTAGCTAGTGCGGAACTACGAAGTCCTTAGCCTCTCCTTGAAAATGTTGAGCGAAGAGGATAGTTGAACGGATGGAGGTTTGATTTTAAAAAACATAATTATAGAAGAAGTTATAACCGATATTTTACAATTTTACAAATCTATTTATAAAAGTTCTCGATATTTTCACGTTGTTTTGTAACAGTCTTATTACGCTGCAATAAAGCCTATGCGGTCAGTTGAGGCCTACCACGGAGGCTGCCTGCCACCCGTCGAGGGATAGGCTAAGCGCTCGGCATCCTGCGAATTGGATTGATAATTAGTAATATAAACAAAGTCCAGCATTTAAAGTTTCTATTGCATATCTCCCTCGAAGAGGTTAACATTTAAGGATGGAGTGAGAAAATCCAGCTATTTGCAGGTTATTAACTGTGCAATATTAACTGCCTTATGAACAAATAACGCTATTTTGATTAAATGACCAAGTGATTAAGTGTCGGTGATTAATTGTCGCGTGATTAAACATCGCCAAACCTTTGCTCGATTTTAAGTATTTTCTCGTTTAATTCTAGTAGTGACTCCTTGCTACAATTCCAGCTGGATACTTCGTAATCAATCCTGCTACTTCGTGAGTGAATTTGAAACCGATGAAGCAACTGCGTTGAAGGCCTGTCACGAAATGAAATCTACTCTTGTCGGCATAAGCAACGAAGAAGAAAATCAATTTGTGTTTAACATATCGTAAGATATATTGCAGCCTAATGTGGTAACATCTACAGTATTGCTCGTCATGAGTTACTTGCACTGAGATTAAAACTTGTCCATCTTCAATTGTACATTATTTGCCCAAATATCCTCCAATTGACATTTTGAAAGCACTTGCATGAAATAAAATGGGCTATCTGTGAGTATTCTCAGGTAATGCACCTACAGTGTATAGTCATGATCCCATCAGAGGCGTAGCGACGGGGGTATATCGGTATATATATATATATACCTTCCCCAAATCAGCCTACCTTAAAGTTTATTTATGTGATTTACATGTGATTATAGGCCTATGTGGTTTGCATGGTTTATTTGGTTTATTGTTAGGCCTAAGATTTATACCCACCCAAAAAATTTATACCCTCCCAAATCAAATTCCTGGCTACGCCCCTGGATCCCATGTTTATTTTGAGGTTCTCATCACAATCAGCAACTATCGCCACTTCCATGAATTAAAGGCCCATAGCAGTAACTGTAAGCTAGATAAAAGTCATTTGTTAACTTGTTGCAGGACTGCTAAGACGCAGGCCGGGTACTGGATCGGATTACACAAGAGACCATGCCCTAATAGCGCAACGGCCTACTGGCTCGACAACAATACGGCAACGTTCCGCAATTGGGATGACTCTGAGCCAAGTGATCTGACAAACGAATGCTGCATCCGTATGGTCGCTAGTGGAAGGTGGAGAGACTTCTATTGTCATCTACTTTACAGATTCGTCTGCAAATCCAAGGTCTCTTAAACCTATGGTCAGCATGAATATTGCACTAATGTGCATTACTTAGCGAAAAATCTCATGGGCACTAGTAGCACTTTTAGAACTTATAAATGGTATCATCAATTTCTTTGAGTATTTTTGATTATGAAGAATAATCCGACGAATTTGACACAGTCATCTTTGCGGTTTGCTTTATTGAACCTGTATTTTTTGTATGGCACAATTTTATTCCTTCTAATAATTCCTCGTTCACGTGTAATATAGGTTGCAAATAGATATGAGCGATAAGGTTAACTGTTATAAATCCGCGGTGTATTGACGGATGCATCTTCTATCTCATTAATGATTGTCAATTTCTGAATGTATGTCATAGGTTTTGTAGCAAAATAAAGTATACAGCTACAGGCCTATTAGATTCCGCTGCTTTTAGTTGCAGTTCAGTAATATGCATACGTTAAGAATTTTAATTAGAATTCAGAGAGGAAGTTCCAGTCATAGATTCAAGCGTTGGAAAATCTATACGATACATTGGACAGATGCATTGTCCTGAAGGCTAAAGGCGAGAAAATGTCGAGCGGTTTTTGCCGTTATTGGTATTGATTGCGAGCTTAGCGTACTGTGACCGTTTTTCTGTCCGTGCGAAACACTATAAAGTCATATTTTCCATAAGAGTGTAGGCTAGATTGAGATGATAGTGTTAGCTAATAGAATTGATTACAATGATGGTATATATACAATTTATGCCGCATCTGTATTGCAAATATTTTAGTTTTGACTCTTCAACTGTTAAAATAGTTATTATTGAGTTCATACAGCTATTCTATATAATTTATATGACCAACACTGACCTCGATTGTCCACACAGCCAGTGTAAGGAAGAAAAATTAGAATCAGTTGCCTGCCGAAAAGTCACAGGTCCTGAACATTTTTTGGCTTACGTGAAAAGTTCAGTAAATCAAAGTGGTCGGGTACATCCTTGCGATAATATGTGACGACCTCTGCTTGCTAAGACTTCTCGACCTCCTGTCAGGGCCGCCGAGAGGGAGGGACAGGGGCAAATTCACTTGAGCCCGGCGGTCTGGAGGGGCCCAGGCCGATAATGAAGATGTGTTATTAATAATGATAACGATAATAAAATCACAAAAAGGTCACCATGTTATGTTGTACAGGGACCCGGCGAGTAAAAGGGGGCTCAGGCGCTGAGGAGGACACCATAAACACTATTAACACAGCGACAAACCAAAAAAAGGTCATCACCATTTCTAAGACTTTTCAGGAGCCCGTCGGTCCTTCTGCACAGGGGCCCGGAATTTCTTTCGGCGGGCCTGCCTCCTGTCATTCCTGTTGTATCGACGTTTACAAATAAACGGCACGCAATGTCTTGCTTGGCCACCCCGGGCGCTGACAGCCAGTGTTTACTCTAGGCCTTCCCTGGGGGAATTTCTCCTTCTCACTCCAAAGTTAAAAAATCCTCCCCAATTTTTTTAAATTTAAAATAAATGTTATATGTTGTATTGGGAGATAGAAATTCCCCCTCAAGTATGACGACGGGGGCTTTTATTTTTTGAAGAGGGGAAAATGTAAGGATGACAACTTTTCTGTTTGCCAGGGTATTTCAGGAGGGTAGATGACCTTTTTTGCTCGTCACCACATTTTAAGGGGAAGATAAGCTTTTTTTGCTTGTCAAAATTTTTAGAGACTCAGACCTTGTCCCCCTCCCGAACATTCCAAAATCCTCCAATGTCAAGGTGACTAGAATAAACACTGGCTGACAAGGAGACCATTGGTTAAAAATGCTCGTATACGATGAGTTCTTCGGGCACACCCCGGCCCCTTCAAATCGTCGGGCCTATGCACGATGCATCCATATGGTCGTTAGTGGGCTGTGGTCAGACCATCCATGCCCTTCTATTCTCACATTCTGGCGCAAAGCTACGGTCTCTTTAAACCTACGATCAGAATGTCTTAGTGCATCATTTGTTCCACCTAGCGAGAGCATGCCACAGGCGAAACTATTCGAGTCAGTTGCAGCAGCAGCAACATATTTTAAGGTCGGATATGAGAACTTCGTATCAGAACTTTTGATTGATATGCTAGATTTTTTAGAGTGTTCTATGATCATGATGCATACTCCGACGGATTTGAGCAATCATTAAAACGGTCGATTTATTACGCTGTATTTTTGTTTAAAGGCGCCATTTTTCTTTCCTATAAATTCTTGCTCACAAGTAAAAACGTGTAGGCTAACGTTTGCTTTTCAGAATCCACATCATTATTTCACTCTGTTGGCATTGTATTTCTGCTCATTTTTTAAATTCTGCATTGCGTTTTTGCATTGAAGTTCGTGGTTCAAGGGACGTTTACTGGTAAGCTACGTCACTTATCTTGTCACAAAAGCCTGCTCCAATTGCTGCTCTGCTTTGGTAGATTTGGAGGTAAAGTGTAAAATTATATGCAGCATCTAACTTTACTTAGCAACCTAAGCACATTCGACGTAGAACAAGCATTAATGTAATAATTCGTTTTTCGTGTAAGAAACACAACATAGAAACTGAATACCATTAACTACAGTGTAAGCTAGTTAAAGACATGATGCAAAATGTTCAACATTCAGATGACAAGCAATCATACGTAATGCATGGAACAAAGTAGAGCGGCTTTCTTTAGTATTTTGCAACAAAGGATGTTTAACGGCGATAGACAATGTCACGCACAAATTTGAGTCCACGCATCTTTCTTAAATAGCCAACATTTACTTTTACAGTTGTTTTGAAAAACCTTACAGACAGTTATTTGGATTAACCTATCAAGTGCATTGCAAGTGGCCTACTCTTACAGTGTTTGGCATGGTAGCTTCAGCGCCACACAATAATACAGGCGTGCGATAACTTTTCATCAGATTGGCAGTAAAGAAATGAGTTCAGATGACGTCTATTGAATTGTAGGATCTGCAAGAAACGAAAAGTGTCAAACTCCACGTTTTATAAACGTTTCCTACTGCTATTGTACTAGCCTATTAGACTTCTGAGCAAATATCCGTTTACGAAGAAGAATAAATGGGGCAATGCAACAAAAATACACAAGTCACAAGAGAACGTTTACATGACCGTTCACATCTATCAATGTAATCAATGTAATCACATAATAAAAGCTAAGGTTAAAAAGTAGTAAAAGTAGGTCCCGTACTCGAGTCCGAGCGTTGGGTTCCGGTGCTTATCTCCGGCCTGGGCAATCAGCGACGTAGGTGGTATAAACCATTAATCTTGGGTAGGTTGCCATTACTTTCTTCAGACCCACGTTTAATGCGTACGCCTACCTGCTGTAGCATTGTGGTTTATAACGCAGAACACTCGTACAGTGTAGTTGTTTAACGTCAATCTAGCGCTTAAAACAGGGGGTGTCAAGGCTTTTTTGGGGATGGTCAAATGACGCGCCGCTCATGTCCTCGCGGACCAAATGCAAACATGTTTGGCAATATTATTCCAAAATCTAAACCAGGTTTCAATGTGTCGCCGCGGCAGATCCGTCGGAACGAATTTTAAGCAGGGGGTGACTTTCGTAGGTCATTTGGTAAATTGGTATTTTGTTAGCTGTCGCCCCTTATGTATCTGACGCAAGGAGGTGAACTGCACCCAAGGTTTTTCTTTCCAGGGAGTGCACTGCACCCCTAAGTTTTTCCAGGGGGCGCAGCTGCTGCACCCATATACCCCTCGTTCCGACGGGCTGGCATCGCCAAGAATTCTACTGATTACCGTAAGTCTGTTAGGCGCGTATCTGACGGTAGTAATCTCCCGCACTTGATGTAGCGCGTGGATATACTGGTTCAGTCATCGTGACCAACGAACTTTAAAAAACATTTATGCTCTTTTATTTGTCACGCCAACAAGGCACGGGATCTACTATTCTACGTCAAGACGATTTTTCAAAGCAAAAAAATATTCAACATCAAACCAATGTCCCGCATAAACATTCAGCATAAAATTTAAAAACTTAAATACTTTCGCGGGCCACCTAAAATCAGTCTGCGGAAAATTTGGCCCGCGGGCCAAGGTTTTGATACTTCTGGCTTTGGCTAAGACATTTATTTGCTTCATTTGCGATTTGAGCTGTGTTAGTGGTTTGTCGGAGATCTCGAAAACAGCCATTCAACTTTAAATCCGATACATATAATAACGTTTTGATCGGATGAGAGTTCATGTGTCGAAGTCATTCGGATGTCGATATGAATTACGCAGACCGGACATAATGGCGCTATCTACCTGTATCCGGTGTGGTTCACGTGGTCCAGGCCTTGGTGCTAACGAGGATTGATTACTGTAATAGTGTGCTGTGGGGTCTCCCGGTCAATAAACTGGATCGCCTGCGGTCTGTTCTTAATCTGTCGGCGAGAATAGTGTTCGGATGTCGTTGGTGTAAGCACGTAACTCCACTTCTCAGGGATCGCCTTCAATGGCTTCGAGTCCATGAGCGGATTATTTTAAAGAGATGCTGGTTGACGTACAGCGCGCTGCATGACCCCTGCTGTCCAGAGTACCTGCCTGTCTTGTATAGAGACCCCAGTGTGGTAACTTTTAATACGTCGCTCTGCTCGAGTCGTGGGGTCAAACTTCAGGTTCCTCCTCCGTCCAAGACTACTAAGTTTGGAGAGAGATCCTTTACACGTGGTAATCCTATCTTTTGGAACTCTCTTAATTCCTGATGATGTCATCACGGCTGATACTCCTCAGCAGTTCATCAAGAGCTTAAAAACGCATCTGTTTACGATGGGGGTATAGTTGAGGTGTTAAAGCGCTTTTGTTACGGGCCTTCAGCCTTGTAACAGCGCTATAGAAATCGTCCGTGGATGAATGAAAAGGCATTAGGTTTCACCATATTCCGTCTTTTGTTCATCTGCTTCTCACAGCAACGTCTCATTTTTTTTACAGTTTCATTCTTCGTCTGACTGGCAGCAAAAAGCGATTTGCAGAGCGTGTCATTACATGTTGGTAGAACAATTATAATTGAGCATCTTTATCCACTAAGTGATTCAAATACGATGGTTGCTAGGCGATTAACCGATGCGGCCATTTGCCTACAGAATACCGCCGACATGGCTGCTACTTCTCCCTCACTCAGCCAATGATCCCCACAGTCCTTGCAGGCTGTAACCACTCAGCAGCGGCGTCCGATCTCCTACGGAGAATAGCCACCTGCCCTCTTCAAAATTAATCTTGTAGATGAAATCTATTAAATTGCATGGATAAACATAGTCCATATGTCATTCGTAATTTCTTGTGTGTCTGGTAGATCTGTAATGTTCATCAAGTATCTAGCTTTAAAGTGTCCTCAACAGGTCGGGTTCAGGAGGAAGGCCACCTTCTAAAATGAATGCAAATAATATGGAAAGGTTTAAAATGGGGATTTCGTTTTGTCGTGGGCTTTGATATTTAGTGGCAGGACATTAGTTCATGACATCAGGCAGCAAGCAAAAATCTCAAAGGCCAACGTATATAATCTATTGACCCTTTAATCTACCCACAACCAATTTCGGAAAATTGTTCTATATATTTTGATATTCAAGACTCGACGATGACCATATGCAAGCCCCACAACTCGATCCAACTGGTTCTCATTTGTTTATTGCACCTTCCTGTTTAAGCTTACCAACCGGAATACTGGACTCGATACGCGTAGTTTTTTTGTTTTGAGCTTCGTCGTAGCAGGTGACAACCACGGTTGCGGATTGAGAAAGGAGGCGCCACGCACACATACACACACGTACTTGTAAAACCTCCCAAACGTTAGACCCACGTGTTCGAATCAATATTCAAACTCACACAACAACAACAACAACAACAATAATAACAACAAACTGGGGAGACTGCCCTATTTAATATGTGCATTGCCTTTAAAGTTTATTAATTAATGATGACTAGAGGGTGACCAGGCAATTCGGAGCGGACAATTCGGAGCAGGACAATTCGGAGCCAAAAGAAAGAAAGTAATAGAATTAAGAATTTATTAGAATTAATGCCACGAAAGTTGTATAAAGTTGTAAAACTGTTTCAAAATATGACTGTTTCAAAATATGTCGATAAAGTTATACAACCTGTTTTATAATTGATATACAAGTATAGTATGTAGTTCGTGTCTACATATAATGATACTGAGCATCTTGTATTGAAGTTCGATGAATGATAACACTGGTCAACAAATTTTATGCAAGTTTTTGTTTCCTCTACAAATTTTGGTGAAACTAATAGATTTTGACTTGCTGAACACAAATATGTAATTATAATTTCTGTATCACGTAAGATTTTTAAGAAATCGACAATTTAGCATTTAGTATTGTAACGTCTTCTGCAACATAATCCTACAGAAGGATCTAGGCAATAATGACAAGACATGAGAAAATTAGAAATGTTTTGCTGTAGATTTTCGTTTGTAGTCACTGTCCTGTGCTTCACGTATCAGTGACCAACAGTAGTCTCCGAGCATAGACGGACTCCACTTTCCCTGGTAGCGTTTCTCGATGCTGGCAATGTCTTTGTGAAATCTTTCACCATGTTCATCACTGACGGCGCCGAGATTGTCCGGGAAGAAGTCCAAGTGAGAATGAAGGAAGTGTATCTTCAGTGACATGTTGCATTTCATTGCCTTGTAAGCTTGTAGCAGATTTCCAACTTGTTCACCATAGTTTGGCGCCTTGTAGTTGCCCAGAAAGTTAGCAACAACATCCCTGAAGGCTGTCCAGGCAACATGCTCGGCACCCTGCAGAAGGCACTCAAAGTGACTGTCCTTGAACATCTCTCGAATCTGTGGGCCAACAAAAACGCCTTGAAGAATCGAGTCAAGTCTTCATGCCGTTTACGAAATACTGAAATTGTTGTACCTGGAGAGAGCAGATTCTAACCTTGCAACCTAGATCCAAGCAATTCTGCTTGATTTTTTGACAAATCTAAGTCTCTGGCCAAATCATTGAGCTCTGCCTGAGAAGTCAAATGAGGATTGCTGAATGTCGATGGCTCAAACTCTGGGTCTTCCGTAGCTGAATCATCAACTATCTGCAGCATTTCATCTGTCTCTGCATGCTCGTCCTCGTCCTCCATGCAGTGTCCAAAACTCGGGGGGTTTGGAACAGGAAGACTCTCGTCGTGTGGAACTGGTCTCATTGCCGAGGCAAGGTTAGGATATTCAATAGATTTCCTATTCTTTGAAGAAAATCCAGTAACATTCGTCATGCGGAAATAGCAATCCGTTACATGATTATTCTGCTCCCTCCATATCATTGGTATGGCGAATGGCATGGATGAACGCTTACCTGCAAGCCAAGCTCGCAGACTGGTAGCACAAGATGAACAACATATATGAGGTGCCCATACTTTGTCCTGGTCGTCGCCAATTTTGCATCCAAAGTATAACTCATATCCTTTCTTTATGATTGCTGTCATACTCCGCTTCTGTGATTTCAACGTAAACTTTCCACAGATGTAGCAGAACGTGTCATTGCTATTGCGACATCGACGCGACATTTCAGAAACTTTAATTAAATTAGTTAATATATTCAATTCACAGCCTTTAACTAAACAGTTATATCTTATCAAATAGAAAGACTGCAGCTGCTTCCTAGTGCTGCTTGGTATTTATATAGGACTGTATAACCATAGCAACAATACATGCTAGGCATGTAGTCTTGAAGACAGGTTTGGGCGCGTCTGGGCATGTCTGGACATGCCTAATTATACTAATTTTCAAAATCCATGTAGTTAAGTGAGCCAGCAGTGCATATTACATCTGTTATGGCGGTCACATAAGATTCTTGCCTAACCTGAATACCCATAACTCAGATAACTCTCGAAAACCACGATTTTAAAATTCTTATAATTTTAAATTTTAAAATCAGCTTTTTCTCAAAAAACTTACGTGATAGGAAAATTTCAAAATTATTCCTGTAATCAGCATGACAAAATCTACCTGGAACACCAGAAATTGTACAGGAAACAAAAACCTTGTTGACCAGTGTAATGTTAATTCGTTCATTTGATGTTATGGCTACATCCTCTTAGGGGCTGTCCATTAATTACGTCAACAATTTAGGGGGGAGGGGTTTAAAAAAGTTTGACAGTTGTTGACAGGGGAGGGGGTTAAGAGAAGTTGACGTCAACAATTTCACTTTTTTGCAAATAATCGAAAATAGAAAATTTCATGGAATCCTACTTATTACAATGGAAAAAAGCATGGAAAAAAGATCATCAACACCGCATTTTGACACCCGATGAGCAAAAAAGAGAAAAAATTGTCAGCACCGCAAAAATTAATAACCTTGCTATTGGGACCTGTCATTGATCTTGGGGGAGGGTCAAAAGTTTTTGACGTAATTATAGGGGGTAAGTGAAAGTTGACAGTTGTTGACAAGAGGGAGGGGTCAAAAATTGCCCAGAAACTGTTGACATAGTTAATGGACAGCCTCTTAAGTACTCGATTGCATTCCGGTTTTCATAATCTAGCACAACAGTCTGCAATCGAATGCACCGACAATTGTTATCACCCAACTGTCGGGGCGAGATTAGCATTTATTTAAACTCAGTGAAACTTTGCTCCGAATTGTCCGTCTCCGAATTGTCCGCACCGAATTGTCCGGCTCCGAATTGCCTTAGAACCGACTGGAGAAACATAATTTATTTTTAATTGTTATGCTATTTTATATAGTGCAACATAGTCGGGATTCAGGAAAAGCATAGGTACCAATGCAATAAGAATTCTTGGGGTGCTGGGAGAAAGAATTATAGAAAGGGACCTAGAAATCTACATCTGCTTTGTGGACTATGAAAAAAAAACATCTGATCGAGTGAATTGAACAAAATTGATGAGAGGACTCAGAAGAATAGGAATAGACCACAAAGACAGAAAACTCATCGGAAACCTGTACATGAATCAATCAATATCTATCCATGTGGATAGAAAAGACTGAACCAGAATGCTGATGCGTGGTAGAAGAACAAAAGAAATTTTCGAGCAGGTACATAGCATAGGTCTATAGGCCTATGGGGCAGGAAGTTTTCATGGAGGCGGAAAGTTAGTAGAGTGGTAACAACATTGGACTATGGAGCAGAAGTCGCGGGCTCGATCCGCGCATGAGCCCTAAGGTCGACTCAACCTTACTAGCTAGAGGGCGGTGGTGAACTGAGGAGCATTAAGGGTTAGGGTTAGGTAAAACGTGGGTCGGGGACAGTAATAAACACTGTCGGGGACAGAGTCGTCGTGTCTACCATCGGACAAGGAGCAGTTAGAGATGCGGATTACGTCATGCACCACCGCGATTGCTCATTGGATGGCAGCAAACAGGCTGGCATTGAACCCAGAGAAATCCGAGGTACTCTGGGTCAGTTCGCCAAGGAGGACTCACTTAATCAGCCAGTCCCCACTATCCATTGCGGGAGTGATGGTCGCACCGACAGCTCAACTGCGTCTACTCGGAATCCTTTTAAACCAAAAACTCTCTCTAGATAAGCACGTGCATAATGTTAGGAGAGTTTGTTATTTTCACCTGCGAACGATCAAACAGATTAGACGCTATCTTCCAGCAAGCATCGAGATACTTTTAGTGCGTACAACAATCCTAGCACGAATAGATTACTGCAATATTGTCCTTCTCGGCCTGCCAGAAAATCGGTTACATTGTCTACAGTCTATAGTGAACATCTCCGTTCGAACGATCTTTGGCGCTAAATGGTGCGACCACGTCACCCCTTTCCTAAGGGACAGACTGCACTGCAGTTGCGAGTCCCGGAACGCATCGTCTATAAGAGATGTCTGATCACCTATAGAGCACTAAATGATCGCTCCTGTCCCGAATATCTGGCTTCATTGTTTAAGCGCCACACTACACCAGTCGGCAGTCGGCAGCTTCGCTCTAGTGGCCGGGTCTATCTGATTATTCCACCTCCGTCAAAAACGAAGATGCTAGAAGAAAAATCGGTCACCCGAGGCAATCCAATCTTATGGAACGCCCTTCCAGACTTTGTCACTAACTCGACAACCGACAAACAGTTCGTTAAGAATCTGAAGACACACTTGTTCAATGCGTCGTTTGTCTGCTAACCTTATGTTGTGAAGCACTCTTGATTTAGGCTTAGGCATCGTTATAGGGCTATATAAATTGTCTGAATAACAATAACAATAGCAACATACCCCAGATTAATGGCTTATACCACCTACGTCGCTGATTGCCCAGGCCGCAGATAGGTGCCGGAACCTAACGCTCGGACTCGAGTACGGGACCTACCTTTACATTTACATATCATATAGGGTATGGCGCTTCGGTTGGCACAAAGCCACGAAATCCGCAAACTCAGCCGGGAATGAGAGGAGAATCCTTATTGGAAATCCCAAAATAACCGTAAAATGGATTTAGGCGCCATTTCTTGGGCTGGTATTGGCAGAAGCGGTGTCAAAGCACATGCCCTTCATATCGCTTGTAATGTTCCAAGTCACAGCTGCCTCAAAAACTGCTGCTGCAGAAACTTCCCAAACTATAAATAAGTAAGTAACACTAGCAACTTACCATTTTGTAATGCAGTCTTTAAAACTGGGCTAATAATATAATAATATACGCAATCTCGAGCATGAGAAATCACCAAAAATCTTCTACCATTGGTAGGGACCTATAAATGTGCAATTATAAGGTTCTGTTTTGATGGTAACTTAATTACTCATCAAAAGGAACAGCATTAGGGGGTGTCGGGTGAAGAATTCCTACTTTTCGAAATGAGGACCACCATAATACATACATATATTTGTATAAACACACACATATATACATAAATATACATAAATATACATATATATATAATATACATATACACATATATAGTAATATACATATTCAAGCACAATACATATTCATACACACAATCTTCCCCGTCAATAAATAACCTGTCCGGCTGTCAGCTTCTTTTATCGACTACAGATATACAGTTACAGTCAAAACAAAGAACACTCGCAAAGAACTTGGAGGGGCAAATGAAGACGACAGCACACAAATCATTCCTGACACTTCTGAGAAGATTGTGTCTCAGACAACAAGATCTGTCATCAGATCTTAAAATTAAATTAAATCTAAAATCAAGCAGATGAAACTGCCAATGGAAAAAATACTCCAGATGGTCATAGATGGTCGCGGTTATCGAATCATCAGGAAATGAAGCCCTCGGCAATTCGCTATTTATTGGTTGCCGTTCAGACAGAGAATGGATTTACAATAACACTGAAAAACATGATTTTCTTAACTGAGAAGGTAATAGGTGATTCAGATGGGATACGACACGCTGATTTCAAATCTGTAAGCGGTTTTGCTCTAGCACGTCAGGTTTAAAAGTTATCCCCATCTAAATGTTTTGCATGTGTATACTGTCAGTGTCATGTCATGCATTATATACTGTATAGTTTAACATGTGTTTTACGGGAAAATAATTTTGATCTGATTTAAATATGTCTGCTTTATTTATAATTGTATAAAATAATGTTTACTTTATGAATCAGTGTCTTTGTCTTTCTGGAAGAGTTTGATAAAATAATTTGAAAGTATTATAATTGAAATGGCATCAAGACGATCATGTGTGATAAGAGTGAATTGTTTTTGCTATGTGTGTGGATCGTACATCATGAAGCACAAGGTAAAGACCACATCATCACTAGTGAAGTTTGCCTACCACCAGTACTTCGGTATGAAGGTAGGCGATCAAGACAAAACTTTGGTCGCCACATGTTATTTGCATATCATGCAACTCAGTGGCTTAAAGGATACGCAAAATGTCCTTTACTATATCCATGGTTTGCCGAGAGCCCAAGGATCATAATACTGACTGTTACTTTTGTTTAACTAACGTTATTAGATTTTCAATCAAGAACAGAAGTGCAATACAGTACCCAAACCTTCCATCTGCCATCAGACCAGTTCCTCATGGGGATGACCTAACGGTACCTAGCCCACCACAGAATTTCCATGAGTTACGTGAGCAATCTGAGAACAGTGAAAGAGGTGCAACCTCCTCAGCAACAAAACGAATATTCTGCTGGTATACCACATCTCATTAATCAATCAGATCTCAGGGACCTTGTACGCGATCTTAATTCAACTAAAGGACAGTCAGAGCTGCTGGGCTCACGACTTAAACAATGGAATCTATTACATTTACATACTGATGTAAACGTCACTATCGACATTGAAATAAACATCTGTCACAGTTCTTCACTTAAAAGCTGTACTACTTCTTTATATAGGAAATGAACAACCATCAGTACCTCTTGTTCATGCAGCTAGGGTTAAGGAATTCTATGAAAGCATGATGGCAGTTCACGACCTCATCAGGCACAGAGTTTCAGTGGAGTATCTGTGGCGACTTGAAGGTTGTTGGTCTTGTTACAGTAATGCAAAGTGGATACACTAAACACTGCTGTTTCCTCTGTCTTTGGGATAGCCGTGCCAGACATCAGCGCTATTCAGTTCAACAGTGGCCTTCTAGAACTAAATACAATCCAGGCAAAGACAACGTAAAATTTCCTCCATTCCACATTAAGCTTGCCTTAATGAAGAATTTCGCCAAAGCGCTTCACAAAGAAGGTACCGGCTTTCGTTTCTTGAGGAGTACATTTCCAAAGATCAGTGAGGCCAAGATACAAGAAGGCATTTTCATTGACCCACAGATCAGACAGGTGATACTTTATACAGAGTTAGAAGCAAAGTTGACATCAGTGGAGTCGGTACCATTGGCGATCATTCAAAGACGTGGTTGGTGGATTTCTGGGAAATAGGAAGGCATGCAACTATAAGGAGCTGGTGGAAAAACTGATCAGTGACTACCAACAATTGGGAGCTAACATGTCGTTAAAGATGCAATTCCTCCCCTCGCACCTCGATTTCTTTTCTGAGAACCTGGGCGATGTCAGCGATGAGCACGGGGAACGGTTTCACCAGGAAATCACGGTCATGGAACAGTGGTACCAAGTGCACTATAGTCCAACTAAGCTGGGTGATTTCTGCTGGATGCTGCAGCAAGACAGCAGAACCTGTTACAAGAGGAAGTCGTTGAGGTCGATAGTGTTTCCTGCAAAGAGGGCGAGCAAATAGTAGCTATCACCTATAATGACATGTGCTTCAGTTATAGTAGACTAATGCAATTTTCTATTTGCTCATAACTAAAAATTCTGACGTGATAGAAGATTTTGGTGGTTATATTTGGATTCAGCATCGCCTAATTGTATTAAATCACCACAATTTGTATCAGTTAATGAAAAAAAAATTTTTTTTGTTACTCAGTGTAATCAGAGACTGCTGATGTGAGACAGATAAACAAAGGATACAGTTTCTGAACATATTGATTCAGGAATAATTTAGGAACATGGTAAACCCTATCGTCACGGGGTCCGATGTCTTCGACACATGAACGCCCCCAACCCCACTCGATCACCATGGAGCGTTACTAAAGTGCTTTCGAGTTCTCTAACAAAACGAACGATCTGCGCATATCCCAATTAAATCAGGTTATGCATTGTTTAAACGCTAGCAGTTGGCATCAGACAACTACGATTGTTTTGTGTGATGAGACATAATTTAACAGTAGATACACGAATACAGAATTTGATAATAAATTCAACGCAATCGATCCACATTGTCATGGACCGATGGACCAACACGGACTCCCGCAGCACACGGTCTTTCGAACAGAACAGTTTTTCCCCAAAGCATTAGCATTTATTCTCTGCATTTGTGGAAGTGTTAGAAGACAGAACAGAATTGCAGTTAGTTTAGTTCCACCTCTCTCAAAAATTCGTCTGTTAAAAATTTCAGTGACTATGGAGAGACAGAGACATTTTAGACACCTGATAACCATGTTTCTCTGCATAAATTTTATCGCTGGAGAAATCAGAATTTCGAATCTATCAAAGTACGTTCCAATTCTAAATGAAGATGAAAATGGTTGGTGTGTCGTTGAATCGCTGATTGAGTCAAAGTTATCGTCAGCTATTACTGAATGCGCCCTGTGGTGTTTTAGCCAACAGAATTGCACCGTTTTCAACTTCTTCGACAACGGAACCTGTGAATTACTTGACCTGCCTAACTGTGTGAAGACGTTACGTATTGCCGGGTGCAACGCCTTCGTGGTAAGTTCAGATTCATTTATCAACTAAAATTTATGATCCAGCATGATGATAGTAGAGATGATGAATAATTATTATTCCTAAGTCAGATACTTTTAGGTTGACCGTCTAACGGGTTTTGTACCCTTGGGTTAAGGTGCCATCCATAAATGACGTAACGCGATGTTAGCAGTTTTTTTACCCTCTTCTTAGCGCGTCGTCACAAAAAGCCAGATCCCTAAAATTTGACGTCACAACGCGTTAACCCCCCCCCCGTCTTGGGCAAAAGATCTTGACAAGCAAAAAAGGTCGCCACCTAGAAAACTTTACCATTATGTGACGTCACATTTCTCGAGACCCCCGTCGTGACACATCGTCACAAATGCTTGAACGCCTCCTCCAAGTGCGTTGCGTAATTTATGGATGGTCCCTAACCCATTTCTCACAACTTAACCATATACTTTTCACCGTCTACAGGCCAGCGTAAAGCTTAATGAATAATATGCAGTCTCGTTACCTGTACAATATTCAGAGTTGCTTCCTTTTTTCTGCAAAAAGAAACAAACTGAACACATATTTTGTCTTCATGCATGATATGAAATGAATTAACTTTGTATGTTTAATTTTTTTGTATGCTTAATCTTCTTCCTTGAGAAATAAATTGATTGATTGGTTGATTGATTGGTTGGTTGATTGTTTGATTGATTGATTGATTGATTGATTTCATTGTGAGTGCGTATATTTTGAACGGCCAGCGTATTAGTTCTCCCACTAAGAATATTTTTGTGATATAAATATTTTGCTATGTCATCTGGTATCTTGATGTGTTCAATGAAGTTACGTTGTGCAGACGCTGAAGAAAATAAGTGCTAGTTCATATTATTCATTTGCTTTTTGTGAGTATCGGTCTACTTGGCGTTTTGCAACTGGTTCCCGTCATAACACCGAAGTTAAGAAACGTCGAGTGCGCTAATACTTGGATGGGTGATCATTCCGGGATCGATCGATCGATTTGATTGATTGATTGATCAATCAATCAATCAATCAATTTATTTATTTATTTCTCAAGGAAGAAGATTAAGCAAACAATAAATTAAACATACAAAGTTAATTCATTTCATATCATGCATGAAGACAAAATATGCGTTCAGTTTGCTTCTTTTTGCAGAAAAAAGGAAGCAACTCTGAATATTATACAGGTAACGAGGCTGCATATTATTCATTAAGCTTTACGCTGGCCTGTATACGGTGAAAAGTATATAGTTAAGTTGTGAGAAATGGGTTAGGGACCATCCATAAATCAATCAATCAATTTATTTCTCGAGGAAGAAGATTAAGCATACAAAAATTAAACATACAAAGTTAATTCATTTCATATCATGCATGAAGACAAAGATATTAAGAACGATTTGTAACCGGATGGAATTATCGAACAGTCTTAAATTCATATTGATATGTGTTCGGTTTGTTTCTTTTACAGGTAGAAGGAATAAAATCTGAATAGTATACAGGTAACGAGACAGCATATTATTCATAAGGCTTTACGATGGCTTGTAGACGGTGAATAAGTGTTGAAAGAACTACAATCAAATTAAATTTTAAAAATCTGTTTGGACTGATCCTCTTATTATATAATTCTCTATGTAAGGTAAGTCTGTTAAGTTTGTCAGTCACGATACACGGCAGATGTTGGAGGACATTGTTGATATTGACAACCAGACTTTATAATCGACGGAGCGTTTGACGAAACGTCTTCATTGCAGCTTCCCGAATCGTCCTGTTTTCCTGCACGTTGTACGGCACCATTGTGTGGCGCTGTACCCCGTGTGGCGCCGTAGGCCCTACAGAGAACTCAGTCCTCCGTCTTGGGCCGTAGCCTGTGGACCCTACTGGAAGGGGGCGCAGCCACCCGTCGTAAACTATACCCCAACCGACGTGGGGACCGCAATCCACTAGTGCGCTCGCTGATTCTCACGCGAGTAGACTACTGTAATAGTCTCTTCCTAGGTCTACCGGCTGCTCTGCTGACTCAACTACAGTCAGTACTCAATGACTCGGCTCGTCTAATCTACGACGTTTGATGGAATGATCACGTTACGCCGCCGTTCAAAGATAATCTCCACTGGTTACTTAGTATACCGGAGCGCTTTAGGCTATCTACGAACGCTGTTGGTTAACGTTCCGGGCACTCCACGACCTTACCTGACCTGACTACAGTGTACATTATCGAGCTCGTACACAAACCCAGGGCGCGATTTGTAGGGGGAGAAGGGGGAATCTTTCCCCCCACTGCACAACTGCATCCCCCTACTGCTACATCCCCACCACTACACCCTCCACTGCTACATTTCCCAACAACTATATCCTCCCAAGCTCGACATATTCCCCCTCCCACTGCTCCAGGTCACAAATCGCACCCTGCACAGACCAGTGGCTGCAGAGGTGTGTCATGAAATGCGATCCAGCAGACGGACTCTACAGGTGGTCCCTCTCCCGTCTAAGACAGTCATATTTGGGGAGAGGTCCGTTATGCGCGGTAACCCTGCCTTATGGAACGGGTTGCCAGATGCGGTAGCCAGCGCGACCTCCTCTGATTTGTTCGCGAAGAAACTGAAGACCCATCTATTCAACGTTTCTTTTAATTGACAGTTTAAAGCGCACTTGACTCTAGCTCATGCCATGCTTACCGCGCTATACTAATTCGTCATAACGTCAGGCTGGTCGTCCCTCCACCATCCAAGACTGCGAAATTCAGGGATATATCCGTAACCCACGGTAATGCCATGCTCTGGAACTAGCTACCTAAAACTGTGACCAACAAGACCAACATCGATTTATTTGATAAAGACTTAAGACGCACCTGTTCGACACCTCATACAAATGCAATGTGTAAAGCGCTTTTGCCTTAGTTAAGCCTCTGACTTTGTTACTGCGCTATATAAATTGTCGTATAAACTAAACTAAACTAACAAACTAACAAAAAGCTTGAATTGCAATACTCTAAAGGACCGCATACCAATGCATTGGCTAACAGAATAAGAATAGGCTTGGGGAGGGGATGTCTGATGTGGTAAACGTCTCTAATACGATAATGAGAAGCTTTACTGACTATACAGTAAGTCAGTCAGAAAGGTATTTCCAATATTTTGGAATTTGGATGGATGCCATAGTTACTCCATTGTTTAAAAAGATAATCGTACTGTAGTTTACTAGGAAATTATTAACGAATGCGTTAGACTTTCATACTGTGCATGGCTCTGAAAAATATATTCAAACAGAGATGTTTACATTGTTGGAGGCTCGGAGCGCGATGTTGTAAAAATAAATGAGATTTCGGTTGATTTTGTATAAAAGTGTATTCTTTAATAACATAACAGTCCAAAACATCAACGGAAGAGGAAGAGATCTAGACCAAAGACTACAAATCTACATGTATATAGTAATTAAGTAGATCACACTCAAAACAACATGTAGGCTAGATCACTTGACGATGACTAGACACTTAAAAGATGGTCAGCATGGCTTCTATTAAAGGATGGTCGAGGAAAGCAAACATTTTTGATTTTTTGGAAGATACTGACGCAAAATTAGATAAAGCGAAAGTGGCTGTTATAATATACTTGGCTTTGCTAAAGCATACGACAGGAATCCTCATTCTATACTGGGAGCAAAACGACAATCATATGAAATTGGAGGAAAGGTTCATCGATGAATTAAAGATGATTTCTACATATTTAATCAAAAATGAGCGAGCAAATGATCCTAGCGTCTTTATTGAGCTTGAAACTATATACATAAGATCTTTTCTCGACTTTAAGAATTTTATCTTTTAATTCTAGTAGGAACTCCTTGCTACAATTCCAGCTGGATACTTCATAAGAAATCCTGCTACTTCGTGAGTGAATTTGAAACCAATGAATCGATGGCGTTGGATTTCTGTCACGAAATGAATTCAACTCTTATCAGCATAAATAGCGAAGAAGAAAACGAATTTGTGTATTGCATATCGTAAGATATTTCAACGCACATCGTAACATACAGGGCTTTTGTGCCGGAACGAGGCGGAACGGCGTTCCAGAAAATCTGAATATGTAATTTTTTGCAACATTTAATTCATAAATAGCAATTTTAGAACTGATATAGTTCTAAATTTTCTATGTATGAATTTAATGCTGTATTGATTAGAATCATTATGGTAACTGTTCGGCCACTACGTCACGTTGACTACTGCGTTCCGGAAAATATTTTTTACAAAAAACCGTGGTAACATATCGTATTTGTCATGAGTTACTTGAACTGAAATTAAAACTTTTGAATCTTCAATTGTCCATTATTTGTGCAGATATCCACCAATTGAAATTTTTAGTCTACTAGCATTGACTAAAATAGGCCATAAGTATCTACTGGCAATGCGCCTAAAGCCGTGAGTGAAGATTCCGATGGATATTTTGAGGTTTTCATCAAATTTATCACATTTCTCCACGTCCATCAATTAAAGGCACATCGCAATAACGAAAAACTAGAATAAATTCATCTGTTCACTTGTTGCAGAACTGCTAAGTGGCAGTCCGACTTCTGGATCGGATTATACAAGAGCGAATGCACTCCGAATGCAACGACCTGTTGGGTCGACAACAATCCGGCAGAGTTCCGCAATTGGGGAGTCGGTGAGCCAAGTGATTTGCCAGGCGAATGCTGCGTCCGTATGTTCGCTGGTGGACAGTGGGGAGACCGTTCGTGTTCTACTCCTTACAGATTCATCTGCAAATCCACGGTCCTTTAAACCGATGGTCAGCATGTCTGTTGCGTGAATGTGCGCCACCTAGCGAAAACAAGCATACGCATTGATAGCCCCTTTAACACTTTTAATTGGTATCCTCAATTTCTTAGAATTTGTTGTATATAAAGATTTGAACAATCTTTGTGCGATTTTTATTGCACCTGCATTTTTGTATGGCACTGCTGTTTTCTTTCTAGTACATCCTTGTTCACGTGTAATAGGCCTCTAACTTCTATAAGTCGAGGAGAGGAGAGTTAAGGTTAACTGTTTGACGACCGCCGTGTATTGACGAATGAATCTCCTACTTTAACCCCTTAACCGTGTATTTAACTGTAACTCAATGTAAAATGCACGGATATATCCGGGATCCCCAGTTAAGGGGTTAATAATGATTCTCCAATTTCGAATGTATGTATCGCCGTGAGGCCCCTCTACCCAAAATGACTGTGAGAGTGAGCCAATGGTCGAATCAGAAATACCCCGAGACTTTCTGAAACACCCGGTGATCGCCCTCTTGACTTATAGGCCCTATTCACTTTTCTATGAACGCAAGGAGCTTAATCCTTGGTGAATAACTAGTCTCACACAAACAAAGTTGGACTTAGATTCAACAACAAAATTCCTAGGCCTACCTGCTGTAAGCATTGTAGCTGCAGCACCGTCCGTTCCGACGGGCTGGTATCGACAAGACTTCTACTAATTGCCCTAAGTCTGTTAGGCGCGTATCTGACAATATTAATCTCCCTCGCTTGATGTAGCGCGTCAATATTCTGGTTCAGTCATCATGACCAACGAAATTCAAAACAAAGCAAAACATTTATGCTCTTTCATTTGTCAAGCCACAAAAACACAGGATCTACGATTCTACAATTTCTGAAACAAAAAAAGATTCAAAATCAAACCAATTCCCGCACAGACATTCAGCATCAAATTTAAAAACCTAAAAACTTTCGCGGGCCGCCAAAAACCAGTCCGCGGAAAATTTGGCCCCGCGGGCCAAGCTTTTGGCACCCTGGCTAAAAACAACTACTTGCCTCATTTGCTATTAGTGCAGCGTTATTGCTTTGTTCGAGATCTCGAAAACAGCCATTCAACGTGTAATCCGATACAATTATTAACGCTTTGATAGGATGAACGTTTATGTGTCGAAGTCATTCGGATGTCGACATGAATTGCGCAGACCGGACGTAATGCCATTATGGCCCAACATGTTCCCTCTTTTGTACATCAGCCTCTCATCAGCAGCGTCTCATTATTGCAATTTTATTCTTCGTCTGCCCGGCAGCCAAAAGTCAACTGCAGAGGGTGTCAACACCTGTTGATAGAACAATGATAATAGAACACATTATCACGCTAAGTTGATTCAAATACGAGGGTTGCTAGGTGATCAACCGATGCAGCCATTTGCCTACTGAGTTCCGCCGACATGGCTGCTACTTCTCCCCCCACTCGGCCAATGATCGCCACTGTCCTTGTAGGTTGTAACCATTCCCGGCAGCGGCGTCCAATCTCCTCCGGAGAATAGCCATCTGCCCTCCTCAAAATTGGTCCTGTAGATGAAATCTGTTAAATTGCATGGATAAACATAGTCCCTATGTTCTTCGTAATTTCTTGTGTGTCTGGTATGTCTGAAATGTTCATCAAATATCTAGCTTTAAAGTTTCCTCAACAGGTCGGTTTCAAGAAGAAGGCCATGTTTTAAAATTAATGTAAATACTATGGGAAGTTTTAAAATGGGGATTTCGTTTTGACGTGGGTTTTTATAGTCAGTGGCATGACATTAGTAAGCGCATTCTTTAGTAAGTTCTTTAGTAAGTTTTTAGTAAGTTCTAGACATCAGGCCGTAAAAATCTCTTAGGCCAACGTATCCAACATATTGTTCCTTTAATCTACCTACTACTAATTTCGGTAAATATTTGTATATATTTTGATATTCAAGACTCGACAACAAGAAAAGCTCTTGCAATTCAGCGAAAATTATACTCAGGTCTTTCACTTGGCCCTAGAATGCACGATCCACAACTCGGTCCAACTGGTTCTCATTGTCTATTGCCCCTTTCTTTATATCAACCAGGATTGTGAGTTCGACACGCCTAGTTTTTTTGTTTTGAACTCGGCCGTAGCCGGTGGCAACTCTGGCTGCGGGGTTGAGAAAGGAGGAGCCACACACACACACAAACACAAACACACACACACACGCGCACTTGTAAAATATCTCAACCGGGGTAGTATTTTCTGTGCATGCAAACCGGGGATGTATATTTCGTTGGTTATCTTAGCTCCTAATATGAATATCAAAAATCTTAGAATGACACCAATGCACAGTGAGCAAGTTGAGGCGGACGGTATAAAAATTATTGCTCTAACGGCAACTTGACAAGTTCAGACTTGTCTGTAGCAAACGTGAGACCCACGTGTTCGAATGAATACACAAGCTCACACAAGCACAGCAAACTGCATGAGGAGAATGATCTATTCAATATGTACCTCGTCTTTCAAGTTTATGAACTTAATGGCGACTGGAGAAACATAATTTATTTTTAATTTTTATGCTATTTTATATAAAATATAGGCCCCTAATATAGTACGGATTTAGGAAAGGCAAAAGTACTAGAAATGCGATAGGAATTCTTAGGGCGGTGGAGAAAGAAGTATAAAAAGGGGTCTTGAAATCTACATCAGCTTTGTGTACTATGAAAACTTATTTAGGTTTACATCTTAGAAGTCATGCCGCTCTTGATATACTGTATACCGTTGCTCAACGTGGTTACATAGTGCCACAATTCTTGACAATGCCTATTATTATTATTATTATTATTATTATTATTATTATTATTATTATTATTATTATTATTATTACTACTATTACTATTAAACGACAATTTATATAGCACTATCTGCCTGGCGAAGGCCATAGTCAAGAGCGCTTTACAAAGACATTTGATATGAGATTCCAAATAGGTGCGTTTTTAGTTTCTGTGCAAACCTGTACCTTGTGTGGTCTCCCTGATTATTTCCTCGGGGAGAGCGTTCTAAAGTATGGGATTCCCCCTCGAGACAGATCTGTCCCCAAATTTAGCCATTTTGGATGGAGGGGAAAACTAGCTGAACTCGGCGACTGGATCTGAGTTCCATCCGCCTGTCAGTTAACAGAGAGTTCTGAGCACCAGATCCGATAATAACTAATTTCACACAAGAATTCAGCATGACTTCGGTCATCCCTATCAGCCTATAAGGCCTATGCAATAATCCATTCAGGTAGCCCATTAGCAAAGCTCCCTATACTTTGCAATGCCCTATTTGGCAGATAAATGATTAGTGCTTGGTAGACAGGCGCCATTAACACCAACTGGTGCGAAGCAGACGAATAAAAGGAATTTCCGAGCAAATAGGCCCATGCATATCATATAGGGGTATGGCGCATCGGTTGACACAATGAAACGAAATTCGCTGCATGTAATTTGTGTAGACAAACCGATGGTTTCCACACAAAAAGGGATTCTCGATCACTGTAGAGAGGGATTTAGCATTCATTTAATTAAAAACGGCACTTGTTCTCAATCTTTTGAACAATGTAAACAATTGCGCAAATCGCGTATGAACTATGAAGCATGGCTTGCATTTCTTCAAACAACGCAGAATTGCACATTTGGCATTAGGCGAAGAGGATTGCTCTGTGTTTTGATATCCGCCGTAGCCGATGTCATCCCCAGTTGCGGAGTTAACAAAGGAGGGACGCACACACGCACGCACACACACACATATAATTATACATATAGGCCTACATCGAGGTTTCCGGATATAGTAGGTCGTGTATACATACTCACACACGCACACAATCTTCCCCGTCGATTAACAACCTGTCCGGCGGTCAGCCTCTTGTATCGGTTACAGTTGCAGTCAAGACAGAGAGCACTCACAAAGAACTTGGACAGGCACATGAAGATGACGGCACACAAATCATTCCTGACACTTGTGAGAAGAGTGTGTCTCAAACACCAAGGTCTGTCATAAGATATTGAATAAACAACGCAGCGAAAACAAATATCAGCTGTCACTGAAAGATTCAACAAGCCATAGAGATAAATCAAATAATGCAGAGGAAACTGCGAATGGAAAAGGATACTCCAGATGGTCATAGATGGTCATGGTTATCGATTCCTGACAAGCAAACAAAACATCATCCTTTCTTTATCGTTTCTTCAAAAATCTTGATAAAAGGAACAGCTTTATCAAAACAGCTTCATCTTCCAGGGAGGAATGTACTTAATATTTAGGGATGCACCTGCACCCCCTACACCCCCACTTCCTACTGGCCTGGACAGAGAATGAATCTTCAATAATCAGCGGCTGTTGATAAACAAAGAAGGAAGTTTCTGAGCAGATTGATTCAAGGATCATTTAGGAGCATGGTGAACATGCTTTTTCTAATATATATAAATCATATCCATGAAGGATTACTATCTAAAATTTCAAAGTTTGCCGACGATACAAAGATATGTAGAAATATAGACTCGGAGGATGATGCTAAAATTTTACAGGAAGACCTTAGGAAATTATTTCAGTGGTCTGTGGACTGGCAGATGCTTTTCAATATTGATAAATGTTCTGTAATGCATGCTGGGAAATCTAACAACGGTAATGAATATTCTTTAGGGGGGAAGGTTCTATCCACAACAGAAAAAGAAAGAGACTTGGCGGTAATCATCTATAGAAGTATGAATCCATCTCACCAATGCATGGAGGCAGCAAAAAAGGGAAACCAAATGTTGGGAATGATGAAAAGGACAATAGTGAGTCGAGACAAAGATATAATCATAAAACTTTATGTCATTAGTAATACCTCATCTGGAATACTGTGTTCAGGCTTGGAACCCATTCTTTAAAAAAGATATAGAGCTCTTAGAAAAAGTGCAAAGACGAGCAACGAAGATGGTCAATGGGTGCCATAATTTAAGCTATGAAAAAATACTTCAATATTGTGGACTGACAACATTAGAAAGGAGAAGAGAGAGGGGGGATTTGATAGAAACATACAAAATAATGACTGGGAAAGTAGATGTGCCATATGATCGATTCTTTACATTGGCACACTATAGCAACACAAGAGGCCACAAATGCAAATTGTTTAAGCAGAGGGTTGGTCCAAGAAAGAAATTTTTTAGTGCAAGGGTTGCGGACAAATGGAACAGTTGGACGAGGTGGGAGTGACAGTTGAAACAGTAAACGGATTCAAAGGCTATCTCGATAAACTAGGTTATTGAATGCAGATGGTTACATCAGTGGTTTTCACACAGGCTTACTTAGCCTCCTAAACCACTTAAAATCACATTATTATTATTAATATTATTATTATTATTATTATTATTATTATTATTATTATTATTATTATTATTATTATTATTATTATTATAAACCCTATTGCCACGGGGTCCAATGACTTCGACACATGAACGTCCCCCTCCCACCCGATACCACGGAGCGTTACTAAATTGTTTTCGACTTCTCTAACAAACCCAACGATCTGCGCATAGGCCCTATCGCTATTATGCTTTGTTTACGCGTTAGCAATAGGCACTAAACAACTACTGTTGCTTCGTGTGATAAACCACAATGCTACAGACTACATGTACAGTAGATACACGAATACCGAATTCGAGACTGAATTCAACGCAATCGATCCACAATATCACAGACCATTGGACCAACACGGACTCCCGCAGCTCATGGGCGTTGGAACAGAACAGTTTCTCCAAAGCAGGAACATTTGCTCTCTCCATGTTCAGAAGTGTAGAAGACGGAACAGAATTGAAGTTAATTTAGTTTCACCTCTCTCAACTATTTGCCCGTTTCAAACTTTCAATAAGTCAATAACTATGGAAAGACAAAGACATTTTAGATACCTGATTACCATGTTTCTCGGCATAAATTTTGTCGCCGCGCAACAGACGGTTTGTAATCAATTAAACTACGTTCCAATTCTAAATAAAGATGGAAATGGTTGGTGTGTCGTTGCGTCGCTGATTCAGTCGAAGTTATCGTCAGCTCTTACTGAATGTGCACTGTGGTGCTTTGGCCAACCACGTTGCACCGCTTTCAACATCTACAGCAACGGAACATGTCAATTATTAATGGACCTGCCTGACTGTGTGAAGACGGAACGCATTGCCGGTGTCGTATAAATTTATTTCCGCCATAAAATTATTTCCTGGGCGGAGCCTGCGGTTGCTAGGGAAATAAAATTATGTGGCATACGTATAAATTTATTTCCGTATAAATTTATTTCCGCCTATCAACATAATATCTAAAAATAGCTTTAATCACTTTAATGCATACGGTTAGTAGCAGGCAATAACTTTATTTTCTACATATAACTATATAGCCTGCTGTTGGTGGGGAATTAAATTATAACCGGTAATAAATTTATTTCCTATCTTCTGTCTATCTATACCTGTGCATAGCATTGGTTGGAAATGAAATCATATCCTATGGATGATAAATTTATTTCCTACCTATCTACACATAAATATATAGCCTACTGATGGCAGGGAAATAACATTATAGCCGGTTATAAATTTATTTCCTAGTCTACGGTCTATCTATACCTGTATATAGCATTGGTTGGAAATGAAATGATATCCCATGGGTAATAAATTTATTTCCTAGGAAATAAAATTATAACCGGTAATAAATTTATTTCTTATCTATCTATACCTGAGTATATCATTGGTTGGAAATGAAATGATATCCCATGGGTAATAAATTTATTTCCTAGGAAATAAAATTATAACCGGTAATAAATTTATTTCCTATCAATCTATACCTGTATATAGCATTGGATGGAAATGATATCCTATGGGTAATAAATTTATTTCCTAGGAAATAAAATTATAGCCGGTTATAAATTTATTTCCTAGTCTACTGTCTATCTATACCTGTATATAGCATTGGTTTGAAATGAAATGATATCCCATGGGTAATAAATTTATTTCCTAGGAAATAAAATTATAACCGGTAATAAATTTATTTCCTATCTATCTATACCTGTGTATAGCATTGGTTGGAATTGAAATAATATCCTATGGGTAATAAATTTATTTCGTAGGAAATAAAATTATAACCGGTTATAAATTCATTTCCTATCTATCTATACCTGTGTATAGCATTGGTTTGAAATGAAATGATATGCCATGGGTAATAAATTTATTTCCTAGGAAATAAAATTATAACCGGTAATAAATGTATTTCCTATCTATCTATACCTGTGTATAGCATTGGTTGGAAATGAAATAATATCCCATGGGTAATCAATTTATTTCCTAGGAAATAAAATTATAACCGGTAATAAATTCATTTCCTATCTATCTATACATGTGTATAGCATTGGTTTGAAATGAAATGATATCCCATGGGTAATAATTTTATTTCCTAGGAAATAAAATTATAACCGGTAATAAATTTATTTCCTATCTATCTATACCTGTGTATAGCATTGGTTGGAATTGAAATAATATTCCATGGGTAATCAATTTATTTCCTAGGAAATAAAATTATAACCGGTAATAAATTTATTTCCTATCTATCTATACCTGTATATAGCATTGGTTGGAAATGATATCCTATGGGTAATAAATTTATTTCCTAGGAAATAAAATTATAGCCGGTTATAAATTTATTTCCTATCTATCTATACCTGTATATAGCATTGGTTTGAAATGAAATGCTATCCCATGGATAAAAAATTTATTTCCTAGGAAATAAAATTATAACCGGTAATAAATTTATTTCCTATCTATCTATACCTGTGTATAGCATTGGTTGGAAATGATATCCTATGGGTAATAAATTTATTTCTTAGGAAATAAAATTATAGCCGGTTATAAATTTATTTCCTAGTCTACTGTCTATATATCCTGTATATATCATTGGTTGGAAATGAAATAATATCCCATGGGTAATAAATTTATTTCCTAGGAAATAAAATTATAACCGGTTATAAATTTATTTCCTATCTATCTATACCTGTGTATAGCATTGGTTGGAAATGAATTGATATCCTATGGATAATAAATTTATTTCCTAGGAAATTAAATTATAGCCGGTTATAAATTTATTTCCTAGTCTACTGTTTATCTATACCTGTATATAGCATTGGTTGGAAATGAAGTGATATGCCATGGGTAATAAATTTATTTCCTAGGAAATAAAATTATAACCGGTAATAAATTCATTTCCTATCTATCTATACCTGTATATAGCATTGGTTGGAAATGAAGTGATATGCCATGGGTAATAAATTTATTTCCTAGGAAATAAAATTATAACCGGTAATAAATTCATTTCTTATCTATCTATACCTGTGTATAGCATTGGTTGGAATGAAATGATATCCTATGGGTAATAAATTTATTTCCTACTTATCTATTTCATTGGCACTTGGCATTTTGGCGTTATCTTGATGGTATTAACTGAAAAACGGATTTCAATTTCCCTCGAAAAAGCATAGTTGAAAAAATGCTACAGTAGAGTAATATATAGTGAATGCTATCCTTAGCAACAAGAGATGGCCTTCATTAAAATGACGAGGAAGATACTACCAACAGACGATAAAATGCGTTTCCGGATTAGAAATCTCAATAGGCCTATCACTTTATCCTCTGTGTATAAGTCGACACTTAAAAGACGATTTATGACAAAGCGCCAGAGAAAAACATGACATTTGTCGAAACAATTATTATCAGAACAACGATCATTAAATAAAGATCAGCTGTGCTAGAACAATGGCAAATCATTGGCATATTTGAAGTGGAATGCATGATTCAATTTTTAGTAGCATCCGCATTTGAAAATAAGTGTAAGCGGTCTGTTGTAGATGATCAATATCGACTTAAACTGTTAAACATACTCAAGACCACCCGTAGTGAGTTTACCGGAAAATGCAATTCTTTTGCGATTGATAAGCCGCTGATTATATGCAGATACGATTAGACTTAGCAAGCAATAATGATGATAATGGCTATCTTATAATAATAACTATACGATTTCATATGAAGCATTGATTGGGAGGAAGTGAAGAAGAGGAGGCGAAGGGAAGAAAACCACAAAAGTACTTTAAACACAATATTCAAGTAATGCTGGTGCTACATAATTCCAGTTCCTAATGAACAATACTAGCAACTACCATAAGCACCGACTAAGCCTAAATTCATCTTTGGAGTCGTCCATAAATTACGTCACGCGATTTTTGGCACTCCCTTACGTAACGCGACGTCACAAAACGTCGGACCCCCTAAAATATGACGTCACAGGGGCCGACCTCCCCCGAATTTTCATCTTTCGAAAAGACTTGACAAGCAAGAAATGGCCATCCTTGTATTTTTTCCTCTCGAAAAACCATGACAAGCAAAAAAAGGTCATAATTGTATTTTTCCTCTCCAAAATCCCTTACAAGCAAAAAATGTCAAAGGTAATCACCTAAAAAAATTTTGCGGGACGTCTCATTTACGGAACCCCCGTCCTCACACATCGTCACAAATGGCCGGACCCCTCCCTCTAACCGCGTGACGTAATTTATAGACGAGCCCTTAGTCTACTATATCTTACTCAAAAACCTAACCACAACAGAAGGCTATAAGCTTACATGCAGGGCCGTTTTATCTACTGGGCACAGTGGGCACTGTGCCCAAGGCCTACGACCTTTTCAGGAGCCTACGAAAGCCAGATGTATATGGAGAACATGAAGGGAGTAAAAAATAGGCCATGGCAGAAATTGCAGTCTTGCAGATACAAATTTAATAACGTTTAACTCTAGCAGTCACAAACAGTATAATATCTATTAATATGAGCACTTGAGCAGAGTTACGATATGTAAACCTTTTGGGTCTTTTCATAAGCAAGCAAAGTCACTTATGATGTCCTCAAATGTCATTTCCCGCATCGTCTTTTTCGAATGAAAGTAGTGCCAGGGAGGATAGTCATGTTTATCTTATCGTTGACCGAAGATAAGTTTTTATAAGTTTCAGTTTGGAAAATGAACGTTCACCTTTACAACTTGTTCCAAAAATTGAAAGGTAGATTCGGAAAGCAATATTTTCATTTGGAAAACGTATCACCATCCTATTCTTTATTTGAGCCATAGGCCAAGCATTTCAGTCACTCTTTTAATCTTGCCAAATATTTGTGAAAATAGAAGAAAGTCGTCAATAATTGCCTCTTCCAGATCTGATGGATACACCATAACTAGTGCCTTGGCTTTAGAAACTGTTTCATCAGTTGACAGAAGAAAGTTGAACTAGATTTGAATTTTTGACATCGAAAACTGAGGAGGGTGCATTCCAAAATCATCATTAAACATGAAGTCATAAAATAATGAGAAAGTGTTTAACTTTAAAGTTTAATCCACAGTTGGTTGCGTAGTTGGCAACTTGGAGGTTTCAAGTTGAGGAGGGCCTACGATTATGAGAGTGCCCAGGGCCTACGAAGACTTTCAAACGGGCCTGCTTATATGTGTATATGGTTAGGACATGATTTTCTTTCCAAACAATGCTACATGATGCAGGAATAGATAGATATGAAATAAATTTATAACGGGCTATAATTGTATTTCCTAGGAAATAAATTTATTACCCATAGGATATCATTTCCAACCAATGCTATAAACAGGTATAGATAGACCGTAGACTAGGAAATAAATTTATAACCGGTTATAATTGTATTTCCTAGGAAATAAATTTATAACCGGCTATAATTTTATTTCCTAGGAAATAAATTTATTACCCATAGGATATCATTTCCAACCAATGCTATAAACAAGTATAGATAGATAGTAGACTAGGAAATAAATTTATAACCGGCTATAATTTTATTTCCTAGGAAATAAATTTATTACCCATAGGATATCATTTCCAACCAATGCTATAAACAGGTATAGATGGACCGTAGAGTAGGAAATAAATTTATAACCGGCTATAATTTTATTTCCTAGGAAATAAATTTATAACCTAGGAAATAAATTTATAACCGGCTATAATTTTATTTCCTAGGAAATAAATTTATTACCCATAGAATATCATTTCCAACCAATGCTATAAACAGGTATAGATAGACCGTAGACTAGGAAATAAATTTATAACCGGCTATTTAATTTTCAACCAATGCTATAAACAGGTATAGATTTCCTAGGAAATAAATTTATTACCCATAGGATATCATTTCCAACCAATGCTATAAACAAGTATAGATAGACAGTAGACTAGGAAATAAATTTATAACTGGCTAGAAATATTTATAACCTAGAAATTTTATTTCCTAGGAAATAAATTTATTACCCATAGGTTATCATTTCCAACCAATGCTATAAACAGGTATAGATAGACCGTAGACTAGGAAATACATTTATAACCGGCTAGAATTTTATAATTTTATTTCCTAGATATCATTTCCAAAAATAAATTTATTACCCATAGGATATCATTTCCAACCAATGCTATAAACAGGTTATCATTTCCAACCAAGATGGAAACGTAGAGTAGAAATAAATTTATAACCGGCTATAATTTTATTTCCTAGGAAATAAATGTATAACCTATAATTACAGATCAACCAATATAGACCTAGGAAATAAATTTATAACCGGCTATAATTTTATTTCCTAGGAAATAAATTTATTACCCATAGAATATCATTTCCAACCAATGCTATAAACAGGTATAGATAGACCGTAGACTAGGAAATAAATTTATAACCGGCTAGAATTTTATTTCCTAGGAAATAAATTTATTACCCATAGGATATCATTTCCAACCAATGCTATAAACAAGTATAGATAGACAGTAGACTAGGAAATAAATTTATAACCGGCTATAATTTTATTTCCTAGGAAATAAATTTATTACCCATTGGTTATCATTTCCAACCAATGCTATACACAGGTATAGATAGACCGTAGACTAGGAAATAAATTTATAATCGACTATAATTTCATTTCCTCACTATATAGTTATGTGTAGATAGGCAGGAAAGTTTAGACCTTAAAATCTTTCCAACTGATCTGGTATCGCTAAACAATTATATATATACAGTTCAGGCGCCCATAAAGTATATTTTTCCTCAATGGATAATGCAAATTTTCTACTTTTTACAGATAGCGTTAATAATTGACCTGTTCAATTTGTTCAAAATTGTTCAATTTGGGTTTTGTGCGCCATCGGCTGAAGCCCTGGGCATTATGATAATAATAATGTGATTTTTAGTGGTTTCTGAGGCTAAGCAAACCTGTGTGTAAACCACTGATATGATTGTGGCACCGTAGAAGTTTATTGACAAACCAATGAATGTACAGTACGAGGATGAGTAACACAAAACCACTGCAGAACAATATAACAGTGAGCGTAATACAACATTTAACACCAAGTGATTATTGCAATTTCTATCTCATTAAATGTAAACTTGAAGCTATTTTGTCAAATGGAAACTTGAAACTACTTTGTCAAAATCGCGATTGACCGCATTCGAAAAACAAATGATGGATAGGACGACTGTGATTGACTGTAATTGGCAGCCAATCGCCGTGGTTATAGGTAATGAATGTTTATGAACTTGTGTATATGCATGAGATTTGCGTATGTGTTATGCCTTATGGCTCCACCCATATAATTGCTTCAAGCATTGCCATTGGTTGCCTGCAAAGAATTCCCAAGGAGGAAATAAAATTATAGTTGTCGTTGCTATGGGAGGGCGGTTCTAATCTTGATTGACAGGCTATCTGCGGACCAATCAAAACTTGACCAGGAAATAACTTTATGGGGGAAATAATTTTATACGACACCGGCTGCATGGCCTACGTGGTAAGCTCAGATTTATTTAATAAGTATTATTGGTTACGCCTTGAAATATCATCACACTTCTATGATCCAGCATAAGCATCATGATAGTAGAGATGATGGATAATTTCAGCGTGAGTACGTATTTTTAACGAATTTTTCTATGTCGTCTGGTATCTTGATGTGTTCAATAAATTATCATTGCGCAGACGCTGAAGAAAATATGCCGTTGGTTCATATTATTAATTTGCTTTGTGTAATTATTGGCCTACTTGGCGTTGTGCAACCGGTTCCCATCAGATCACCGAAGTTAAACAACGTCGAGTTCGGCTAGTACTTGGATGGGTGACAATCCCGGGATCGAGTCGTTGTACCGGCTGCAAACCAAACAGTTGACCGCTTAGGCGTCGATAGATTGATAGAAGCGTTAAGCTGCGAAGGTGAAACGCGGGTCTAGAGAAAGCAATGGCAAACTATTGTAAAGCAATGGTATAAGCCACCTGCGTCGCCTCTCGCCTAGTACACGGAGCAGACATGGGTCAATTACAATTATAATTGTAATTCAATTATAATTAATTACATTTGGCCAATGTAATTGTAATTGTAATTGATATGTGGAAAGTTCAATTACATGTAATTGTAATTGTAATTGTCACGTGTGTAATTGCAATTGTAATTGAGCTATTGTAATTGTTTTAACCAATTACAGTGATGTGAGTTTTATAAGTTCTAATAGCGAATTAACATGTATGAGCCGATGTCTTGTCAGTCTATGAATGTATGGCAGTGAATACATTGGATGGTTAGTGAATTGTCAAAGCACAACGGTTATTGGTAAATGGACTCACTGCTCTGGTCAGTTGTCATGCAAAAATTTACTAATTTACCTTTTACTGCCTTTCAAATTGGAAGGGAACCAGCTTGTCATTTGTCTACTTCCTGTGTTCTGCAGCTGCGCTTTTTTGTGAATAAAAGTTTAATGCCAGTAAAGATGAGCGTAAATCAAGCAGGAGTAATATGGAATTATTTTGAAAATTCTGATGACTTTAATAATGATGTTTCCAATGCAAATGTCAAAGTGAAGTGCCGGTTGTGTGGTGAATTAGTGTCATGCTTGAAAAAGGCTACTTCGAATTTGTTGACTCATCTGCAGGTTTGTGAAACTTTGTGTTACGGTTTTTTGAAATAGGCCGTAGCATATGACTTTGTTGAACTAATTATGTTAATTATTTTAGACACTTAAGTTTATTAAAGGAAGCAAAAAGAGGAATGAAAAGTAATTGTAATTGACACGTTTGTAATTGTAATTGTACTGTAATTGATCCCAATGTAATTGGCTGTAATTGTAATTGTAATTGACAAAATCCGTATAATTGTAAAGTAATTGTAATTGCTTAAAAAGTAATTGACCCATGTCTAACACGGAGATCAGCCCCGGTCTAAAAACGCTCATTCGAGTACAGGAATGCCTTTACCTCTTTACCTTCGTGTAATTATCCAAATGCTCCCGTCTGACAATGAGCAGCAACTGTGAGACTATCGCAGCATATGCAGCAGACACTGGTCCTGTAGTTTAGAATTACTTTATGTCCTCTCTCATTCTGTATAGTATGAATATCTCGTCGGCAAATGAAAAAATGGCGATATTAAGAACGATTTCTAATTAGATGCAATTATCGAACAGTCTTAAATTCAAATTGATATGTGTTCGGTTTGTTTCTTTTTACAGATAGAAGGAAGGAAGTCTAAATATTATACAGGTAACGGGACTGCATATTGTTCATAAAGCTTTACGCTGGCCTGTAGACGGCGAATAAGCGAATAAGTGCTGCAAGAACTACAATCATATTGATTAAAGAAAATCTGTATGAGCTGATTAATTCAGAGGTGTCAAATTCATTTCATGTAATGGGCCACATAAAGCCTTTGTGGTTGTTGCGGGCCGGATTTGTACATAACATTAACACGAACTAGAGTAGGCCTATTAAACAAAACGGTATATAAAAACGACTGAAAACAGACTAACTTTCAGTTTCATTATTGTGATACTGCTAATGAAATATAAAAGTATTTTTAATTACAAGCGAATTACAAGTTGAGTTTCATATATGCAATTTCCAGTTTTCATATCTGTACTTTTTGAACACGCCTTAAACAAAGTGACTTTGCTTAAACATAAAGTTGTTTTCTTGTATTCAGTCAAATACATGCGGGCCCGATGAAAAGCTTTCGCGGGCGGCCGTATATTTGACACCCTGGATTAATTTATAACGCTCATTGCCTAAGATTGATGAGAATTGATGCAATTATTTGTATGACGCGTTAGAAGTCTATAGTGTGATCATTACCAGGACAATTAATATAGCGCTGCATCTGAGTTAAAATACCAAAATCAGAAGCGCTTTGACAACGCTGACATGTCAATGAAGGTCAGAAGTAGACCTGCGCCGCCGCCGCCGCCGCCGCCGCCGCCGCCGCCGCCGCCGACGTTTTGCATGACGCCGCCGCCGCCGCCGGTGATAAGAAAAGCGGAAAACGTTGTGACGAACTCACGATAATCGACGTCGTTAACGCTGACTCCAACCACTGCATTCGACATTTTCTCATTCGTGTCGTTTTCAACAAATAGTTTGCGTGTTGATATTGGCAAATAGCCATGTTGACTCTGGGCTAGATAAATCCAGGCTGTTCTCTGGTGATTCTCGTTGCTCGACCAAAGGGTCACTAAGGCCTGCGGCGCTGTTGTGGATCGGACGAGACTGGTCTCTTTCACATTCTGACGTATCAAGATTTTGCACATGCGTATAACATGCCAATGACTTTACACTGCACAAATCTTCAATTTGATTATCACTACTGTCAACATCCCCGTGACCGAGAAAGTCATCGAGCACAGAACCGCCGTCACCGCATTGACGTACTTTCCATTTGTAAATAAAGATGGAGATGGCATGTGTGTCGTTGCGTCGCTGATTCGGTCGAAGATATCTTCAGCTGTTACTGAATGTGCACTGTGGTGCTTTGGCCAAACAGATTGCAAGCCAATAATAATTATTATTAAACGGATCTGAACTTACCACGAAGGCGTTGCAGCCGGCAATACGTAACGTCTTCACACAGTCAGACTGCGTAAATAATTCACATGTTCCGTTGTCGAGTACAAGTACCAAGTACCAAGTACTACATCTCTGCACGGACCATTTTAATTTCAACTTCCTCCCACACCCGCCACCGAGGCAACTAGAATAAAAGATTTTGTGGATCTTGCATAATATTAGTATTATATATTTCGAAGATTTCTCAGCGCATTTTGTAAAAATGAAATTAAAACGAATATGTTTTGTTGGAATATGGCCAAAATATTTATTTTCCAGTGAGTCTAAAATCTTTGAAAAAAAATTATCGAATCGATTATCGAGCCATGTCAATTAAGATGGCCGTAACCATAGAATTTAGCCCTTCATTCTACTGTATGACCTTTTCGACACATTCGGACACAATGATGCTGTGCTCTTCGTGCAATAGCCATTGACATTGTATTTATTATTACAGTAGCTGGGGTCGACTGCTTTGACGCTGCATCCTTCTCTGTCTTTCTGCCTCTCTGTCTGTCTGTCTCCCTGGTGTTTTTCTGCCTCTCGCACTCTTTCATTCGCTTTGCTTATTTAATTGTTAGCGCTGTCTTTGATAATTAAGGTAGTAACTATTTACTTTTGTAGCGCAAATTTTAATACACACGAAGATATCATTCGATCGATAGTGTTCCAGGTCCAAAAGACGAGGCCAATTTCCAGGATCAAAGTGGGAAACTGCAAGGCAGACTATGGAATAAATTAAGACAATTATTGAAAATGATTATTAATGAATACTTTCTCTTTAAAAGAACTTTTCCTGCCTCACTTCGGGGCAGGGCGGGAAAATGTGGGGTTAAAAACCTAGGTTTTTAGGCTTTTAAAGACTTAAAATTCTGAGTCACAATATAGATTTTTGGGGTTTTTGTTTTTAAATCGAAAAAATGAAAACCTCGTATTCAATGGTTAAAAGCTGTTTCTACTGTACTTCCTGAATACAGGAGAAGACATACGTTGCGAGAACACAGAGAAGAGTTACTGTATGTGTGTTGACATCAATGCGTTTCTTGTACGGATGTCCACAAATTTTCTGATTTGAGTGCAGAGATAAATTTTTCTTAACACAGTCCCTGATTTAAAGTGGCTTTGGAGGCATTACTGCCTGTGTGAAAGTCACTAGGGTCGCTAACGGGGCTTGAATCCGATCCTTTAGCCCACCGCTCCAGCGCGTAACCCACTCTGCCATCTTCCGCTCCAAGGACATGATTCAGGCTCGAGCAAGGGTTGCGATGGTTTCTAAGGTGGTTATTAGAACGCAGATAGGCTTAACAATGATTTAGAAGAGACACAGCCATATCTGCGACGATCATGAAGAATAAATACATCGACTCTGAGTTATCTATCATAGAATAGAGGATTGCCATTGGTGAATATAAATCTCCCGTCACACAAGGGGAGTCGGATCCAGTAAAAATTATTCTGATCTTAAAGCTATAAGACTTGTTAACAAATATTAATTTACAGTATAAAGAAGAGGAAATGGTGCAATGCGTCGAAAATGTACAAAGTCATAAGAAAACGTCTACATGTTAGTTCACATCTATCATAACCGAAGCCACTAAAAACAAATGCAATGGAATTGGATAGACGAATGAATATTTTCTAACAGAATCTTCATAAATAGTTTATTGCAATCTGGTGATCTTGACATTGAAACAACTATTACTGTGCATAGAATTTTGTTCGTTGGGTGGAGCATAATGATACACTCAATATAATGACGATATATAATTATTATACGAGACCGCACATTTGGAGATGATTTTGTACGACGTGGAGCTTGCCCGGCCTCGCCACAATCCACTAAAAGCGACGCGACCTCAGCATCTTGGATCACCGCCATTAATGTCTCAATTACGAAACTCATATAGGCCCTAGACTAGGAAAGATCTTTGGCTCGAAGCTTTGTTGCACTCCTGCGACATGTTAACAGACCATTTTAAAATTTAATTTCGTTTTTTATTTGTCACGTCCGACTCACGTGTTAGGACGCATAACAGCCCAATTGGAGGCGACCTGGCCACCAGAGTAGAAAATTGAGAACTGCAAATTATTCTCAATCCTAATAAGCAGTGAAGCTTCCATGATGTTCTGTCCTATAGTAATATTTTGGCACATCTAGAGCAGTTCAATGATAATGAGCGCCAAAATAGTTCATTGTCAGATCATCGCTGACGTTTGATGTCAATTTGAGTTCGTCATTGGCAATCGCAGCTCATGCCTCGTGAGGGCATTGGAATGCACAATGACGAGGAATTCACCTGGATAAGGTCCGCTTTTGATCGCGTAGGCCTACCTGCTGTAGCATTGTGTCTGCTGCACCCTCCGATCCGACTGGCTGGTATCGCCGAGAGTTTTACTAATTGCCGTAAGTCTGTTTTAGGCGCGTATCTGACGTTACTAACCTTCCTCACTTTGATGTAGCGCACCGATATATTTTGGCTAGTTATCATGACCAACGAAACTCAAAACAAAACACAGGACCTACGATTCTACAATTTCTAAAACCAAACAAGATTCTACGTCAAACCAAATTCCCGAATAGACATTTAAAAACGCTTTTGTCGAATAAAGGTTCGTGCGTCGAAGTCATTCGGGTGTCAACATAAATTACGCAGACCGGACGTAATGACATTTAGGGTTCACCATATTCCCTCTTTTGTTCATCAGCCTCTCATCAGCAGCGTCTCATTATTACAATTTTATTCTTCGTCTGCCCGGCAGCCAAAATTCAACTGCACACAGTGTGTCAACACCTGTTGGTAGAACAATGATAATATAATTATAATAGAACACATTATGACGCTATGTTGATTCAAATACGATGGTTGCTAGGCGATTAACCGATGCGGCCATTTGCCTACTGAGTTTCGCCGACAGGACTGCTACTTCTCCCTCACTCGGTCAATGATCGCCACTGTCCTTGCAGGTTGTAACCATTTTCAGCAGCGACATCCGATCTCCTCCGGAGAATAGCCATCTGCCCTCCTCAAAATTAATCTTGTAGATGAAATCTGTTTATTTGCATGGATAAACATAGTCCCTATGTCCTTCGTAATTTCTTGTGTGTCTGGTAAATCTGTAATGTTCATCAAATATCTAGCTTTAAAGTTTCCTCAACAGGTCGGTTTCAGGAGGAAGGCCACCTTCTAAAATTAATGCAAATAATATGGAAAGGTTTAAATTGGAGATTTCGTTATGTCGCCGGTTTTCATATTCAGTGGAATGACAGTAGTTCTAGACATCAGGCAGTAAAAATCTCTAATCTATATCTTCATGAGGAAAGCCACGTTTTAAAATCAATGTAAATATGGAAAGTTTCAAAATGACAGTAAAAATCTCTAAGGGCAACGTATACAACCTATGTTCCATTTAATCTCCTTACAAGCAATTTCGTTAAATATTTGTATATCTCGTGATATTCAAGACTTGACGATGACTATATGCAACAAAAAGAAGAGCTCTTGCAATTCAGCAAAAATTATACTCAGGTCCTTCAATTGGTCCTCGGTCCAACTGGTTCTCATTGCTTATTGCCCCTTTCTGTATGCCAACCAGAATTGTAGGCTCGAAACGCGGAGTTTTTTGTTTTGAACTCGGCCGTAGCCGGTGGCAACTCCGGCTGCGGGGTTGAGAAAGGTGGCGCCACATACACATACTCGCACACACACTCACACACACACACACACTCGCACACACACTCACGCACACACACGCACTTGTAAGACCACCCAAAAGTGAGACCCACGTGTTCGAATCAATATTCAAACTCTCACACACACACACATACACACACGCAACAGACTGGGGGGATGTCCTATTTAAAACGTACATTGTCTTTCAAGTTCATGAATTAATGATGACTGGAGAGACATAATTTACTTTCAGTTGTTATGCTCTTTTATATAATGCAAAATAGTACGGATTCAGGAAAGGCAAAGGTACCAGAAATCATGAGAAATGAAATAAGAATTAAGAAATAAGAATTCTTTTTTGGTGCAAGGGTTGTGGACAAATGGAACAGTTTGGACGAGATGGGAGTGACAGTTGAAACAGTAAACGGATTCAAGGGCTATCTCGATAAACTGTTATTGAATGCAGATGGCTACACCAGTGGTTTTCACACAGGCTTACTTAGCCTCCTAAACCATTTAAAATCACATTATTATTATTATTATTATTATTATTATTATTATTATTATTATTATTATTATTATTATTATTATTATTATTATTATTAAGGTGCTGGAAGAAAGAAGCATTGAAAGGGACCTAGAAATCTATATCTGCTTTGTGGACTATGAATAAGCATTTGATCGAGTGAACTGGACAAAACTGATGAGGGCACTCAGAAGAGTGGAAATAGACTACAGAGACAGAAAACTCATCGGTAGCCTGTACGTAAATCAATCAATATCTATCTGTGTGAATGGAAAAGACTGAACTAGAATGCTAGTACGGAGCAGAGTTGTACATGGGTTTGGTTAACCATTGGGCTGGGTTGGGTCGATATTTTAAAAAAAATTAATGGTTGGGTTGGGTTTCGTGAATCTGCACCTGTTATTCTGTTAACCACGTTAAATATAGGTTTTCCGTTTTCTGCTTTGACAAAGTATTAGATTCTTGTATTATGTCATTAAAAATGGCGCCATATACGTTAGCCTACATTCCAGCGCATTCAATAGTCTGTGGGCTGTCCATTAATTAAGTCAACAATTTAAAGGGAGGGGTTTGAAAAAGTTTGACAATTGTTGACAGGGGAGGAGGTCAAGAGAAGTTGACGCCAACAATTTAACTTTTTACAAATAATCGAAAAATAGGAAATTTCATGGAATACTACTTATTACAATGGAAAAAAGCGTGGCAAAAAGGTCATCACCACCTCATTTTGTCACTCGATGAACAAAAAAGGGAAAAAATGGTCATCACCGCAAAAAATAATAGCCTTGTTATTGGGACCTGTCATTGATCTTGGGGGGAGGTCTAAAAGTTTTTGACGTAATTATAGGGAGGTAAGAGAAAGTTGACAGTTGTTGACAAGGGGGTCAAAAATTGCCCAAAAATTGTTGACTTAATTAATGGACAGCCCCTGTACACAGTGGACAATAGCTATTCAGATAGATCAAATCACGTGAACGGCTGCTGTTTACTTGTCTTAACACATTCCTTTTATAAACCGACCACGGCCAGTTGACAATAGCAGGGCTGGATTTTAACCACTAAGCATATTAAGCACGTGCTTAGGGCCACATGATGGAAGGGGTACAACGGTTTTATCTGTTACGTTTCTCAGTCAAATATTTTGCGATCTAGTTTAATAAATGTATTAATCAGTCGCTTTGCTGATCGAATTTCGATCAGAACAAATATGCAAAAGGCAGATTGGATGTCTTATCTCTACTATGTATAGAAGCAGATGTGCTACGTAGCATAAACTTTGAGGATCTGATCGAAGACTTTGACATTTTAAAAAGTAAGAGAAGCCCTTCTCAAATCTAAATGAAGTGGAATTAGGCCTATACGAAATTAAGCATTGTTTTCCCATCTTACTGTAGGTTTCTTCAATTTTGAAAAATAAAAGTTCATTTCATTGTTTATATTTGGAATTACATATGCTTAGGACTTAGGGTTAGGCAGTGATATTTTTACACCCCTAACACCCCCAACATCCCAAATTTCAGGTCGACACCCCCAAAATTTCATAAAATATAAGAGAGTTGTGTAATGGTATGTACCCTAAATAGTCCCAGAACACCCCCTCCATTCGAGAAGTAGCAACCCCAACTTTATTTCTATGATGACCTTTTTTGTTTGCTTGTCGGACTTTTTTTTACACCCGATAACGTTACTTGCTTGTCAGAATTTTGAGATTTGATAAAGTTTTTGGGTTTTTTGCCTGTCAGACTTTTTTGTGGGATGACTTTTTTCAGACTTATTCGGAAGAACCCCCAAATTGTACCGACACCCTCCTAAATTCACAATCCTAGAAATAACTCTAGGGTTAGAGACACGAAATCTTTAAGCGTTAGGGCCTCTATGGGTCTCAATCCGGCCCTGGGCAACAGGCATACTAGTCAGATCTTTTGATGACTTTTGGTGTTATATTTCAGCACATTATGCACTCGAAAATGGCACTAGCAAGTGCCGTAGAAAACACAGGATAGTTGCAGTAGTTAGGCTAAATAAGCACTTTCTTTGTGTACTTGAATGAAGTTCATATTAAAAACTTTTGGTTACAAGAAAATTAAACGTTGGGTGTTTATCAGACTTCGGTTTCAATATATGTGCTGTATATTTTAAAAGTGGGATTGTAATTTCGCATTTTCGTCGGGTCGGGTCGACATGGGTTGTGTTGGGTTGGGTCAGCAGACAGGAATTTCATTTGGGTTGGGTTGGGTTGGAAAGTTGGTGGGTTGGGTTAGGTTTGGGTTCTGAAAACCTACCCATGGACAACTCTTGTGCGGAGTAGACGATATTAAGTGTCGCGGGACCAAATGTCGGTATTGGAACGCGGGATCAAAGGTCATGGAAGGCTATAGGCACTAACAACACTGCATATGGGCTATGGCGCATCGGTTCACTCAATGACACGAAATCCGTTCCGTGTAATTCATATAGACAACCGATGGTTTCCCACACAAAAGAGATTCTCGATCACTGTAGAGAGAGAGAGAGAGCTTTAGCATTCATTTCATTAGAAATGACAATCGCTTTTAATCTATTGAAAAAATATAAACAAAATGTGCATATCGCATAAGAGGCATGGCTTGCATTTCTTCAGACAACGCAGAATTGCACATTTGACATTAAGCGAAGGTGATTGCTCCGTGTAATACACTGCATAGATACAAAGTGCTGAGATAGATTCAGAGCAAGCGAAACGCAGTGGGACGGTGAAACCAAAATTACAAAGAAACAGATTCTCGTGGGGTTCATTATTCAAATTTCAGGTCGACACCCCCTGCACCCCCAGTTCCTACGGGCCGGGACAGAGAATGACTTTTCAATATTCAGAGGCTGTTGATAAACAAAGGACCGATCACCATGGAGCGTTACTAAATTGTTTTCGAGTTCTCTAACAAAACCAGCGATCTGCGCTTAGGCCCTATCGCTATTAAAGCTTTGTTTAACCGTTAGCAATTGGCACTAAACAACTACGGTTGCTTCGTGTGATAAACCACAATGCTATAATAGATACACGAATATCGAATTCGAGACTGAATTCAACGCAATCGATCCACAATATGACGGGCCTATGGACCAACACAGATTCCCACAGCTCATGGGCGTTGGGACAGAACAGTTTCTCCAAAGCGGGTACATTTGCTCTCTCCATGTTCAGAAGTGTTAGAAGACAGAACTGAATTGCAGTTACTGTACTTTAAAGAGAATTTCAAGATGATATTCTATGAATTTCAAGAATTCGTCTGTTTCAAACTTTCAGTGACTATGGAGAGACAGAGACATTTTAGATACGTGATAGCCATGTTTCTCTGCATAAATTTTGTTGCTGTACAAATGACGGTTTATAATCTATCAAAGTACGTTCCAGTTGTAAATGAAGATAGAGATGGCTGGTGTGTCGTTGCGTCGCTGATTGAGTCTAAGTTATCGTCAGCTCTTACTGAATGTGCACTGTGGTGCTTTGGCCAACCACATTGCACCGTTTTCAACTTATTCGACAACGGAACATGTCAATTAATTGACCTGCCTGACTGTGTGAAGACGTTACGTATTGCCGGCTGCAAGGCCTACGTGGTAAGCTCAGATTCATTTAATAAGTATTATTGGTTGCGCTTCGAACTATCAACCAACTTCTATGATCCAGTATCGTGATAGCAGAGATGAAAGATAATTTAAGCGTGATTACGTGTTTTGGACGGCCAGCGTGCTAGTTCTCCCACTAAGGATATTTTTTCTGACACTAAGAGTATTTTTGTGATATAATATTTTGCGATATCGCCTGGCATTTTGGTGTGTTCAATGAATCTGCATTGTGCAGAGCCAGTGGCGGCTCCACAATTTGGCAAGTGGGGGGGCGTTGGGGTTGCAACTTTTCAAGCATGGGGCCAAACATTTGATGATAGGTATGTAGTAGTAAGAATAGGGCTCCCACAGGTTATCCACTGGGGCAGGCATTCAATAGGGGCACGGGCTCCCCGGGCCCCTCATGTGGCGCCGCCATTAGCAGACGCTGAAGAAAATAATCATCAGTTCATATTATATTTACTTTAGATGATTAATTATCGGTCTATTTGGCGTTGTGCGACCGGTTCCCGTCAGAACACCGAAGTCAAACAAGATCGAGTTCGGCTAGTACTTGGATGGGTGATCATCCCGGGATCGAGCAGTCTTGCAGGCGGCAAACCAAACTGTTAATCGCTTAGGAGTCGATAGATTAAGCTGCGAAGGTGAAACGCGAGTTTAGAAAAATCAATGGAAAACTACTCTATATCATTGGCATAAGTCACCTGCGTAGCTGCTTGCCTAGTAAACAGAAATCAGCCCAGGACCGAACGCTCGTTCGAGTATGGGATTACCTTACCTTTGAATAATTATCCAAAATTCCAAATATTCCAGCTGACCTTGAGCAGCAACATAGAGACTATCGCAGCATATATTCAGCAGACAAGATGCTAGAGTTTAGAACTGCATTATGTCCTGTCTCATTCTGCATTGCTTGAATGTCCTGTTCTTCTTTATCTGTCGTCCTCTATCAGAGGGTTGACAGTCATTTCCCCTATTTCTTTCTATCTCTTGCTGCTCTTTTTAAGGTTCCATGGTTCTTTGTATTTGCCCAGTCAAAGACATCGTTCATCCAGCTTCTTCTCGGTCGCCCTTCCCATTGTTTCTTCTATTTTACATTCCGTTATTATCAGTGGTAGGCAGAGGCGGATTTACCACGGTACAAATGGTACATCGGTGCCGGGCGTACCTGCAAAATTAAAATTTAGGGGTCTACCGTTGCTTATTAACAGTTTTTCAAACGAATTTTAAATAATTTCTTTCTTGAAAAAAAGATTTATTTTCGGAATATATACCTGCGGACTATATATATATATATATATATATATATATATATATATATATATATATATATGTGTGTGTGTGTGTGTGTGTGTGTGTGTGTGTGTGTGTGTGTGTGTGTGTGTTACAGTCAAAATGTAACATATATAATTATATATATATATATATATATATATATATATATGTTACAGTCAAAATGTGTAATTAGTCATTACACGAAATGACTAAAAGTTTCAGTCATTTTGTGTAATGACCAATAGGGTCTTCATTTCATGCATTAATTAACACAGCCTGAAACGCTGAAATCGCAGTCTTATAGGATTATATTAGCGAGTATAGCGGTCAGTCAAAGTGTGAAATAAATCATTGGAGAAGTTAGTCTTTGCATGAAATTTCTGGTTATTTTAGCCATTGCATGAAATGATTGACCCTATTGGTCATTACACAATCACAATGACTGAAACTTTTAGTCGTTTCGTGTAATGACCAAGGGACTGGAAAAAATCGTTATATAGGCCTATCCCAATTCCAAAAAAGGGAAACTCCATGGAATGCTCAAATCATCGGACAATTGCCTTAATACCACATGCTAGCAAAATAATGCTGAAGGTTGTCCAGACACAAATGAGACAATACATAGATAGAGAGCTCCCAGAAGAACAGGCAGGTTTTCGGAAAGGAAGAGGCACAAGAGATCAGATCGAAAACATTCGTTAGATCATATAAAAGACCAGAGGATGCCAGAAGAGCATATATATGTGCTTTATAGACTATTCGAGAGCTTTTGATTGTGTGGATCATAATAAACTATGGCAGATTTTAAAAGAAATGGGAGTGCCAAAACACTTCGTTTGCCTACTAAGAAATTTGTATACTGGACAGGAAGCAGCAGTAAGAACTCGACATGGAACAACTAGATGGTTCACACTGGACAGGGGTGTGCGGAGGGGATGCATTTTATCGCCTGATCTTTTCAATATATATATATGCAGAATACATCATGAGGAAAGCAGGATTAGATGAAATGGAATTTGGCATTATAATAGCAAGACGCATCATAAACAATCTAAGATATGCGGATGATCCGACGCTGTTGGCAGAGAGCGAAAGTGACATGAGACAGATGCTGAGAAGAGTATATGAAGAGAGCGCTAAAGCAGGTTTACAATTAAATATTAAAAAGACCAAAATAATGGCATCAGGACAGAATGATAACTGGGTACTGGATGGGCAGGAGATGGAAGTGGTCACAGATCTCACATACCTAGGAGCAAATATAAATTGTAATTTTGATGTTGAAATAGACATAAAGCGACGCATACAACTTGGTAAGAGTGCTATGACAATGAGAAAATATGGAAAAGCAGGGACATCAAAAAGGAGACACAAGCTTATATCACGCGAACAATGGTATTTCCTATAATGATGTGTGGCTCAGAGAGCTGGACACTTCGGGAATAGGAGCGCAGACGACTTGATGCCTTCGAAACATGGTGCTAGAGAAAAATGCTAAGGATCTCATGAACAGCCAAGAGAACAAATCAAGAGGTGATTGCAGAAATCAAGCCAAAAACACATTTGAAGGACTGATTCTAAAAAAAAACTGGAGTTTTTTGGGCATATGATGAGAAGATACGATTCGCTGGAGAAATCATTGATGCTAGCAGCTGTTGAGGGGAAAGGAAAAAGAGGACGACAGAAGACAAGATGGATGGATAACATTATGACATTATGGAAGCAATGAACATGAACATCGAGTACCTGAAAAATACGGTCGAGGACAGAACAGAATGGCACATTAAAGTCCATAATGTCACACAAAGTCGGAGACGACTGAATGACTGAGAGAGAGAATCAGATACAATTATCGAACAGTCTTAAATTCAAATTGATATGTGTTAAGTTTGTTTCTTATTGCAGATTGAAGGGAGAAAATCTGAATATTATACAGGTAACGAGACTGCGTATTATTCATAAAGCTTTACGCCGACTTGTATAATAAGTGTTGCAAGAGCTACAATCAAATTGACTAAAGATAATCTGCATGGACTGATTAATATATAGCGCTCATTGCCTAAAATTAATGAGAATTAATACATACTGTATAGTGCTATAATTACTGAATAATGTTTCTTTACTCTTTACTTGGTTATTCAACTAGTCTAGTGATTGTGATACAGATTTGTTGACATTTCCTATGATAGAAAACAATATATCATTAGTATCTAACACTGTTTGCAATTATTTAATTAATTACGGTTCTAGTATGCTTTGTTATTATTATTATATACTCTTGTATAATATACAATGTATATTGTATGTAACCACTTTTGAATTGAGTTGAAAAAACAGATGAAAAAGCAAATGAAATGAAATGTATGTAATTATTTGAAGTCTACGGTTTGATATTAGTAACGAGTAACGACCAGTGACGCAAACCTGGTCAGAAAAAGGCCATGTCCTATTTGTCCTATGCTGGGGCTCTGACATAATTGTATTAATATTATAGCCAAAGCGCCCATGTCCACAGTCATAAGGACATGACCTGTGCAAAAAGTACTCATGCCAGGACATGAGGACCTGGGTCGTGTTTTCGCCCATGTCTCTAAATCGACTTTTGTGGTAATATGAATTATATTATTGATTGCCTATTCCTTGTGCTTAATAGAGCTCATTAACTGAAGATAAAGACTCAGCTGGATACGCTATTTTAATCTTTAAAACTAAATTGTCAAAACATAAAATTCCCACAATTTAAATGAAAATACTGTACCTAACATAAAAATGTCTGCGATTATTCTGAATTTCGTGGATTATATGCATGAATTTCTAAAGAAGATGGAGATGTTGATTTTTGTGCATATATATTGCTTTCAGTAATTATTCTAGGTTCTGCTGGAAGCATAGGACCGACCTGTCCATCAGGATCTCTCAGTTCTATGGGGGACATTGGTCCTCTTGAAATTCCTGGAACGCCTGGCTCGCCTGCAGATCCATCTGAATTAAGTGGACAGCCTGTTTCTTCAGGACTTCTTAGTTCATTGAGCCCATGTGGACCTCCAGGATCAATTGGTTCTCCAGGACCTTCTGCACCATCTAACAATGCTTGGTGATCCTGGCCAACCTGGGAATCGTGGTAAGATAGATATGGTTTGCTGATACTTGTTTCTTTAGTTAGTTAGTTAGTTAGTTAGTTAGTGAGGGAGAGACATAAGTAGCTGTCATGGACTGGTCAACCTCTGGTTGAGTGGAACATTGCAGTGAAACGAACGGGTGAGGGTTGGCATCCAACTGTGGGTTAAACAGTGTTGAGAAGGCAGCGGGAAACCACCCCAGTATCTTTCTCAAGTATATTCCATATGACGACACAACTCAATTGAAGATAACAACTTTAACGGGACTCCACAGATGCTGGGAGTGTCGCGTCCGGCAATGGAGGGAGGCCTCCAGGGTCGTCAAACAGAGAAAACCTTGCACGCATAACAACAGAAAACGAATATTCCTGAAGGTGAGAACTTGAAATTTATGGACTATGCTCAGACAAGAAAAACTCACCAACGTCATACGAGAAATGAAAAGAGAGAACCTTGACATCTTGGAATTATGTGAAACCAGATGGAAAATTGGAGGAGACGTCAATGGTGATTGAGCCAGGGTGATATATGCAGGAGGAGGAGGAGGAAAGAGCCAAAGAGGTGTAGGTATATTATTAACTGCTAGACTAGCAAAAACACCCAAGCAGATAGAAAGACACGAATACCAAATACTGGTGGTGATACTTGAAGCAGAGCCGGTAGACATAATAGTTGTACATGTCTCTATGCCAACAACCGACTACTCAGATGAAGAAGAGGTAAACATATACGAGTCACTGGAGAGTGGAGAACATAACTGTTTTGGTATCTTTCTCTTACCTTGATGTAGTCTAACTGGTATCGTTTCCCATTTTCAGGTGTTCTCCAGGTGTTCCTTCTTCTTTTATAGTGCTTGAACTCAGGTCCGCCGAGAGGGGTGAGGGGGAAGAAATGCCCTGGGGCCCGGCGATCTTTAGGGGGCCCGGGCGGGTCCGCAGCTAGGGTTAGGCTAGGGTTCAAGACGCGGGAGCGTTTGGGGCGCCCGTCAACAAAACACAAGACAGGCTGTATGCTTTAACTGTATTCTCATAACCGAACCCGACAAAGTAAGAACAAGATGGAAGGAATACATAGAAGGTCTGTACTGTGTGCAAAAGAAACCATAGACACTTGATGGAGATGAAGCAGAGATTGCAGTGGATGATATTGGACCAGAAATCTTGAAAGAAGAAATAATTGCAGCAATCAAGGATCTAAAGAACAACAAGCCTGAAAGAATTGGCAATACACCTGCAGAGCTCAAGAATCTGGGTGAAGGGGCAACAAGAGATTTTGATTGATTGAAAATTAGTGAGTCTGTGACAATAAATATATCGGACCGCGGAGTGGCCAGAATACATCCTCCAGACAGTTGCAGAAGTTGCGAACCGTTTTTGATTGATGGAGAGTACATCCCTCCTTCAACTGATGTGCGCCTATCGGGAGTTCACATTGACTCATCCCTTGCGTTTGACGGTCTCATCAGCAATGTTATCCGGGCCTGCTATTACCAACTCCGAAGGATCAGGGAGATTCGCCGCCACCTACCAACCTCGACGGCGACTCTTCTGGTTCGTGCTTCTGTTGTTACCAGAGTTGACTATTGCAATAGTATTCTCTTGGGCCTGCCTAGCTGCCAACATTGTCGACTTCAGATGATTCTCAATGCCTCTGCCCGAGTTATTTTTGGAGTAACAAGGGGAGTACACATCTCCCTTTCCTGAAAGACGTATTAGACTGGTTGCGCATTCCGGAACGTATTACCTTTAAGAGGTGCATGCTAACGTTCTGGGCCTTGCACGATCCGTATTTCCCGAACTACTTGGTAGCCCTGATTCACCGACTTCTGTCCCTAACAGACGTCTTCAGCTCAGATCTGGGCGAGAAAAAATGGTCAAATTCCTTCTCCCGGTGAAATTTGGAGAAAGATCGTTCACGCTAAATGGACTTTGCAAGAGCATTTGATAAATTATTTTCAAGACTTTTTATCTTCAGGCCCGTGGAATTAGAGGTAAAGTTCTATGGATGGATAAAAAATTGATTACGAGCAGAAGACAGAAGGTAGGTATAAGAGGCAGTATTCAGATTGGGCTGGGTAAGATAGTGTTTCTTTGTTTTTAAATCATCAACGACATCGATGATTTTGTCAAAAATTTCAAAATTTGTTGACACAAAACTTTTGGACAAAATGAAGCAGGCAAAAATTTTACAACAAGACCTTAATAGACTAAGTGGTCGGCAGATTGGCAAATGCTTTTTTACAGATAAATGTTGGCAAATTAGAACAGATTTTTTATATTTTTGGAAGGGACTTTTTGACAATTTTTGCAATTTTTCATCATGCATTAATAAAGCCATTATAAATTAATTTGCCAACAAAATTCATTTCAAAAGAACGATAGTGAGCAGAGAGAAGGATGTAATAATAAGACTTTACAACTGTTTACGTCACGATCAGTGTTATTTTGGTGTCCATTCAATATCAGACCAGTTCAAGTTAAGACAAAGATGATCGGGATTTACAAACTAATTAAGGCTAAATCACTGTGGATTATATAACGGTTTTGAAAGACATACAAAATACTAACCCCAAAGGAAAGATTTTTTTTCCAGAGGACACAGCATGAAACTGTTCAAGAAACAGGTTGGGAGATAAACAGCCCTGGCCCTGGTTCAGATGGAATGAACTGGATGAGGGGATAGTCTGCTAACTGTAAACGTCTTCAAAATAAACCTCAGTATTTGGATATTAGATGTCAGGAGTTGGTCGTTCTCACTCCTCAGTCACGGACGGTGACATTTGGAGAAAGATCGTTATTATATTATTATATTAAATACTATTCTTTGGAGTGCGTTACCTAGCGACGTAGCTAGAGAGTCGAACCCGGAATTATTCGCAAAGAAACTCAAAACTCACCTTTATCAGACGTCGTACGAACTGTAAAGCGCTCCTGACTTTGGCCTTCTTCCATGTATTTTGCGCTATAGAAATTGACTTGATAACTAACTAACTAACTAGACTGTCAGTGCTGGAGAGTATTTAAAATACATGTATTTGAAATACGTATTTAAATACTCCGAAGTATTTTGTATTTGTATTTGAAATACACAAAGCTCAAAGTATTTTCTTTTTGTATTTGAAATACTTTGAAAATGTATTTTGTATTTCAAAATACAAAATACTACAAAATATAAATTCAAAAATTTTCCATACATTCTTCTCGTGGTTAGTTAAATATCACATCAGCAATACAGCATTCTACACCGGCAGCACCGTTACTTACTTGCAAAATTTGCGCATACAGATTACAGATTATATATGAGATATATATTCCTTGTTTGTTGATGTCATCATCTGATCATTCTTTCCAAGATGGCTACTGAAGATAAACTAAGTTCTAATGATGGCAAAGTACCAGTTATTTTAGATGGTACTTTCTTCACGATTGTGAATGTAGATGGCGACAAAGTTCTTGCTAAATTTTTGAAATGTCCTGGCAATGAAACATTTGAGAAGCTCCTACTCCTCAGACAGAATGCACATTTGTTGAAGCATTAACTATCTGTTTCATGTCAAAAATTGCTGTCAACTGACATACATTATGACACTTATGACACTTAATTTCTTACTTAATTCACCTGATGCTCGACACAACACATCATCCTAGTATTGACATTTGAACATGACAACGTTGCCTTTGTTTGGCCTTAAGTTGTAAGTATTGTCTGGTTTCTTTGTTACGTGAATGTATTTGTAAACAAATACAAAATACTGCAATGTATTTAAGTATTTGTATTTTAAATACTGCTCGAGAAATGTATTTTGTATTTGTATTTCAAATACTTTCATGGAATGTATTTTGTATTTGTATTTGAAATACTTTGAAAATGTATTTTACCCAGCACTGTAGACAGTAATGATGCCAATAGTAAAGAAGCAGAATGCAGCTGAATGTTTAAGCATTCAGAACAATAAGCCTGTTTTGTCATGCTTCGAAGATAATTTTTGAAGATCCCCACAAAACGAGTAGAAGCAAAGAAGCAGTGAAGAGCATCAGTGAAGAACAGTACGTATTCAGGAAAGGCAAAGGCACCAGAAATGCAATAGAAATTCTTAGGGCGCTGGGAGAAAAAAAGCATAGAAAGGAGCATTGAAATCTACATCTGCTTCGTGGACTATAAAAAGGCATTTGATCGAGAGGACTGGAAAAAGCTGATGTGGGCACTCAGAAGAATGGGAATAGACTACAGAGACAGAAAACGCATCGGAAACTGTACACGAATCAATCAATTTCTATCCGTGTAAATAGAAAAGACTCTGAGCCAGAAACGCTGAGAAAAGGGAGTAGTGGGCGAGTGGAAAAAGGATAAGGAACACACGATTTGCTGATGACCATGCAATTATGGCAAACACCAACCATGGATTGCAGAGGTTGATAGACTCTCTTAATGCAAGGATTACAGAATGGAAATCAATTTAAAGAAGACAGAGGCAATGAAAATCAGCAGACATGGCGGATAAATGAAAATAATCATTGATGGAGTGGAAATAGAACAGATAGAAGAAGTCTGCTTTCTTGGAAGCCTGCTTTATACAAACGCCAAGTGCCATAAAGAAATAAGGAGAAGAATTGCCATGGGGAAATAAGCATTTACGAACATAAGAGAACTACTGTGAACGAATCTTAACATAAATCTGAAAAAAAGATTGGTCTGATCTGGCCAGTGACACTCTATGGATCAGAAACTTGGACTATCAGGAAGCAAGACATAAAGAGACTAGAGGCATTCGAAATGTGGATCTGGCGAAGAAAGGAAATAAATCAGCTGGACGGAAAAATAAAAAAACGACGTATGGAAGAGGATAGAAGAGAAGAAAAGCCTAATGAACACTATTCGTACAAGACAAAAGAAGTGGATAGGCCATGTTCTGAGAGAAGAATCAAACCTACTAAGAGAAGTACTAGAAGGAAAGATGAATGGGAAAGCACCGAAAAGGCGACCAAGGACATCGATGTTGGAGTGGTTGTTCAACACTACGGAAAAACAGATATTCATCCCTAAAGATAAAAGCTCAAGATAGAGAGGAGTGGCGACGCTGGAGTATGGAACCTGTAGTTGGACAGAGCACATGAAGCAGACGTAGTATCGTTAGTTAATTTAGTGGTACCCAAGAGTCAAACGCTGCAGATCTTCTCTCCTGGTTGATTCTTATACAAGTGACTCTTTATGGAGATCTTATGAAATACCCATAAGTCGCCTTAGTGGTAAAATAATTGTATTAATAGGCTCTGGCAGTTTTTTTACTTGTCTTGTCTCTAACCGTCCTTGCTCTGAAGATTGGCTGCATTGCGGACTGTATTCTTACAAGTGTTACGGCCATCTGCTGCTCTTGTCGCGTGCTCTATAGCAGGGGTTTCCAACCTATTTTAAATTGTACCCCAACCAAAAAAATTTTCGCGCTTGTACCCCAACCCAGAGCCGACCAAAAACAACACTTTTTGCTGTCATTTCTTTCAAAAAATATATTCATCAACTTCCGAAATTTGATATGTTTAATGTAGAATTGTAGATATTAGGTACTTTTTAAAGTTTATTAGTTCACTTAACACGTGCTATCAGAAACGAAAGTCATTAATTGTGCATGTGATCATTAATACGCATCGGGACATGCCTATTATTAGAGCGCTTTCATTTGTAGCCTCATATCTGTTATTCAGCCGGCCGTTATATTGAGCTGCCGTAGAGTTGGCAATATTTAACATTTTTAAAACGAAATTCCAAAAAAATATTTACTATTTTAGCAATTTAGTGTACCCTCTGGCAACAGCTGATGTACCCTTAGGGGTACATGTACCACCGATTGGGAACGGCTGCTCTATAGTGAGCCCTGTCCAGTTTTTACTAGTTGAGAGCATAATTATGCTATGTGACAAACGAAGAGATTAAAAGTTGTTCTGATTAGAAGTATTTTAATTGCAGCAACTTGCCATGTTTAAAATTAGTAATCCTACGCGTATTTTGTGATTAGTCTGTCGTCTATTTGAATCTATACATTTCCTTGCCTGTCATTTTGGCCATCTCTGAGTGACGAACGTCTGTTCAATCGAGTAAATTTGCTTGGCGTCAAATAATATATATTCAAACTGCAGGTAAGATAGTCTACAGAGTTCATACTTATCGGACTACCCACACAAATCGCCAAGTTTTCAGACACAATAATCAAATTCAACGAAGGACCCTCATCTGACCACTCGTTCAAAACTAATTCCCCAGTAAGAAATCTTGGTGTGATATTTGATCCAGATCTCTCATTTTCATCACACATATCTAATCTCAGTCGCTCATGTTTCACATACATACGGGACTTACGACGCTTCAGTGGCGGCTCTAGAATTTGGCAAGTGGGGGCCGTTGGGGTGGCAACTTCTAATCATGGGGGCCAACCATTTGTTGTTTAATGTATATAGCATTAAGTATAGGGTCTCAACTGGGGGCCACTGGGGGCAGGCACTCAATAGGAAGGGGCACGGGCCCCTGGCCTTCCAGGTGGAGCCGCCACTGCGACGCTTACGTCCATTCTCAAACTTCCACACAGCTTGCACGATTGCCACCTCTATTGTTCATTCAAAAATGGTTAACTAATTACTACAGGCCTGCATTCTATCCACCACAAATCTTATTTATCCAAGACGATTTCTATAGCGCCGTAACATTATTACCATCCTCTATAAAAATACTTTGCTGCGACTGCCTACCTGGATCTACAACCTTGACCACCACGGACTACGGATTACGTACTATGGATTTACCTAGATTGAGCGCTCGTGAATAAGCTGGTGCACTGCGCCAAGCTTTCGGACAGCGCTATAGAAATTTTGTGTTTACTTACAGCAATGCCTGTTTGTCATATTAGTCTCTCTCGGTCCTGCGGGACCGTCTGGACTTCCCGGGTATCGAGACAGCTCGGGAGCAGCTGTTTTGCTTGGAGATAGAGGACCAAATGGACCCACAGGACTTTATTTGGGAAGTATTAGATCATCCTTCACCAATACGAAAATCGTTTGCTGAAACACCTCCATAGTAGCTTGTAATAGTTGTGTAGCTGGACCTCGGCAGTTTCATTTTTAAAAGAATGTTGTCAGAATTTTAGAAGCATTGTCCACTGACAGGAATTAGCTCTTGAGAAGCGTCCATAACTCAAGTGTTCTCTTACTTGCTGAAAGCAAAAATGCCATCGGGTCCGATAACACTGGTCAACAAGGTTTTTGTTTCCTGTGCAATTTCTGGTGTTCCAGGTAGATTTTGTCATGCTGATTACAGGAATAATTTTGAAATTTTCCTATCACGTAAGTTTTTTGAGAAAAAGCCGATTTTAAATTTTAAAATTATAAGAATTTTAAGATCGTGGTTTTCGAGAGTTATCTGAGTTATGGGTATTCAGGTTAGGCAAGAATCTTATGGGACCGCCATAACAGATGTAATATGCTGCTGGCTCACTTAAATGGATTTTGAAAATTAGTATAATTAGGCATCCCCAGTTGCCCAGACGGGTTAACCTGTCCCGTATCGGTCGTTGCTCTGGTTACGCAGTCCTATATAAATATCTCTGGAATGAGCTGCAGTCAGAGATTTGATGAGATATAACTGTTTAGTTAAAGGTGAATTGAATATATTAACTAATTTCCATAAAGTTTCTGAAATGTCGCGTCGATGTCGCAATAGCAGTGACACGTATTGACAGACAGATGTCTGCTACATCTGTGGAGAGTTTACGTTGAAATCACAGAAGCGGGGTATGAAAACAATCATACAGAAAGAATAAAGTTATTCTTTGGATGCAAAATTGGCGACGACCAGGACAAAATGGGCACCTCTATATGTTGTTCATCTTGTGCTACCAGTCTGCGAGCTTGGCCACCGTAAGCGTCCATCCATGCCATTCGCCATACCAATGATATGGGGAGCAGAATAATCATGTAACGGATTGCTATTTAATGACGATTATGTTCATTTTCTTCAAAGAATAAAATACTATTAACCTTGCCTCGCAATGAGACCAGTTCCACACCTGGAGTCTTCCTGCTCCAAACCCCCAGTTTTGGACACTGGAGGACGAGGACAGCATGCAGAGACAGATGAAATGCTGCAGATAGTTGATTACGAAGACCCAGAGTTTGAGCCATCGACATCCAGCAATCTTCATTTGATTTCTCAGGCAGAGCTCAATGATCTGGTCAGAGACTTAGATTTGTCAAAAATCAAGCAGAATTGCTTGGATCTAGGTTGCAAGGATGGAATCTGCTCTCTCCAGGCACACTGACTTGACTCGATGCGAAAAAAATCGACAGTCTTACTTTTTGCATTGACATTGATGGATTGCTTTCTGCTTTCGGCTTAAGCACAATCCATCCGAATGGCGACTTTTGTTGACTCTTCGCTGTTAAGTTTAAAGGCTGTTTTGCTGCACAATGGCAATTCATACCCTTCAGTACCCATTGGACATGCTGCAATGCCTGTTTGTCATGCAGCTGCTATTGAAACACATAGAATACTCGAGATACAACTGGCGGGATGTGGAGTCTGGACTTGTTGTAAGTCTATGTGGAGATCTGAAAGTTGTTGCAATTCTACTCGGTCTGCAGCTAGGCTACGCCAAGTACTGCTGCTTTTTTGCGAGTGGGACAGCCGAGAGAGATTCCATTAATGGACACCTCGCAGGGACTTGGTTCCAGGACAAAAGAACGTTAAACATCATCCTCTCGTTGATCCGAAGAACATTTATCCCCACCTTTCCACATCAATCTTTTAATGAAAAACTTTGTCAAAGCATTGAACCTTACATATTTACGACAGAGGTTTCCACGCATCAGTGATGCTAAAATAAAAGAAGGCGTTTTTGTTGGCCCACAGATTCGAGAGATGCTGGACAGTCACTTTGAGGGCCTTCTGCAGGGTGCCGAGCATGTTTTCATTTTCAGGGAAAAGAATTCTTGCAACTCAAGGCGCCAAACTATGTTTTGGAAATCTGCTACATTACAAGGCAATGAAATGCAACATGTCACTGAAGATACACTTCCTTCATTCTCACTTGGACTTCTTCCCGGACAATCTCGGCGCCGTCAGTGATGAACATGGTGAAAGATTTCTCAAAGACATTGCCAGCATCGAGAAACGCTACCAGGGAAAGTGGAGTCCGTCTATGCTCGGAGACTACTGTTGGTCACTAATACGTCAGGACAGTGACTACAAACGAAAATCTACAGCAAAACATTTCTAATTTTCTCATGTCTTATCATTATTGCCTAGATCCTTCTGTAGGATTATGTTGCAGAAGACGTTACAATACTAAATGCTAAATTGTCGATTTCTTAAAAATCGTGATACAGAAATTCTAATTGCATATTTGTGTTCAGCAAGTCAAAATCTATTAGTTTCACTAAAATTTGTAGAAGAAACAAAAACTTGCATAAAATTTGTTGACCAGTGTAATATGTCGGCAGTATAGCACAGAAAACCTCTGCAAAATCGCAGAAATCCTGCTTTTCGTGACTCATCACTATTTTAAAGGAAATTTAAGGACATTTAGTGTCCTTATTCAGGACGAGAGCTCTCAAGGACGGGTCACGGAATTGAAGTACTGTCCTTACCATTTAAGGACGCCTTGTAACCCAATCGAAACCTCGTTCTATACTGGGATCAAAGCTTTAGATGCGAATTTGGAGGAAAGGTTTGTCGATGGATTGGTGCTGAATTTCTAGATATAAATTTTAGTCATAAATGGAGCGAGCGAGCAAATGAGTCTAGCATCGTTATTGATTTTCAAACCATTATACTGTACATAAGACTTTTTCTCGACTGTAAGCATTTTCTCGTTTAATTCGCTCAGGAACGTGCTACAATTCCAGCTGGATACTTCGTAATCAATCCTGCTACTTCGTGAGTGAATTTAAAGCCGATGAGACGACGGCGTTGAAAGTCTGTCATGAAATGAATTCCATTCTTGTCAGCATAAGCAACGAAGACGAAAATAATTTTGTGTCTAGCATATCGTAAGATATTTCATCGCACATCGTATCATGTCATATTTGTCTTGAGTTACTTGTACTGAAATTAAAACTTGTGTACACGTATCTTCAATTGTTCATTATTTGTACAACTATCCTTCAATTTCCAGCTACCAGTATTAACCAAAATGGGTCATAAATATGGTTTTTATTCTGGCAATGCACCTATAGCCGTGAAGATCCCGATGTCCATTTTGAGATTTTCCTCAAAGCCACCATATTTCTCCACTTTCGTGAATTAAAAGTCCATAACTATAATTGTAAGCTAGAATAAAGTCATTTGTTAACTTGTTGCAGAACTGCTAAATCGCACTCCGATTACTGGATCGGATTATACAAGTGCACATGCACTAAGAAAGCAACGACCTACTGGCTCGATTACAATACGGCCGTGTACCGCAATTGGGCTGGCGGCGATCCAGATGAATCTGAATGCTGCGTCCGTATGGTCGCTGGTGGACAGTGGCGAGATCATCCATGTTCTAATCTTTATAGATTCATCTGCAAATCCACGGTCTTTTAAACCTATGGTCAGCGTGTGTATAAGATCAATGTTTCGCCACCAAGCGAAAACATGCATAGGCATTAACAGCACTTTTTAAACTTTTAAATGGTTCGTCAGTTTATTTGAATATCTTTGGATATGAAGAATAATCTGACGGATTTGAACAATCATCCTTGCGGTTCGTTTTATTGCACCTGTATTTTTGTATGACACTAGTTGTTGCTTCTAATTAATCCTTGTTCACGTGCAATATAAGTTGCAAGTAGATATGAGAGGTTAGGTTAACTGTTAGAAGACCGCTTTGTATTGACGGATGCATCTCCTACTTCTTTAATGATTCCCATTTCCGAATGCATGTACTAACTTTTTGCGCAAAAACTGTGCTATTAACGGACACACGCCTATTAGATTCCGTTGCTTTTAGTTACAGATCATGAATGTGCTTACATTAAGAATTTTAATCAGAAAGGAAGTTCCAGTCATAGATTCAAGCTTTGAAAAATCCATACGCTACCTTGGACATATGCATTGTCCTGAGGCGAGGAACAATCGAACGGTTCTTTACCGTTATTTGTAGGATCGAACGCTTAGCGTACTGGGACTTTTTCTGTTCGTGCGAAACACTATAAAGTCGTATTTGCGATGAAGAGTTCATGCTGGATCGCACGGTGTTTTTAACATGTTAACTACGGGGCCGCGGCCCCCAGTAGTTTTCCTGGCCCCCGCAGTAATTATGGCGACCCTCCTTTTTACAAAAAGGCCCCCCTAGAGGTTATTTCGAGTTTTTCTCTCTTGGGCGTTCGGCAGTCTTTTAAAACACTGTTTCCCAAAACTGTGGGTCGCAACCCAAAAGTGGGCACGAAGCTTTGGCAAGTGGGTCGCCAAATGCCCTCGGATTTTTAACGGATACATAGCATTTGACCACAGTTGGGCTATAAACTAGCGGTCGTAGCTCACTCACTCGCTCACTGCTGCAGATAACCAACTACGGCAAAGCCCAGACCGTGGTTAGTCTGCGGGTGAACCGAGCATGCCTGATCTCTCTGGTAGAGGGGAGATGTGAGCAGTGGGTGTGGCCCGTTTCCAAAAACTAGTCATTACTTGCCCCACACCTGGCAGCCAAAGGTTAGTGTCAACTGTCAACCTTTAATGATCTTCTTCGCGTTACTGAAATCAAATCAAATCAAATGGTTCAAATGGTCTTTTATTTTCACAATACATACACAAATGATACAGATAGTAATATGTCAGGATACATACCTAGTATATTTAATGCAAAAATTTAAAAAAATTGACTTTAACTAACTTATACTAAGTACCAAAAAATAAAATGAAAAGAAGCAACAAATGCATAAATTCTTAGTGAAATGTATGTGAAAATAAGGATCACCTAAGGAATCATAGATCCCGAAAGATGGTAATCCTAAAAGAATGAGTATAATTATACTAAATACTAGCAAGTGTGTGGCGTGATTGGACACTTACAAGCCACGCCTCAGCCAATAGCGTAGCTGCTATAGTCTTACATTATATATTCTATATAGACTGTTAGTTTCAGCGTCAGTCGCTCTCACACACAGTCGAAGACTCTCACTCCGTTGCGTCCTGGATACGAACATTAATAATTAATATATGAGTTATAATACATCTGTGTTGATCATAGTTATAGGCGTTAGCAAACGCCACATGGTGTCATCAGCGGAAACGAACTCACAGCCTTGCGTTTAATTAAAAAAAAGTGAACATTAGTTACTATGGCGACCAGATCGAACATTCCTCTGCCGGAGAAACTGGATCTGAATGCGGCGAACTTATGTGTGGAGTTCCGTCGATTCCAGGGCCAATGGAAAAATTATTGTATCGCTGCGAAAGTGTCTGGAGAAACTGCAGAAGTTCAGGCTGCGACTCTCCTAGCCTGCATTGGATCCGACGCATACGTCACTTTCGAGTCGATGACGTTGACTGAGGAGCAACGGAAGAGTACGACTGACATTCTAGAGGCCTTCGAACGGTACTGCGTTGGCGAGTTGAATGAGGTCTACGAGAGATACTTGTTCAACACCAGGAAACAGAGTCCTGGTGAATCGTTCGATGTATTCGCTGCAGATTTGCGACGCCTCGTCCGCTCGTGTGGATTCGGTGCAGCGGAGTCTTCAATGATTCGCGACCGTATTGTCCTTGGGATCCACGACGACGTAACCCGCCGGAAACTGCTTGGGACGCAAGGACTCGACCTTCAAAAGGCCATCGACGTCTGCAAGGCACAAGAGGCGACCGCCCGCCAATTCAAAGCCATCACGGAGACGGGAGCAGTCAACGCTTTGCGTCGCGACCCTCCGCCTCGCCGTGATCACAGTCAGCATCGTCGTCAGCACGATGGAGCGAAACAAGGGAATCGTCGACACGAAACCCGAGATCAAAGGCATCCGAGTCAAAACCGGAATCGCCCTGCGAAAGGTACAGTTAGAGATTCTTGTCGTTTCTGTGGGCGTAGCCATGAGCGCGGCAAGAATAACTGTCCAGCTTTTGGCGCTGTGTGTCGGCGCTGCAATGAGAAAAACCATTATGCTGCCCAATGTGAAAAGAGAAATTCTTCGTACGGAAGCGTAAAGCAGCTATCTGATTCTTTCGAATCTGTTCTCGTTCTGAATTCTACTGATTCAGGAGGACGTGTATTTACGCATTTGCTGATAAATGGAATGCGTGTCCGATTTATGATTGATTCTGGATCAACGATTACAGCCATATCATCGTCGATTTACGAAAACCTTCCTTTGCGACCAGCGCTGCGTCCAGCGAAATCAGTTCTGCGCATGTTTAGCGGTCTAGAGCTGCCGACAGCAGGAGTTATCGACGTCACGATTACTCATCCGACGACGAAAAAACAATTACTGACGGAAATTTATGTCACTGATCATGACAGTCCTATTCTAGGCATGTCAATTTGCCAGGAACTGGATCTCCTGCGCGTTATGGAGCACAACATCTGTGCGACCGAAGCTGTTTCGCCACCTGCGTTGGAGCGACAGCTGACTGAAGCTGATGTCTTTGCTCGTTTTGGCGACCTGTTCGACGGAAATCTGGGACTGATGGAAGGTACTGTCCATCTGGATATAGATCCGTCGTATCGACCAGTGCAGCTACCACTGCGTCGAATGGCAATTGCAGTCAAGGACAGAGTCGAAAACGAACTTCAACAGATGGTTTCTCAAGGTATAATTACGTCAGTGACGGAGCCAACGGCCTGGGTCTCTGCGTTGGTTGTCACCATCAAGAATAATGGGAAACTCAGACTGTGTCTTGACCCTACAAGTCTACTATGCACTTTTGACACGCCTTTTTCTCGTTTCAGATATCTACGTCTTCCTTTTGGTCTTTCAGTTTCATCGGAAATATTTCAAGCACGAATACATGCAGCACTTTCTGGACTGAAAGGGATTTTCTGCATTGCCGATGACATTCTTATAACTGGTTCTGGCAAAACGCAGAAAGAAGCAATGCAGGACCACGATGCCAATTTAATTGCTCTTTTTCAGAGATGTCGAGAGAAGGGAGTTAAATTGAACAGAGAAAAGATGAAACTTCATCGAGATTGCATCACTTTTATGGGCCATGACTTAACGAAAGACGGAATAAAGCCTTCCGCCTCGAAAATCGAAGCCATTGAAAACTTCGCGCAACCAGAAGATAAAGCAGCACTTCAGCGTCTTCTCGGAATGGCCAACTATCTAGCCAGATACTGCCCTCACTACAGTGACGTCACGTCGGTGCTTCGTGAGCTTTTGAAGTCCGACTCGCACTTCAGATGGGATGAACGTCACACTGAAGCCTTCGAGAAATTGAAAGGTATGTTAAAATCTGCGCCTGTTTTAGCCTATTTTAATGACAAGGAGGATTTGCTTGTTCAATGCGACAGCTCTCAAAAAGGCGTAGGAGCCCTTCTCCTTCAGCAGAATCGTGTAGTGGAGTATGCTAGCCGTGCATTAACAGACGCTGAAAAAGGATGGAGCCAACTGGAAAGGGAATGTCTTTCAATATGTTTTGCTATGGAGAAATTTCATTACTACACATATGCCAGAAAAGTAAAAGTTCAAAATGACCATAAACCTTTATTGAGTATATTCAAAAAGTCTCTCTCTTCTGCGCCAAAAAGGCTCCAGCGCCTGTTGTTAAAGCTACAAAGATACGATTTTGAAATGGAATACGTTGCTGGCCGAGATTTAATTTTGGCAGACGCCCTCAGCCGATCTTACATTGCCAGAGGCACTCCGCAGGAGTTCAGTGAAGAAATTGCTTTCCTAGAGACAGCAGATGCGGAGCAAGAAGCAGAAACTCGATTAATAACATCTCCGTCTACTCTGAAACTCATCACAGACGCGACATCCGATCCGAGCTACATCCGCCTGAAAGAACAGATTTATCGAGGCTGGCCCGACTCGCCGAAGGGGGCTGACAGCCGACGTTCGACCTTTTGCGACCTTTGGAGATGAATTATCGGTTTGTCGAGGTCTCGTCTATAAAGGACATCGTCTTGTCGTACCAGCACCGGCGAGACAGGAAATTCTAAACCGTCTACACTCGTCTCATATTGGACTAAACAGTTGTCTACGTCGAGCGAGGGAGGTGGTTTTCTGGCCAAATTTGACCTGTGAACTCCGAGAGAAAGTTCTGAAATGTCACATCTGCAATACATTCAGAGACTTGCCTCCAAAAGAACCACTGGCACCCATCCCCCCACCGTCTCGACAATGGGAAAGAATAGCAGTCGATATTTTCGCATTTCAACAGCGAGAATATTTAATTTCAACAGACTTCCTCAGTGGATTCTTCTGAAATAGACAGATTACCATCGAAGTCGGTGAGCAACATAATTTACTGCCTAAAACAACATTTCGCAAGATATGGTATCCCATCATTTTTGCATAGTGATAACAGCCCATTTAACTCAATGGAATTTAAGAAATTCGCAGACAAATACGAGTTTCAACATGTCTTAAGTTCACCAATGCATAGCCAAGGAAATGGCAAAGCAGAGTCAGCAGTTAAAATGGCTAAGAAGCTGATGAAGAAAGCTTTAGAGGAAAATTTAGACCCTACATTTCCTTAATGGAGTGGAGAAATTGTCCTTCCGAGAGATTGGTCTAAGCCCCGCGCAAATTATGTTTGGGCGTCGAACGCGCACAAAATTGCCTATCAGCAGTAAACTACTGGATACTCCTTCTGCTGCCAAGGTCCAACAGGCACTAGAAAGATCAAAATTGAAGCAAGCCGCTTACTACAACAAAAACGCGCACAACCGACGGAAGCTACAGAAGGGAGACACTTGTCGTGTAAAGGTACGACCGACCGACGACCACTGGAAGAAAGCGGAAGTTACAGACGTCCTTCCACATCGATCGTATCAACTTCGGTTGGCCGACGGTTCAATCAAACGAAGAAGCTCCAGGCATGTCAGGTTTTCCCTGGAACCCCCTGTCATTTTCCAGGAGGAAAGTGAAGGACAAGGACAACCATCAATGAAAAGAGAAGAAGACAGCCGTTCGAGACCACCGTACAAATCACTGGTGCATGAAGATCAACACTCCACCAGCGCTGCGAATGAACCATCATCTGATACAACTGAAGCAATCCCAGCGCCACCTAGGGAACAACAAATAACTACTGGAGGAGCTGAACCATATAAGACTAGATCTGGCCGTACAGTCAGAAAGCCAGCTAGATATCAATAGTTAACATTTTAAATTTCTGTTTTAGATGACTGATAAAGTTTTAACAGTACTGCTATAAAATATTAATTTTCTTAATTAGATAATGAGCCTAATTAATGGGAAGAGATGTGGCGTGATTGGACACTTACAAGCCACGCCTCAGCCAATAGCGTAGCTGCTATAGTCTTACATTATATATTCTATATAGACTGTTAGTTTCAGCGTCAGTCGCTCTCACACAGTCGAAGACTCTCACTCCGTTGCGTCCTGGATACGAACATTAATAATTAATATATGAGTTATAATACATCTGTGTTGATCATAGTTATAGGCGTTAGCAAACGCCACAAAGTGAGGACAAGATTTTAACAGAAAGGTGGAGTTACCTAAATGATCAATAAAGATTAATAATGATTGGCTAAATTAGGTAAATAAATTAGCTTAAACTGTTGGAAGTCTTGAGGAAAGACAGGTAGCTGGTAGTTATTAGATAACAGATTGATACTACTCAATTACAGATTGGTTTTGTAGAAGACATTTTAAAGATTTATCTTAAAATGAGATAAGGCAATAATCGATTTTAAATTAGTGGGAAGACAATTCCAAGTTCTGGGTCCGGCATTTTCGAGATTTCCTATTTTTTTATAATTATTAGGGTTTTTTGCTTGTCAGACTTTTTAGAGACTCGATAACGTTGTTTTTTGCTTGTCAGAATTTTTAAAGACTTGATTGGTAAGGGTTTTTCCAGGAAATTTTGAAAATTTTGCTCCGCGAAAAGGCGGCACTTTTTATTTTCGCCCCAGGCGGCACTTTGCCTAGCTACGCCACTGATCGTCTGCTATGGTGTATCGTCTGCTATGGATCGTCTGCTGTGGTGTATCGCTATTGCAGACAGCTGGCAAGGTCCGAACGAAAAACGCCTACTCAACGAACTATTCGTGATAAGGGAATACAACCGCCTAGAAAGACCGGTGGAAAATGAATCTCATGCTCTGGTCGTGAAGTTCGGTCTAACGCTGCAACAGATCATTGATGTTGTTAGTAATACCAAATTTCCATATATATATATATATATACACACACACATATATATATATAATTATATATATATATAGGGTGCGATTTGTGACCTGGAGCAGTGGGGGGAATATGTCGAGCTTGGGAAGATGTAGTTGTTGGGGAGGTGTAGCAGTGGGGGGATGTAGTGGTGGAAGGATGTAGCAGTAGGGGGATGCAGTTGGGCAGTGGGGGGAATCCCCCTTTCCCTCTACAAATCGCGCCCTGTGTACACACACACACGGGCGGTCTTCCGTGTGTGCGCCAACGATAAGTTGATTGCTTGAAATTGTCTTTTCATGCTTCGTAATTTTCTTCTCCAGCTCGTTAGTTAGACGGCATAAGCCATTGAATATTTATAATGTTGCTGGATATTGTCCGTGGATATTGGATAAGCAGGAGTCGCATACTTTCCACTTTCAAAGCCAACGTCAGTAAGGAACTGGATATTTGGAGAGTATTTGCAATCAATCAATCAATCGGTCAATCAACTACCAGTAGTCTATCAATCGTTTCTTTCTATCCGTAAGCTTGCCTGTCAGATAGCCAGTTGATCAGTTGTATCGTTTCGGCTTAATTGAGATTGAATCTTGGATAGCTTTAGTTTAATTAACCCCTTAACCGTGTATTTAACTGTAAATCAATGTAAAATGGACGGATATATCCGGGATCTCTAGTTAAGGGGTTAATAAGTCCCGCAATTTCTAATGTAACATGTGCACATCGTCATATCATCAATACGTTCTCTTGAAGCGCCAATGCAATTGTTACGTGCACACAGAGCGGTCAATTGTCTCTCAGAAGTCGTAATTTTTAAGGTACAAATTGTAAGGAGGATACATGGATCTCCTCTCCATAGACTAACTCTATAGCGACGTTATCCACTACCCAATGCAGGGGTTCCGAATGGTTCAGTAGGATCTGCCCTGTATGAGAACCACTATGAAAAATATAAGGGGTGCAGGTTTCCCTCTTTATACCCCAGGATGGCAACGAGTGATGTACCATTGAGACTAGTCACAGTAGGAAGACAGACTATACAAGGAAACGAGATGCTATTTAACACAGGATTTGATAGTGCTTTAAGACACAACAAAAAATCGCGCACAAGCGCCGTTAGTAGTTTCATTAATAATTCTGGAAAGCTACAGCAGGTAATTGCGCTTGTGAGGATGTATCAATTAAAGAGAGTCATGCAGTTTAGCTCATGCACAACTCATTGACTCAGCACAAAACCGATTGTAGTGTGGAGGAGTACCAAAGCAGTGGCCTGCAGCAGCCAGCAGCTAATAAATGCTAAATTCAAATAGATTCCAGCCATATAAAAATACATGGATGTAGCTCACAATATATCAAATTAATACTAGTAATTAAAACTAAAGTTTAATCAAGCAGAGTATCGAGCATCTACAAATTAAAAATAAATCAGTTAGGTTAATTTTTAAAGACCATAATTATATTAACACAACAAATATATTTAATAAACATAATATTTTAAAAATTGAAAATATTCATAAATATCAAGCATCAATTTTCATATTTAAATTTATTAATAAACTCCTACCTCCATTATTCTACTCAAGCTACTTTCTTGACAAAACCAATATATCTTATGTAAAATCACTTAGAAATAGCAGTAACCTCTATATCCCTTTTGCCTCATCAACAACTAGACTATTTACTATTAAATTTTCAGGCCCAAGAATTTGGAATAATCTACCCGCCCACATTAAGAATTATAATAATCTTTCTTTATTTAAATATAATGTTAAAAAATTCCTATACTAAATCAAGAACAATAACTTAAACCAAATAATTGATTTAACTCTTATTAATCTATATGGATTTTAATTGCATTTCTATTAAGGAATATATATCTAGCACATTACTTTCAACATCACTTCTACATCTAATCTAACTTACACTTACCTACACTTTCACTACAGTCACACATTTTAATTATTTTTCTGCCATCTAAGTATTAACATTTTATTGGGATAGCCACCTTACGGGATTTTTATCCCTTAGGTTATCCCTCACTCATTGTAATATACTATGATCAATCTCTGATCAGCTATTTGGCTATCACTTTCTTTGTTAAATTATAAACTTAATTAGTTAGTTACTTAATTAATTTGTTATTTGATTTTAATTTTGATCTTTTGCTAGTATAAGTTGTTAAGTATTCTTTTTGCATCGTTATGTATCTCAAATTATGATGCTGGTTTTGAGAGATAAATAAATTGATTGATTGATTGAAAAAACAGATCAAACGTATCATAATTTCAAATCTGAAATCTGCTAGTCTTAGTCACTGCTTCATTAACTTGCCACTGATGTTGCGCGTTTCTAGTTGTGAACAGGGCCACCTTAACCATTAGGCAGTTTAGGCACTGCCTAGGCGAAAAATTTTGTAGGGCGAAATAAAACGGGGATGAAATTTTTTAAAGAGCCAATAACGTTTTGCTTGCTTGTCAGGCTATTTCTGAGAGCTGACAACCATTTTTTTGCTCGTCAGACTTTTTCCGTATGTGAATGGGCGAAATTTCCGAAAATGAAAATCTGCCTAAGGCGCCCAAAATTCTAAAGATGTGAACAAGATTGTGAACAAGATTGTGATTGTGATTGTGAACAAGATTTCACGTAGTAGAAAGAGAAAATGGTGCTTGGCTATAGTGTCTACGCCAAAAGTACAAGTGTAATAAACTAAAATGTGAAGATTATTGTTCAAATCAGTAGGAGTATGCGTGACACACAAAAAATACTCAAAGTAATTTAGCATACCGTTCAAAAGCTCTGAAAAGAAGTTTTCATATCCGATCTAATAACGTGCTGCTGCTTTAACCCACACGCCTAATTTCGCCTATTGGCATGTTTTCACCAGATGGCGCAAAATGATGCACTGCTGACTGTTGGTTTAATAGACCGTGGATTTGCAGATGAATCTGTAAGTATTAGAGCACGGACGGTCTCTCCACAGTCCACCAGCGACCATGCGGACGCAGCATTCAGAGTCGTTTGGCTCGCCGCCGTCCCAATTGCGGTACTCGGCCGGATTGTCATCGAGCCAGTAGGTCGTTGAATTGGGAGTGCATTCACTTTTGTATAATCCGATCCAGTAATTCAATTTCGTTTCAGCGGTTCTACAACAAGTTAACGATCGCATTTATTTTAGTTTACAGTAATTGCTATTGTCATATCTTTTATTTGTGGATGTGGGGAATATGCTGATTCTGGTTGAAGAACCTTACTAAGTGTGTAAAATAATGACCTGGAAAGTTGATTTAAATGGCGACGAAGTTAAGTCCTAGGTGATATTCTGTCCACGTTACTGTTTTTCGAGAAATCGAGCACTATTCAATTGAATGCCACAGTGTTGAGAACTGCTGTTAGGCTATTCATACAGTTTGTATAATCGGTTAGCTGCTATCTCTGAGTGTAAAACAAGCACAGTTCACGGTATACTATATCTTAATTTGGTTTGTAGTCGTTCCTATGAATGGTAGATTGTGTATCTTGATCGCTTCCCATGTGCCTTGGTATACCAATGTATGGTCGTCATGGCTTCTAAGCCTGATATAACGTGCATGCACTGACATGTGAACAGGTAGGCCTACTAGCCAGAAATTATTTTTGATCGGGCGAATGAAAATGAGATGCGTGGAAGAGAAACCAGTGGAGAAGACCCCATTTGCCAGAATGTCAACGGGGCAGCAGATATTCACATTGAGGCGCCCCATCGAGAAACGTAGTTTTTGATAGAGCGTTTGAATTTGCAAGATGATCGATGAAGAAGAATATGCGCGCCCACTTTAAATAAGGATAGAAACGTGAACCGAATCGGGAGCGGGAATTTGTCATGCAGCATTTGAAGAAAGGGTATCGCCGTATCGGGCAATCGAACTTCCAGAGAAATTAGAGAAGAGATCTTCAGAAAGTTGGAAAGAACTTTTAATTCGTTTTCTTAATTCTAGGGCTACTTTCCGTAGAAGTGTGCTATTGTCAATTTGATGATTTTCTTCATAATTTGTCTTTAATTGTGGTTATTTTCTTTAGTTGTTAGCTCTTTAATCGCAACTATTGCATTGGATGGTGTTTGTGCATATAGGCTATGCTGTAGTAGTAATAGCTTTATTAAATATTCTAATAAATGGATTTATAATGTTTCTACTATTTGGAGTAGCTCTCTGTGCTTTAATTCTCTTCGGCTACATATATAACCGCGCGCAAGTATACTTTGAATTCACACCGTGATAGGCCCATTGCCAGAAAATACCTATATGTAGCCTATTTTAGTCAAGTCACTTGCGCGGTTGTTTGCAGCTGCATGATAATCAAGGCTCATTTTAGGCTCATTTTTGCCAACAGTTTAGAAATGTCTATCGGTGGATAATTGGACAAGTACTATTATTGACAAATGATGATAGAAAAGTTTTAATCTCAGTGCAAGTATATCGTTCGTATTCGTCATGAGTTATATAACTCATGACGAATACGAACTATATGCTACCATATACTGCAATATATCTTACGATATGCTAGACACAAATTGGTTTTCTTCTTCGTTGCTTATGCTGACAAGAGTTGAATTCATTTCGTGACAGGCATCCAACGCCGTCGTTACATCGGCTGTAAATTTACTCACGAAGTAGCAGGATTGATTACGAAGTATCCAGCTGGAATTGTAGCAAGGAGTCCCTAGAAGAATGAAGTGAAGTGCTAACAGTAAAAAATTATATCATGCATTGAAATTGAAAAAATTTAATAATAATAATAACAATATTATTATTGTTGTTGTTATTATTATTATTATTATTGCTATTACTATTATTAATTTATTATTATTATTATTATTATTATTATTATTATTATTATTATTATTATTATTATTATTATTATTATTATTATTATTATTATTATTATTATTATTATTATTATTATTATTATTATTGAGAATCTTTATAGCGCAATGGACATGTCGAATGCCAAATCAAGAGCGGTTTAACAAATATCATTTTTATGAAATGTTAAACAAGTGAATCTTTAGATTTTTCAACGCCCAAATATATATATATTAGAATTATTAATTAATGAAAAATAATAGAACTGTTTCCATCGAGAGATCGCTGCTTGGAGCTCAGTAGACCTAATTTGAATTGGTAAGTTGACTTGCTCAGCATTTATAATTCTTCAAGAATACCTTAACGTGAGTTAACAACCATGTAATAATACTGTAATACCTGCACAAAATTCATCTTTTCGTTCTTTTATCTGTAATTACAAAGAAACCGAATATATGTCAAGTTTGAATTACAATTGTTTTAAATCGCTTATGACAAGAAGTTCATGTTAGCGATCCCAATATCAAAGTAATCGTGATATCGTTAACATGATGTCGTTGACATTAATTGTAATGTGTTTGCTAACATTGATTGATTAGGCGCAAAATAAATAGCTCATTACATTTACATTTACATTACATTACATTTGCATTTAAGAAGATGTGCAAGCAATAGGACTATAATGCATATCTCGGAGCTCCGGACCGGCAGGATGAAAGGCTGGCATAATTGCACCACTGATAATTTTAGCAGTCAAAATAGTCTTTTTAAGGTGAGAGAAAGAGATGCAGAAGATGAAATAGCCAAAGCTCAATTATTTTCTGTCTTAGTGGCATTTATTGCAAATTATGACAGCTCATCGTTATACACTGTCTTTGCGATTTGCGTTTATTTCAACGGAACTTCGTCGCAAAGCATTAATTATTCTATAATAGTGGTGAAGACCTTAGACACTCTGGCGTCTAACAGAAGTGCGAAGGTTATTGAAACTTTAGAATGATTTTCTAATTCTAAATTAAAAGAATTAAAAGTGTCTGCAGTTAAAAATATTGAAAACTTAAGGCGATCCCTATGGAAACTAGGTGCCGCTAGAAAATAAGTACTGCACCGATACTTTCATATACTTACTCCGTAATGAGCGCATCCGGATACCTCGGCGCATAACTTCGTCACGTACGAGTACATTTCACATTCTTCGCTGCAGTACTTGAAGTTGAATGAGATGCAGTCGGAGTCCATCGTACATTTCCAGCCGCAGAGCGATTCAAGTGTCGAAACATTCACCGATGGAAGGTCAAGGTCTGACGCCTGGAGAACTGCGGTTGGTGTTTCAGTGGAGCACAGGACGGTTCCATTTGAGGAATCAATTATGGTAAACGATTTTGTCTGACTGTTGGCTATTGATACCAATAGAAGTTCTTCCAAAATAGACACCCAGACTGCACTTAGCACCAGCGCACGAGCCACGCTGCCATATTGTCTTTTCATGATTACAGCACCCTGTAAAGATATAGTAAAAAAAGTTCACCCGTAGGCTCAATGCCCTCACGGACCCGTGCTAATCCTAAAGGTGGCTAAGCCATTTATCGGCCGACGGTGACCAGTCATACCGCCAAACCAATGGTTACCTTCGCAATGTTGCCATTGCTACTCATTTTAGCACTCCAGTTATTTTTAAGGGCCTGCAGTCTGTTTTACCACGACACTTCATGGTATGACGCCAAGCATCCCCGTCATTTTTGACGCGTAAACAGCTAATTTATAACAATAACTGGATTTTAAGTAAAGTAAAGTAAGTAGGGGTTTTCCTGTACTGAAAGCCACTGCAATTCAGACTCAAAATTTTTCAGACACGTATGTTCAATTTGCTGCGACGGTCCACAAGAACCAGCCTTGCGGTTCGGACTGTGGACCGCGGGCCGCGGTTTGAGTACTCCTGTTCCAGAGTATTAATTAGTTTTTCGTAGTGGCATCGGCCGGCACCATGTTGCTATCTTACTCATATCGAACAATGACAAGCAAACATACCGCATCTCGTTATTCTCTATTCATACACATAGATACTTTACCGTTATGATTGAAGTGGACAACGCAGAGAATCAGTAAAATACCAATGAGAGAATCAATATCGTCGTCACAACTGCGAGCAGCTTGCAACATTTATAATAATGATCGATAAGCTTTTTTGCAATACAAGCTATTGTCCAATCGTTTCAATAGAAGACGACGCGTCTATTAGCCTACCAAGCCACCAGAAATTTGATGTGCATTGTTAACTGAAAGCCTCCTGCTATTCAATTGACCATAATTGAATTCCAAATAAAGATTCATCGTGATACGCCCGTGGAGGGGAAGAAATCAATTTGGTTCCCAAAAAGCGGATCCGTGCTGTTTATTGATGCCGGTATAAGCAGCGACAAGTTTACAAACACTTAAGCAGACATTTCCATTATTCTTTAGACACGCTGTAGCTTCCAATTCAACCGAATTCTCTACTGCAGCCTAAATTAGACATTTCTCATTATGATTATAAATAAAGGCACAGTATATATACACTGTAGTACTGTATATATCGCGCATGCATGAGTTCTTGATTGACATTCTAAAGGTTCGGCCAATCGAATTAATTATCATCGGGATCATTATTGTTATCATAGTCACATTTAAGCAGTGTTGTTAAGTATCTAATATACATGTATCTAGATACGTATCTTAGATACAAAAAAGTATCTTGTAACATAGGGATACCAGATCAGTTGGAACGAATTTAAGGACACACAAAACACATTGCCATGGCTTGTCAGATATTTCAGGACGTTAAAGAAGCACAAAAAACTAGCGATGATCTATGTTTTCGCTTGTCGGGCTTTTTAGAACGTTAAAAGATGCAAAATAGAACAAAAATTAAAATTAACTATTGATGACCTGTTTTCATTGTTGGAACTTTTAGGACATTAAAGACGCAAAAAAGCACAAAGAACTAGCGATGACCTTTTTCAGCAATCAATATCAATCAATTGCAAAGCTTTGGCATAATGTCTAAATTCGGTAATCACTATTTTAAATGAAATTTAAGGACATTTTGTGTCCTTATTAGGGACAAACGCTCTTAAGGACGGGGCCACGGAATTTAAGGACTGTCCTTATCATTTAAGGACGCCTGGTAACCCTAATCTTGTATCTTGTATCAAGATTCATTTTTCAAAAGTATCTAGTATCAGTATCCTTTATACAAAAAAGAGTATTTGTATCAGTATATTTAAATTCGATACAAGATAATTTAAAATCTCATATGAGGTTGGCTATAGTGGATATTGGTGATGTGTGGACATTTCAAATATATTTTAAACTAAATTAATTTTAGGCCCAGGAGTCATATTAAGAGATATATAATTTAATTAATATGATATTCTCTCTGGTTGTAAATTGTATCTGTGACTTTTTCTCCATACATTCTTCATTTTGAAACAAACTCTTCTTGGATATTTTTTATCAATACTAACGTCTAAAATAAAGTATCTTAAAAAGTATCTTATATCAAGATATTTTATATTTGTATAATGTATCTTGATACTTTTATAGTCTGTATAAAGTATCAGTATCTTTGATACATTTCTTCACAGGTATTTGTTTCTATATCTAAGATACATTTGAAAAGTATCTTTGAGAGCACTGCATTTAAGGCTATGTTTCGCTACAAAATTGTTAACTTCTATCAAGTAGGCCTATTTATTTCCCCGATACGATTCATACTGGCAACGAGGCGGAGAGATAAAATTAATAGGCCTACTTGATAGAAGTGAAAACCTAACCATAACCCTAAGTTCCTAACCTTTGGTTAGTCAAGGTAACGATGTGATACACACGGAAATTCAAGTGAGCTGCAGTGAGTAGTTGGGCCAAACAATGGCGCCTGCAAAGCCTTTCTGTCATCGTGGCTTCGCGTCTCAGTGATCAACAGAGTCATTAAAACGCATAAAAATACTGTATTTGCAAGCATACCAGTAATTGGCCGCTGATGCGATGTTATGGCCAAACTATTGTCATTTATCACTCCCGATACAATAAATATAAGAATATAGCAGTAACAAAAATAATTTCATTCAATTTAGTATCCATAAATTTACTTAATTATGAATTTTTGCTGCTTTGACCAACGAAACTTTAATGTTCCAGCAGCGATAACTGGCTTTAATCTACTGCTAATGTTAACCACTTGCATTTGGTGCGTCCGATACAACAAAATTATAGCCCCAAAACATACACAAGCCTGCGCAGTTCGAAAAGATACGTATGGGCGAGTCACATTAACAACAAAACATTGATACAGTGTATATGCAGTGTATATACTGCGTATATATATACTGTACATTATACACAGTGTATATAAAATGTATATACAGTGTATATACAGTGTATATGCATTTCTAAAGACACATCACTCGTGTAAAACATTTTACAAACGACGTTTCGACGGACAATTTCTTTAACCCTTAAGGTGGCAGTAACTAAAGTGTAAAATGGACGGACCGTCCAGGATCCCCAGTTAAGGGGTAGCATGGGCTCAGCCATTTTTCTGCTGTGAAACATATTTAGGCTAGCCTACAGTTGGTTCGCCTCGTTGCAAAATGTCATTTTCAAAACTTACCTTTGGAACCTCCAAGCATTTTTGCCTAAAGTGCAACAGTAAAAAGATTTGCAGCTTTTACTGGACTGGTGGCACATAGGCTATACTGTACAAAGAACGTCTTGACCTCTTAGGTTAAAGGTCAAATTCCTATGAGAAGGTTAACATTGCGCACGAGCGTTTGCCCAAATATTCAGCGGAACACAAGTAGGCCTAACTAGATACTTACCATTATTAGTTATAATTTTCGACAAAATGTCTGTAAGATAATTATGGTAAGTTTGCAAATTTTAGAACTGAAAAACTCGTCTGAACCTGTATATGCATTTCAATGATGATAAAACACCAGACGACGTCGAATTTCAATGATGATGTATTTAGGAAAAGTCAAATTCATTTTGCCTAAAGTGCAACAGTAAAAAGATACGCAGCTTTTTACTGGACTGGGGGGTAATTGTACCCCCTTACAACGGTTAAAATTAATGCAACTGTTATAATTTTCTGAAAAATTGTCTGCCTGTGCTTTTGATGGCGATGATGATTTGCAACTCATGACCTCAACGCCGCACGGCAAATAATGCAACTGTTCTACTGCTTTGATGGCGAGCAACTCAACCTGCCACGAAGAACAAGCCATCTGCTTTCACCGAATGACAATTCGCTGCAGCACGGTCGAAGTCAACAGCTTAATAAAGACTAACGCAATCGCCGTGCGGATACAGCCACCTGTAGCCTATAGGTCGACGCAAAACAGCAATGGGCTCTAGAGAGCTTGAGGCATGCATTGCATTAACGTCGAAGGAAAGATGAATAATGAGTTTGGCTGACACTGTTTCCATTTCAAATAATGACTCTAAAAGAGAGTCTTAGATTTTAATTCGCGTCTAAAGAGAATTTCCTGAATCGACTTCACATTATTGTCTAAAATCCATGCAATCCACCCAATCTCTGTCCGAAAGTGCATTGCCACGTTTTGATAATGCACAACAATTCGCCTTTACCATCTATGCTTATTTCAATAATATTTTATACAATTAATTTGAGTATGTTCCCGTAGTGTCTTCCTATGTTGTCTAGTGTCCCGGGGGCTGAACATTTAATTGCTTAAATGTACCATTGAGACTAAGTAATGAGATTTCGTAGCAGGCAAGCAGGCATGCAACATTATAATTGCAATAAAGATAATCGATGCCCGCTTCTATATAACTATAGATTCAATACCGCGTTGTCGACCATTAGGAAGAAAGACAAGAAAACCTTGAATGATGCAAGAAGCAACACTCAGACCAGCGATCAATTGGACAAACAAACTGAAAGAAGGCAAATAGAAACGAGAATAGACGCGAATATAATTACGCGTTTAGATCTCTTCCTTTAAATCACTTCTCGAGATCTCTTATAACAGCTATTTCGCCAGATAGAGATGCCTTTCGTTCGAGATTTATTTCAGTGCACAACAATTTACTTACTGTCTGTAGGTCTGCTGATACACACTGGAGAATGCGATTGCCAGATCAATCAAATGTGCTTTCGATCTTGCTTTTCTGCATATAGAGTATTTAGTAACCCGGTAGGTTATTCGTTAAATAGGTGTGGGTGGAATTAATACACGGTACTAGAGCAGTAGACTGACGTAGCAATGTACCGAAAGTACTGCCTAGTACTTCCTTTTCCCGTGTCCCTTTTAACTTGTATTGTCTTAGGCACATGTGTTATTATAACTCGAAGTTATTTAATTAAATGAAAAAATGCGACAGTGATAACTTGATTAAAAGTAAAAGTGAGTGAATACCTTTCCAAAAGCTAGTATATATAACGGAATAGGTCCTGTGTCGTTCCGAGAAGTTTGCACAATGCAGGGCCGTCGCACTCAGCTGAGTTGCGATGCTGTTTGTCAATATTTTTGTTCACGGACGTAAACCTTAATTACATTACCATTAAACAGTCGAAAACATGTCCTTATAATTTAGAAGCAAAAACGTAGTGGCATATTACGTATGGTGTGGAAGCAGTTTACAGGATCTTAGCCACAGAGCAACGGACGACGGGCCCGTAAATTCTCTCGGTGGCCCTGTCAGCAGGATTCAGTAGCGTAGCCAGTATTCCAAAATATAAGGGCACATCGACATTTTCGGGTAACAAAGGGACGAGAAAAAGGTCGTCCTTCAGTTTTCATGCATTCTCGATTTTTAAAAAAACAAGGCTACCTCCCCCAAACTACTCAACGTATTTGCACAAATCCCAATAGAGGCCCCTACCGGTCCCGGTCTGAATAGGGCGGGTGGGGCGGGCCTTCTTGTGCCAATGTGCCAATGTGCCCCCTGTGGCTGCGCCAATGGCAGGATTTCATCTAAGCGTGTGGTTCGATCAGTATAAAATCAAATAAGTCACTGGATACTTTCCCGGCTGTCGGAATTCGCCGGAACTATGGGAGGCAGGATTTCAGCAATTGTACAATTTTGATCTATCCACTTATAAGCAAACTTAGTTTGTCAGTGGTTTTCATGCACATGTGCATTTCGGACAGTTACTTTGTGTAGGCCTACAGCCCATGAGTATTAAGGCCTATTCGCCGAAGTGAACGCGGTCGCTTCGAAACGCACAGTTCATCAGGTGGTCGGGACGTGGCAATAAAATTCGCAGTAATCTGAACACGACTTCCATCTGAAGCAAACGCATCTGGATCTCCGCTGGCCGGCTGCCATTTCCAGGCATATAGCGCTACAGCCGACGGCGGTAATGATTCTGGTTCGAGGAAGGTCCAAAGCTTGTACGTGGAGTACACAGGACGACGGTGTCAGCGGACAAGATGTCAGGAACAAAATGTCAGCGGACAAAATGTACTGTAATCCTAACTCTAAACTTAACCCTAAACCGTGACATTTTGACCGTGACATTTTGTCCGCAGACATTTTGTCCGAACACGAGAACGACGAATCAAGGACGCACAGAACGTTTCCCTTTGGAGAGCCCCATGCAATCTCTGTAAGAACATTCTATGTCACCACCGGTTTTTAGACTTTTATGGGCGGAAAATGTATAGGCCTAAGCCCTATACCTTGCCCCGGGCGCCGAATACTCTATAGGCCTAGCTACGGCTCTGGACAGCACATCGGCAATCCCCTATTGAATTCCACTTGATGAAGTGTTTTCACGGTTTTGCTTGAATCTTAGGCTTACGTCCATGTCCGAATAGGGGGCGACCCAAGCCATAGATGTGTTGAACAATAATGGAATATGACGTGAGTTCCGGTGCATATTTAAAGACTTGTAATGATTCGTTATTGAGCTATCGAAGGCTGAAATACAACTAAGTATATCGATTCTATCGACAATCACCGGCCCCCACCCTGGACCCCACCACAACCCCGCCGCAAAAATTTCTGATCGATTTTGCGTAAATCTCGCCGCCCTCGTGGCTACGCCACTAAAGAGCGATCACCTCGCTCCTTGATTTACGCCCATAATCCGAATTTTCCGAAAGCATGAAGTACGGCGCAGACGGTCACAGACATTTAAGAAGATTATTGCCATGAGCATTGGCATAGCCAGGGGCCCCTGTTCTGGGTGGGGCGGTCGTGAAATTTTCGCAAAACCGTTGAAATTTTTGGAGGGATCGAGGAAGTTGACGCGCTTATTTTGCTAGTCGGAGACTTTTACCTTAAAAGATCGACATGCGCTTCCCCTCCCCTATTCCGGAACCTGGCTACGCCACTGCCACTGGCCACGAGCATGGCGTATTCTCGACTGCTTATTAAGAAAGCTGTTTTACAACTTGACAATTATTAGCCAAATAGCGTTATCCGGAGGACGATCACGCGGAAGACCAAGAACCGCCTGGCTAGATAACATAACAACATGGACTGGACTCTCGTTTCAAAACATGATTCGGAAAACAGAAGAACGACAGACATGGAGAGATGTGATAGCCCAACCTCGCATCGAGGATGACTAAAGAACAGAACAGAACAGAACAGAACAGAACAGAACAGAACAGAACAGATTTACAACGAGGACGGTTCACAGTTCACAGTCGACTACAACAGTGCGGAGTCTACGCGATAAGAACCGAGCGAGCGTTGGGCTGCGCGTAGTAGACCTACCTGCCTACCTAGCTACCTGCAACAGCTAACTAATACGTGTACCTGTTCAGCTCGCCTGTGACAAGCGCAGTGTTCAGGTCGGCGTGACGGCCTCTATATATAGTCAACAGCGCGGTCAACCCAGTTATTTTAAGTAGCCTAGTTAGGCCAATCAAGAGATTAGGGACCGGTGGACAAGGTTATTTCGAAGGTGTTTTGGAGCGATAGAATTATTTCATCATGTTGTCCGAACTGTCGTATTTGCAGATATTCTGGATTGTCCAGATAGTTGTCTATGTGTTTCTGACGATATCTTCGATTACCTTTGGAAAACACTGGGACAAATCGAATTCACATCGCGACTCCGAGAGCAAAGCTGGGTGGTTTGAATTTCGCAAAAGGTTAGTCGCTGAAAACGACATTCATACGAGATAGCCTAGTGATAATTTCCACTTCCCAGATTAACGGCGATCCTGTATCAGTTGATAGTTTAGATATAGTTTAGTCAGGAACAAGTCGGTTGAGTAGTCAGGTTGAAAACGGCGAGAAGCAAGTAGGCTACGTGCATATTCAGAACTTCCTTGAACGGACAATTTCGCGTATGCTAGCGAACTTTGAAATGTTAATAATAGCCTTTTTAAAAGCAGAATTCGAGTATCGTTCCTGTTTCTTGTTTAGACATGCCATTCGGCCACTGGAGTCTCAAAGTGATTACTAATTAGTGAAGTGCGGGACTGTTACTGACGCGTCCAATGTGACTGCGTGCAAGTTGCTAAATTGCCTACAGATTTCGTTTAGCCTACTGTTGCAAGTCTGTACTCACGCACAGAGTGCGAATTGTGACCTGGAGCAGTGGGGAGGGGGGGGGGTATGTCGAGCTTGGGGGATGTAGTTGTTGGGAAGTGTAGCAGTGGGGGGTTGTAGTGGTGGGGGATGTAGCAGTGGGGGGATTCAGTTGGGCAGTGGGAGGGGGGAATCCCCTTCCCCCTACAAATCGTGCCCTGCTCACGCGACGTCTTTGCTGCTATTTGCCGAATATACATATACATAGCTCCAAGTTAAAAATTCACAATAATTATGCTTTCTTAATCATAGACATGTACATGTTTTTGTGACTACAGGCCACGATTGTTGTATTTCATTGCGTTCCTGTTCACCATCTACATCATTTGGACAAGCGTGAGCTCTTGTGTTTATGGAACAGAGCCAAATGGATACTTCACCTCACTCTACAATGAAGTCACAGCACCCAAACGTGTAACTGCCAGTATGTTTATAGCATTTGCAGATTAAGTGTAAAATCAAGATGTTGCAATCGATTGCAATTATTTTAAATTATAGTTGTCACATCTCTGAGGCTCATGCCTTATATGTATTTTCCTAGACAGTATCAACAAAAATTGCAATGATATAATAATAATAATAATAATAATAATAATAATAATGTGATTTAAAGTGGTTTAAGAGGCAAAGTAAGCCTGTGTGAAAACCACTGTAGTAGCCTAACTCTCCGCATTCAATAACCTAGTTTTCCAAGATAGCCTTTGAATCTGTTTACTGTTTCAACTGTCAATCCCACCTTGTCCAAACTGTTCCGTTCGTCCACAACCCTTGCACTAAAAACTTTTTTTATTTCTTGGACTCACCATCTGCTTAAACAATTTGCATTTGTGGCCTCTTGTGCATGGCGTGAATTTCAGTTCTCAAGGTCAAAAACTGAGATCTTCTTACTACAATTATGATTAGGCCTATATCATAAATAAGGTCAAAGCTGAAATGATTTCTTGATCATGTTTTATTATTATTATTATTATTGGTGTTATTATTATTATTATTATTATTATTATTATTATATTAATTATGCACTTTTGTGGCACCATTTCTAATGCACATACTGATGTATCAGTTGATGGTACTCATTCATCTGTTAAAGATCAGTTCAGTGCCCGAAATACCGGTATTGCTCAGAGTGGGAAGCATTGAGGTAGTCTATGAAGGGCAAGCCAAGAAAAATATGTTTTAAGTTTTAGATTTTAAGGTTGACAGTAAAATTAGAGATCAATAGAGAGACAAAGATACTTCCTGATTCTGGGCCAGCAATAGAAGAAGCTCTCTTACTAATTTCCTGTTTATTTCTAGGTCCATTAATCAGGAATGTTGTGAGATGTGTCCCTCTGGAACTGGAATCCAGCATGATTTCCTCTGTAGCTATTGACCTGTAAAATCCATATAGTGGTACCAGTACTTTCAATAGAAGACCTATTGATTATTATAATTTGTAACATCTGTGCATGTTATTAGGACAGTAGAAATTCAATACAAAAATACAATAAATTTATATACAGTATTGATTGTTTCTCCTTCAGTTTTTCAATGGGTAGACTTATGTTGCAATGCCCATCAGCATTATTCAGGATCTGTGATAGCATTAAAACGCACCTCTTAATAGGCCTGCATACCAAATGCTAATAAACTTTTGATGACAAGAGAAATGTGATAGTAAGTATAATTGAAATATTGTCATGCTGTTAAAAGAAATTTATTCTGATGTTACCTCTTGTAGACATGACATGTGTACATTTGGCACTGGTACTTTATCTGGCGCATGTAATGCGCCGTCTCTACGAAAGCGTCTTTGTCAGCATCTTTTCGAAGCGTCAGGTCGTTGGACCTTTGTACTTTGTTTTTGATCAATTTCATCATATTGCTGCAGGATTATCCCTGATTGCTGAAAGTCCAGAATTTGGGCAGAGAGATGGTAAGCTGCAGTTTTGTCACTGTTATTTCTATAGAACACCAGTACTTATGATATTAATCCATTTCTGTTTCTGACAAAATCTATTTGTTTATTTCAAAATGTGGAATCCTGCTTTAGTTTTGCAATCATTTCTGAGGTTTGAGATTTAAATTCAAATTCAAGCTGATACTGTGTTCCTACTAAACTTTTTTTTCAAATTGTCAGGCAGCCAACAACATTAGAAAGTCTCTTGAGTTGCTATCAGATAGGGCATATCATAAAGGCACTCGTGAACATCAGTAGTTTTCCAACACTGATGCTAAGGCTGGGCCTTATCACTCTCACTTGACATCCTCTTGGCAATTACACTGATTAATAAAGACTTAGGATGAACCCTGGTTTCAAAAGCGTACTTTTTAAATTTAAGAAATCTGAAACTTTGGTTATAATTATTTTACTTGCAGCATGATTAACTAGCTTGAAGTTGCAGTAATCTAGCACCTTCAGTTTTTCATGGCAACAGCTGAATGAGGGCAGTGGCCAGTCTTTCCCTTGCTGCTTTCCCTCCACCGAGTTCAAACCGATGTATTCATTTGAAGTCGAGTCTGCTGGAGAGCTTGGGGTAGAACAACCGAAGTTTTTGCCTTGGCCGGCTTTGAACAATGAGCCTCAGGATTAGCAGATCAGTGCACTAACCACTGCTCCACTGAGCGCCCTTTGCTTGCCAGAACAGATTAACAAGAAGAGAGAGTGCCTAAGGATAAGACAAAATGTTTACAAGCAGGCTATCAGAGGAAAGCTAGGTTTTTTGGAAATTTCTGTAGAATGAATTATGACAATTACTTGCTCACTTTAGCAATTGAAAAATGTCAGTCAAGACAAATAAAGGCAGGCCACCAAAAAATTGGACAGACGTTATTTAATTTAAATGGTGCAAGGAAGACCAGTACACTGAGATGCAGAGCAACCAGATGAAATGAATGGAAGAAAGTTGTTCAACATGCAATGAGCACAAAGGGGTGAAAATGCCGATAGGGATGAGGAGAGATGGAGAGAGAGGAAGTAGTGAAATAAGCCCGATTTAGGATAGGGGCCACTGTGCAATACAACTTGTAGTATTTAACGTTGTAGATTGTTTCCATATCTCAAGTTTGTGCTGGCATCACGTGATTGCAGTTGCTGCTTTTTACATTGCCTCTAAAATTCATCACAACACACACCAGCACCTGGCAACACTGAGAAGAAACAAATCAGGTACACCTCTTATTGTTACTTTTTCATGTGATTGCTACTATAATACTATTGCTATATTTCTGTCTTCTTTTCACGGCTTTTACGGCCTCAAATTATACGGAAGCTGTTCATTATTCTGCAACAATTACCAGTAGCTTCTTTGATAATTATGGTAGACTTTGGCAAGGTAACTAATCATGTAATAAATAGCATGAAATACCACTGGACAACTGTCAATATAAATTTTAAAAATTTGGGTGGAGCTGTCTCAGCCCCACTGCTTTTGGAGAAATTAAGCACTACAAAGTACCATAGTTTGATGCATATAACTTGCATGTTATACATTACTACACAAATCAAATATCCATAATTCTACACAATTTCATGGATTATACACAAGTATTGGTTATTAACAGCCGTATATATGCTGACAATCAAGTTCAATCCTTAACATATTGCAGTGCACTGTTAAAGCTATATTTATATGACACATAATTTCTATTTGAAGGGCATATCGTCACAACGAGCTACAAAATTCCCCAAGGAAGCTGGTTTGACAAGCTGAGGGTTTCCAACCCACACTACCTGGCTGAAATTATCATTTACATCTCTATTGGAGTAACTCTGGGACTACAGAGTACAACTTGGCTATATCTTACTGTGTACATCATTGTAAATCAAATTTACCTCGCATACAACACCCAACAACTGTACAAATACAAGTTCGACGACTATCCAAAAGATCGAAAAATGCTGATTCCATTTTTATTTTAAAGTGTAGTGAAATTTCTTTCATTCTGTTTTGCACAAAACTTTTTAAATGATTTAATTCTTTTACGACTGTACTTTATATACCTAATGATCAGTGGCAGTTCCAGGATTCTTGGTGGGGTGGTGGTGAATGAATTCATAGAAAGTTGGTGGGGGGATGAAAATAGAAAGAAAAAATCAATAAACTATGCCAAAAAAAGGAATTTTATCCTTAATTTTACTATGATTTGACCGAAAAAATAGGTTGACGGTTGACAAGCAAAAATGGTCATCCCCAGTTAGTTTGGCTAGACTTTTACCCAAAAATAGGTTTTCACAAGCATAAAAAGTAACTCTGAAAGTCCGGTGGGGGGGGGAATGCATCCCCACATGGAACCGCCACTGCTAATGATGTTTTAAACATGACGTTTATATTTTAATTGTTTTATCGAAACTATGTTCGTTAGCCAAAAGTTTTTAAAAACTTATTCGTTAATTAGCATGTCATGTGTTGATCAGAACTATCGTGATATTATGTGCAAAATAAAATGATTGTAGGTAAATGAAGCACGAATGGTTCAACTACAGTGTATTGGTTTTTTGCCATCATAAAATATTCGAGTTTATTTAATTGTATTTTCAATCCAGGACATATAAATAAGTTAAAATAAGATGCTGATTTTGTGAAAATTCTTTAATAAGTATTAGACAAGTTATCAGCAAACTACTGTGACAAGATAATCTACTAAAAGCATTAAAGTTCACTCTTATTAGTCTAATAAATATATTTACTAATTAATTAAGAAAGCATGTACCTCTGAATCAATGTTCCCTCTAAGGTGGGTGCGTGCCAAAAATGGAAGACATGTGCCAAAAAATAATTTTGCATTGCCCAAAAAATTTGCAGGTCTTATTTTTAAAAAATTGTCTAAATACAAAAAAGGTCACCACCACCACATGACCTGTGCTTTACAATTAACGACGTCCGTTAAATGCCCGTTAAATGCCTCACAAGTCAGCAAAAAGGTCATCGTCACTTTTAAAACAATTATTATGGTTGCTAACTTGATTATTTTGCTACACATAAGGCTCTTTCTTTGCACGAAGTAAAATTGCCCAAAAGTTAGTCAATTGGGAAATTGTTGCCCAAGAGAAATTTCATGTGCACACGGACCATCAAGAATTAGAGGGAACATTGCTCTGAATTCACAAAAAGTTTGTATCCATCCAATGATAGTTGAATCCAAGGTACAATAAACGACAATAGTATGTATGGTTCACTCTACAGATATGGTTAATGTACATCATCCTTATAGTTCACATAATCACAACTTGTCACACCAACTAGTCTCTAAGTCTTAAAATATACAAGATGACATGTGCATACAGTTTTCATCATTTTCAATTTCAATACTGGTTGGGCAACATAATGCAGAATCTGAGTTTTGTCGTTGTCAATGTAACCAAATCAATAACAACTTCTATAGCACCATCATGATAATGCACTGGCGATCAGTTGATGGCTGCATGGTCCAATGTATTTCAATTTCAAAGCCAAGTAGTATATACTGCACAAAATGTAAACAGCTTTCACTGAACAGAATGCATATATTTACAAGCACACATTTTAAACAGCACAAGTTTCAAAACGAGAAGACTTAAGCAAATAAAAGAAGACATTACTATACATTTTATTTTAATTATTTAATTGTTTCATAACTGTCATAAAATTTCATCAGAATCGGCCATAAATATGAATTTCAAATCTTCATTCACAAGTTTTCTCACGATCAATTCTATCTCCCTACTTTCAATCCTCACTTGTCATTAACGAATGTATCATTAAGGCCTATGTAGCGTCTGTTCAAAGACTTGATTCCAGTTGAATCTTTGCTTTAATACAATGGAACGGAAATAAGGTTCCTTACAGAAAAAAAATTGATTCCGATAAAGGCAAACTCTCGATATAACGCACCAGTTCAAAATCATGAAATTCTACCACATTGTAACATTTCCAGTTATAAGACAAAGTTAACAAAAAGCTCAATAACTATCCACATACTCTTTCTTTGAATATCCACCAACTGGTGTTTTGCTTTATGTAACGAAAGTAATTTAAAATTAGGGCAAAGCTAGCATACAGAAAGTTTTACGCTGACGTGGAATTGGTTCAGTGAAGATCCGTGTAAGACTACAATCATTTTAACTGAATAATTACATCAAGAATAGAAATAAAATTCAATAAGTTAACAAAAGCCACTTTTAAGCCACAAAGACATTAACAAAACTTTGTGTTAATGCTTCCATATAAGGATTGTATGCATTCTAGCTTAATATGGATATGCTTTCTTAATTTAAAGTCACCTCAAAATTTAAAATCACTTTAAGCAACCGATTTGACAATGGGTGAGAAATATTCGCATAGAGTTTCAACTCTAAACATACAAAAAACAAAACCAATAAAGCCAGAAAACCACACAAATGCTTGTACTGGAAATTTCTTTACAAGAAAGTATACAAATAATTTGCACTCCCATTTTGAAAGTTAGACAGCATCTACCGCTACAAGTTCTTGTTTGAGAATGTCTAAACCTTCTAAGCTTCACACCGAAAAAAACACTGAAAAAAACAGAGGGGTGAACAAAGGTATCGGCATATTTTACCAATTAATATTTATTAATAAATCACCAACGCTATTTATGACAGCTTATAAGCCAGTGTCAGCTTAAAAGCACACAAATGATATACTTAACAAAACAGCCTGTCTTACAATTCCCACTTAAAAGCAACAACTAACAGCAAGCAATGTTTGTCCTTATTCTGTATCATTACTTTGATACGGTGTATCCTTAAAAAAACCCACTGCAGTTAATAGAACTTAAATGTCTCTGTACTGGCAATGGCTATCTTTTCAACAGCAAACCAGGAATGTTGCTACACAGACTAGCAAAAAAAGTTGTTGTTAACATGTCAACGCTCAGTATTTGTTAATACCAAAGATTCGAACCCCATCGAGTTGTGGTAGCTTTGCGATCAGGACAACAAGAAGCGAAGTTGCATTGACCCCAAAATGATACATGTCATACTTGGTGTAGAAACTTGCAAGAAAAAATCTAAAACAGCAAACGCATGCGTTCAGTAAAAATTCACGACAACAATATATTCTTAATAATAATATTCATAAACCAACTGTCAATGGTAAATTGCTTGCAAATTCGTAATCAGGGCTCGCCGGGAGCGCCGACTGGGTGCCGGCAGGTCGCCTAGAGCGCCGACGGGTGCCGGGAGCGCCGACAGGGCACCTTTTGGTGCGTCTTATATATGGGTGCGTCTTATCCATAATTATTTTAACACAAATCGTCAAAACCCGCGTCTTATATGCGCGAAAATACGGTAAGGGTGAACAACTTATCCAAGGTTGCTACACTACACAGTGGCTAGTGTCAGATTGGAACCAATGAACCTCCGATTGCATGGCAAGAATCCTACCACTACTTCACTGCACCCTCTAATATGGAATTCACATAAAACCTCACTGTTGACTAAATGAATCAGTGCCTAAGTTCTGGGGTCAGAATCTCGTGGACCAGGGTTTAGCAACCGACATGATATAACTTACAGAATTATTGGTACAACAGTCAGGAACTTTCTCGATGCTGAAAACTGTACACCATAATCAAGCTGCTCCCAGACGGTCCGATACCGGAATTTTCCTTGGTCTGGTGTTTCAAAGGGTGTTCCTTTCTCAACGTGCAGGATGAAAAACATAATCTGAAAACAGCAAACAACATATTTGTAACAAATAAAGAAGAAATTGCTAATTCTAAATAGCAAAAGTGCCGGTAGGCTTCTAGTGAAACCAAATTTAATATAAAATTAACCATTTGACTGGCAACCATGGATCAACCAGAGCTGTTGGTAGCAGTTGTACGGCAACCGTGGGTTATTCTGCCATACATTACAAATATGTGGATTTGCACAGGCATGGGTTGCGTAACACATCACTCACTTCAATCGTTCTGGCTTCCCGCCAAAATAAAGTGTATTTTTGTTAACCCTGTTATTGGCCAAAAAGACCATATGCTGTCAGTCAAAGGTGAAATGACTGCCATAGCTTAGATGCCGACACAAGTTATAGTGTTGGGTGTATATGTATAGTGCTCTAGCACATTTCTACTGGTTTTTGAATCAATTAGCCTGCTTGTGACTCTTAAAGCAGAGATGCCTTTCAACATAAATGCAAGAGTTACCATGCAGAAAGTAAGAGACAATGATGCATCAGCCTATATCAAAGTTGAAAATGCAAATATATTCAGACTACAATAAAAGTAAAAGCAAATCCAGCTCGTGACTACACAATTTTAAGCAACATAATATTCAAGAAATTCGTTAAATAATCAACTAAAATGTCATCCTAGGTTGTTTAGTTATTTAATTTGTATGAAAACAGTACAAAAACACTAGGCAATGAAACAATGCATATGTGCAAATATTATGGACTCGTTGACTTGTTAACACTGTCAACACCTTGGACTTCAGTCTTTTCAGATGTTTATAGGCTACATACTTTGCCTAATTAACTAACTATATTCAGTAAGGCGGGGTACTCAAACCGCGACCTGTGGTCCACAGTCCGGACAACAAAGTTGGTCATTTTACAGCCTTTGGTCACTCAGTAATAAATCATGATTAAAGTCTTTCAAATATGCACCAGAGCTCACCTTCTATTTCTAATATTTTCTAAATATTGTTCAAAATTTTTGCGACTGGGGCTCTGCCCCAGAACCCACTACGAGATCTAATGACTTTGAAAAACATTTTTCAGGTTGGGGGCCAATATCCTGTCATAAAGTCTAGCATTTATTATTTGCATTATAGTTTTCTCATTTGTATCTGTTGCCTTGGTGCACAGTCTATTAAGGGGCCAATATTTACTTGTAGTTGCCTCGGAATGAGACTTCCCTTATAGCGGGCCCTCACAAATGATGGAAAACGAATGTGAATTGGCTTCAAAAAAGTATGAGCACCCCTGCAGTAATAGATTGACTAGAATTTGAATCTAGAATCTGCAAGCCATTTTAAAATTAATTAAAATCTTTTTTCAACTTTATTTATTTATTTATTATATTTTTTTAATATATATATATATATATATATATATATATATTATATATTTATTTTATATATTTATTTTTTCAACTAGTTTTCTTCCTGTTTTAAAGCTGCACCATAATTAGGATCTGTGTGTGATTAGGATCTTCTAGTGATAGCATTAAGCAAATAGCACAAGGGCCTGTGCAATTACTGATGGTTTATTTACTTTGCCTAGGCTTGCAATAATATTACTAGCATTCTTCTCTCCTAACCAATATAAACTAGAAAACACTAGTATTTTACATGGCACACCCACTGATAACGCTCCCTAGATGCTGATTCTGGACCAATCTCTCCTGCACAACCATACATCAAATTCAAGATGTTTATGACATATAATCCACTGATGACTTTGGTGAAACGCCAGTGAGGCCTTTGCTAGAAGTTAACTTTTATCATGAATATGTAAATATCATAAAATACTGACATAATCGACTTGTTCTATTGTTGTGTTATCTAGTGCTATTTTGATTTGAGCTTTTCCCTTTCTGCTGATTGCCATGGTTTTCGTTTTCTTTGGGTTGATAGTTAGTCCAAATCTTTTGCTTGTTAGATTAACTTCATTGGTCAGTGTTTGAAGATCTGATTTGTTGTCTGTCTTTTTTCAACTTTATTTATTTATTTATTATATTTTTTTATATATATATATATATATATATATATATTATATATTTATTTTATATATTTATTTTTTCAACTAGTTTTCTTCCTGTTTTTAAACTGCACCATAATTAGGATCTGTGTGTGATTAGGATCTTCTAGTGATAGCATTAAGCAAATAGCACAAGGGCCTGTGCAATTACTGATGGTTTATTTTCACAACAATAGAACAAGTCGAAAGTTTCACCTATGTTGGAGGAGAAATCAGCAGTAATGGAAGTCATCAAGAAGACATAAAACAAAAAATCGCCAAAGGACTGCAAACGATGGGGAATTACAAAAATCTGGAGCAGCAAAGGCATAAACATCAGCACAAAAGCCACAATATACAACACCATAGTAGTCCATACAAATTATATATGGAGCAGAAACATGGAGCATGAAAGAAACAGACGAAAGAAGACTACTGGTGGCGAAATGACGTGTTAATGAAGAATCCTGGGAGTAACAGGACTGGAAAAAATAAGAAACGAAGACATCAGACAACGTCTCAACATGAAGGATACAATAATCGACAAAATTAGAAGAAAAAGACTAAAATGGTATGGGCATGTCAACAGAATGGATGAAAGGAGACTACCATACAAGGCTCTCTACACTCAAATAGAAGGAAACAAAGGAAGAGGAAGACCCAGGAAAAAGTGGATGGACAACATCAGAGAAGACATGAACATGAAAGGAATTACAATAGTAGAAGGAAGACGATTGACAGAAGATAGAACTTCCTGGAAACATTTTGTGTCTAGCTATTGCCGCTGATGAGCTGGCAGAAAGCAAAGATGATGACTGACATAATCAGTATGATGATAGTCAACAATAAATCCAGTGGCAGTTCCAAGATTTTCGGTGGGGGGATGCAATGAATTTATAGGAAGTTGGTGGGGATGAAATGAAATCCCAAAAAAGGTTGACAAGCAAAAAAATGTCATTAACAGTGTTTTGCCCGACAAATGTACATAAAATTTCCTGAAAAAGACTGACAAGCAAAAAAGGTCATCAGCTCTATTTAGTATACAGATGCCCAGCTACCCAGCATTAAGCACAATGACAAGCAAATAAAGAAGCTCAGTGGGGGGATGCATCCCCAATCATCCCCAACATGGAACCGCCAATGAATAAATCCATAATTAATTTGAGAATTCAAAGTAGCTAAAAACTCATTTAATGACATCTTCATTATGCTGATTTAGCATTTACTGCAGTTGCTCAACTACAATTGGACATCAAATAGGAATTTGTGACATTAGAGAAAGTTTTAACTGCTCTGATTCTAACTGCAATTTACCAATTTCCAAATATATAATCAAAATTGCACTAATTCAAGCACTGCTTGCTACCAGCAATTACAAATATTTCAGAAATCTGCAATGTGACTCACAAATACTTGACCAATGCTACATTTCATACTGATTAGTTCCATAAAAAAGTGCCATACATACCACATTATGCAAAATGTTTGTAAGCGTCCAGGCCATCGCAACAGACAGGAAAGGCAGGCTGAGAAGAACATAATGACAGAATGCAACGATCAGGATGTACGTCAGCCATATGCCCTTGCTGTTAAAGTATGTAGAATTAGGGTTACAATTCCCATTTGAAACACCGACGTTCATTGTTCTGGTTTACGCTAGATTAAATATCTGAAAATTAACAAGACAGTGTCACTTGTACTACACTAAAAACAATATGAAACCATAATATTGCTATTCAGTCAGTCACAAGATCAATCTTTAGCACACACAGGCCTTTGCACTGCAAACTAAGTTGATAGACAACAGCTATGTTGGGAAACAATTACATTGTCTTGGCTTTGTTGATGAATGCCTTCTGCCCTAAGTTTTTTTTTTCGTCGACCAGCGCAAACGTGCAATGGTAAACCTCCTTCAAGCACTCATAGGCAGAGTGATTGGGAAGCATCTTCTGTATGCCAAAGAGCAAGAATAATTGTTTAAATAAGCGCCTTGGCTATTATTATTATTATTATTATTATTATTATTATTATTATTATTATTATTACAATGTACTGATTAATGTGGTAACTCGTCCTATAAGAACTGCGTGAACACATTACAAAAACACAAGAAATCACAAGTAGCTCCTGCGGAATAGCCAAGTTTTAAGTTTCTCTTTGAAGGTGTTGAGTGATGGAGAGAGTTGCACAGATGGAGGTAAACAAGTCCTAAGTCCTTCCAAAGTCATGGGTGTTGTTTTATATATATAAATCTTTATTCGCAAATGCAACTCATAACTAACAGCTACACATATTATACATTATATACATACCTCTCAACGTGGCCACAGGGAACGCTATGGGCATGCATTCTAACTGTGCATAAACCAGCATTGCACCAATCTATGCATGGGGAAGCAGCGGTCTGGCAACTTCAACAGCAAACTGCTAATGACCCTCCTCTAGGAAATTAGCAATGCTTGAATTGACAAGGCATTAACTCCTTCTATCATCATTACTTGTGATATCAAGGATAAGTTTCCTCCATTTTTCTCAACTCTTTGTCATTTTATTTCCTAAGTCCTTCCAAAGTCATGGGTGTTGTTTTATATATACAGGGTGTCTACGAAAAAAAACCCCCAGCAGGAAAACTTTGATTTCTTAAAAGTTCCTAAATATATTTCTATCAAAATTTCCACTCGTGTACAGCACATATTTCCCCACCTTTCTGCCAATTTTCATCTCATTTGCATGTAAGATGGCTATTTTGTGAGATATCAAAGTCAAACTTCGATTTTTACGAATCAACCGACAAAATTTTATTGATTGTCTAGAAATTTCAACTTAAACCACAATTGTTCAAGATGGTTATCGGACATAATTGCAAACCCTAACCCTAACCCTAACCTTAATTGCAAAAATTTTTCAGTATCCAAAGCCAAGCTCCCGCAATGTCTGAATTCGCATCTTATCTTCATTCGATATTTTACCCATTTTGAAAGTTTAAATCAAACTTTTATTGTTATGTCGAATTCTGTGAGTTTAAAAACATGTTTACAAAATTGCATTCGATTTAAACTTTACTACTACTACTGGAACAATAACAACAACTGCTAATAAAACCACCAAAATTGACATGAAGCCAAATTTATGTGAAGCTATAGATATTTAGGCCTGTCATGCTGCGACTGAGTAGTAAAAATCGAAGTTTGACTTTGATATCTCACAAAATGGCCACCTTACATGCAAATGAGATGAAAATTGGCAGAAAGGTGGGGAGATATGTGCTGCACAAGTGTGGCAATTTTTATAAAAATATATTTAGGAACTTTTAAGAAATCAAAGTTTTCCTGCTGGGGGTTTTTTTTCGTAGACACCCTGTATATAAATCTTTATTCGCAAATGCAACTCATAACTAACAGCTACACATATTATACATTATATATTCCATCTGTCCACCCCAGGCATAGTGTCTTTTTCTTCTCCTAGCATAATCTCCTTTTCTACAATGTAATTGGTTCACATTATGCATCCAAAATACCTCAGCTTCCGTCTCATCATCTTAGCTTCTAGTGCCATCTCAGGTTTATTGGTCATTTATTTGTAACGTAATGTGAAACGGACAAGTATTGGGATAGCCAGTAAAAGTATTAAAGGACTAACTGTGGCCACAGCTTAGAGACAACATTCCATTAGAGCATGGTGTTCTTGATTTTTAGTTATACTGCTTTCACAGGTGAGTGAAAATTAATTCAAAAACTACTTCATTTTAAAATCAAATACTGCATCTGTCAATCTGAAGTCTTCAAATGGAAACTAAGCAAAGCACCATCAACTTATTGTATCAAAGCATATATACTTTTTCTTTGCTCTGACATCATGTCAGAGCAAAGAAAAAGTATAAATTACTGACATATATGTCATATAATATATGACATAATATATATATTATTATATATATATATATATATATATATATATATATATATATTACTTTTCTTTGACGTCAAGCCAATGCTCAATCTTAACAACAGAAATTAAAAATATGATCTTCATAAACATATCTGCTGTTGTTGACTGACTGTCACAGGCGCCTGACTCAGTGAACGTTTCGTAGGCAAGTTACGTGGATAAGAAACTTGCTAAAATGCAACATTACTCATGGGGATGAACAGTTGTGCCAATTTTCATCAAAATCTGAGACGGTGACGTCCGATTTTTTCAAAAGTGTGTTGATTTGACGTGGAATGACCCTATTGCAATGTAAAAGCAGATGTATTTTTCTGTTTTTCCAATCAATATTCATGGCACTTCATAAATTATTATCTCTACAGTTTATCTACAGATTACGTGCTATTATTAATTGTTTTCGCATATCAATCTCTAGAGCAAAATCTTCAAATGAGCAGCTCTCAACTGATTTTAGAGATACAATATTAAAGCATGGGTCTTCAGATTTTGTTTTTAGCTCAATGCATCCAAAATATAAGACCAGAGGTTTTGTGTCAGCTTGAAAAGTAAAAAGAAAACACAATATTCATTTAGCAGTTTCCAAATAATAATAAACTTAAATTTACTTTATGAGTATACTTTACTTTTCAAAAATCACACTGCAAACTTCACAAGATCTGTGATTGAAAGGAAATATTTTATAGAAATGTGTCAAAAGGATTATAGCCATGTGTTGCAACGTGCTAAGTTTAGGCCTAAATGCCTTTGTCCTTTGAGTACTGTCCCTGGCATATTGTGCTCAAATATCGGTCCAAAAAAAGGTTGCCAAAAGGGTTACTTCCATGTCAAAAAGGGGGGCACCAGAGGCCACAAAGGAGGACAAAGCCGGACAATGAAAGTAGGTCATAAAATTCACAAAGCACACATTCAATGGCACAGAGAGGCCTGGGGCGAAAGGCATCACACCCCTGACAACTCTTGGGTTATATCATCGATCGGATAACAAATATTTACACGCAAAAAAGTCCCCAGAATTGATTTATCTTTTTTGTCCATTGAACATTGATCTTCCATGATAGTGTACAATACCCAGTTGCATGGCCTAGTAGACCGAAATTCAAGTCTGTAGATGATGTGAGCAATAAGCCCGACATTTTCCCATGTCAGACCAATGCCTGCCGGACGGAAGACACGAGGTCCAAAGGGAGGACATGCCCTTCTTTTGCCGGACGTCTGGCAACCCTATATCAAGAGGCCATGGTACACTTTCCTTGAACGACTGAAATACTTCTCAGCGTTCGTCCATAAGAGGCGCTATATAAATGTATATAAATATTGCATAACATTACAGATGGTCTCCAAAACATAAAGCGTACAGGCGAATACAAAGTAACAATGACAACTGCGAAAAACTGGAACGTCGAATGGATTTTAGTTTAGACCGCAAATCCCGTCCTTAGTCAAATGACGGTCGTGCGTAAAAACGAACCTCAAAAGCAATGAAAAGCGCCAGAATATATTTAACAGTAACGAAAAAGACGAACTGTCAGCAGCTATATTTGCTCAAAAGTCAGATTAAATCCTCAGAATGACTCATTTGAAACCTTCGACGACTTCCGATGACTGCGCAGTAAGTGTTCAATTTATGTAGCGCTGTATTATAACTAGTAGTCTACTTAAAGGCCATAACTTTCATAAGGCCATAACAGCGTCAACTGCGCACTAGTATTCATTCGCAGATGTCATACATGCAGATACTGAGTGCGTAAATTGCATGAAATTTAGTAGCTTGCATGTTCATCAATGTATTCCAATCAAACTAATTTCTACAGTGCTTCCGTTTTCCTACAAATTACAAAGGTCGTCGTCTCAAACGCTTTAAAGAACGTGCCTTCTCTGCAGCCGGAATATTCAGGACGAAACTTGCGCTCCCGACTGAGCAGATCAGTAAATCAATATACACTATACAGTGTGCGTTGCTCTCTATAGTCTGAAATCGCATCAAGGCTTTGAAACTACACTTGCAAGTTGGGACTGAACTTGAGGACCTGCTAGTTCGTACCTAGACTTACAGCAGTGGCGTGGCTAACGGGGGGAAGCGTTACGCTCCTTGGTTGGCCGACAAAACAAAATTTTATTGCACCTTATTCTTCTCTGGGTGGAAGGCGCCAAAATCGGTTTCAAGGAAGCGAAAAAGAAAAAAACAAAAAACTGAATATACACTGTAGTTGTATAGGATGTCCGCGCGCTCTTTATAAATGACTTAACCAAGCACAATAACAAGTTACGGCCTTTTTTTCCTCTCAGGATTTGCGAAGTTGTTAATGGTTGGTCGTAAGCATCCCCTCGGAAAATCCTGGCTACGCCACTGGCTTAGAGTATTCAATGTAGTTAACCGACTTGAGACCAACTGAAAGGATTTTGATTTTTAAGCATAGTTCGATATTAATTAAAGAGGTGAGTTGCTACCACAGGTTTGCTTAACTCCGTTAATAGTAATATACCGGTAATACAGTACAGTACTAATATCATTTGTAGGCAAGCAAATTTATTACTTTAAATACCATTATCCATAGTTCAATAAACCCAACGCAAGTAGTAAGCGGCTAAGCAATCGACAATTCCATAAACCACAACCTATTACACTGTATTCGAAACAAATTCAGAATCCTATGCCATTCAACTCCAAATCCCGGGATATATAAAGTAGCTCGGGATTGCAATCTCTAGCGATGACGGTAATCAGTGGCGGCTTCAGAAATTCTTGGTGGGGGACGCAATGCATTTCTAGGAATTGGTTGGTGGGTGGGAAGACGAGAATGCAATAAAATCCCGAAAAGGTTGACAAGCAAACAAGGTCATTAGCAGTGTTTTGCTGTGGCCAGAATGAAATAAACCTTGCCGAAAAAGGCTGACAAGAACAAAAAGAAGCTCGGTGCAGGATGCATCCCCAATAGGGATGTGCGGGTATACCCGTACCCGCGGCAGTGGCGTAACCACGCCCGGGCAATTACGGGCAATATGCCCGGGTTACTTTGCTTTCTGCCCGGGTTGAAAAATTTCTGCCCGGGTTGAAAAAAATAAAAATGTATGCCTTTAATATTTGTATTTGCTTACTTTTGCACTGCCATGTACGTCATTGCAATAGGCCTACTATTCTAATCATCTAAAACTAAAGTACATGTATCTGTAAACCGTGTTTCACAGGTTACAGGTATCAGCAAGAAATGCAGTAATTACTATTATCATTGTGTCTGGCAAGTATATGTATCTACGTGATATATCGAATTTCACTTATGGCGGTAATGGCTTGTCCCTAATGGACGAGTCATTTCCTATGCATCTTCCTCTACCGAAGTGGACGCTATCTTCGGTGTAAGGTGATAATTGTTGCTCTGGCCGTGGCTGAAGATTTACGATGACTTGGTGACTGATAACCAGGGATAGCAGGCAGATGAAGTGGCTTTGACCTCTGCGCTCCAAAGACCCTCGTCGGGTCGGGTCGGGTGTACCCGCCTTAGAAGCAAATCGCAGCTGCTTTGAGATTTGACCTTTTTGACCCGAGAGGGTACTCCGATTTCCACGTGTATTTGGTCGGAAACGGTAAGGTCAGCACTGGGCAACAAGGTACATTGACATTAAGAGAGCATTCCTAAAATTCCTAGAATTCCGATCAAAGATAGGAGGGCCTATGGATTCACTCTTTAAAATTCATCTGTTGAGCACTTGCGTTGCCTCGTGGAATGGGATCAATTTAAAATCCTCGTTAATTTGTTTAAATAATTTTTGTTGAGTGTCTGTCCATAAATTAAGTAAACAAAAGAGGGAGGGTTTGAAAAGTGTGACAACTGTTGATTCTTTAAGTTCTCTGCCCGGAAGCAGGTCCTGGTTCCCATTGGCGCCATCTATCTCTGTCAGCAGCTTGGGTCTTTAATCCTTTGTATCCGTCTTTTGGCATCATCCAGTGCAGTAGTGATGTACGTGGTCTTCCTCTGTTTATTTCCCCCCCCCATGTGCCCTTCCAGTATTGTTTTGAACAACGATTCTCCTCTTAAAATGTGGCCCATCCAGTTCCTTTGCCTTTGTTTTATTGTTTGTATTATTGTCTTTTTCTCTTCCACGATATCTAGGACTTCTTTATTGGATATATGTTGAGTCCAGCTTATTCTTTCCATTCGCCTCCATATCCACATCTCGAACGCCTCCAAGTCTTCTGATGTCGTCTTTTCTCATCGTCCATGTCTCTGAGCCATATAACACCACACTCCATATCAGTGTTTTAATCATTCTCTTCTTTAGCCCTTTATCGAGATTACTCCTCATTATTTCCTTCCTTTGGTAGAATGCTTCCTTTCCCATTGCAATTCTCCTTCTTATTTCGCTTTGACATCTGGCATCTTCCGTGATAAGGCTGCCAAGGTAGCAGAATTGTTTCACTTGTTCTACCTTCTGTCCATAGATTGTGATGTTTGCCTCCTTTCCTTGCTCTTTACTGATGACCATCACTTTCGTCTTTTTGATGTTAATCCTCATACCATATTCTTCGGATACGAAGGCCAGTCTATCCATGATGTTTTGTAAGGCTTTTTCTTTGTTGATAGGGGGGTTAAATTCGCCCAAAAATTGCTTACGTAATTTATGGACAGCCCATGGTCAGCTGCCCGGGTTACATTTTGACTCTGGTTACGCCACTGAGTCCCGCGGGTATACCCTACCCGTACCCGCGGGTACGGGTAGGGTACACATTTTACGGGTACGGGTCGGGTACAGCGCTACGGGTACGGGTATAGCGGCTACGGGTACGGGTATACCCGTTTTACCCGAAAAGTTATATTTTCATTTCTCACTACTATAGCAAATTAGCAATGCAGTAATAGAAAAATAATATTGAGTAAAGTGTATTAGTAGGCCCTATAACTTGTATATCGCGTTCAGTTTGTCAGACAGCATGCATTTTACTTACTGAAAACATAAAGGAAATACAGATGACGTAATCTGACATCATCAGTAATAAATCTATAATGGCGTCCTCTGACTCCTCCAAGGACTCTTTGACCGAGAAAGTTCTTCTGGTAAAGTTTTGTGGTTTAACTTGAGCTCTAATGCCGCCTGCTCATAGATAAATGATATCTACTATATATTTTAAACAAGCCCATTCATGTCGGCTTAGGCTAGCTGACTGATTATCCTGATTCCTAAGTACTAGATCTGTCCTAATCTAAACATGCGTGCTATTTACAATGAATAGTTATCCCAATTTCGTAGCCCCTATTTCACTGTTGCCTCTCTATAGTCTCTAGGAACGGATACGGGTTCACGGGTCCATGTACAGGTCCTTGTAGTACTGTACTTGTACCCGTAAACGCACCCGCGGGTACGGGGTCCAAAATTCCAAATCCCAAAAACTCCAAATTCCAACCAAAGTCGGTTACGGGTACACAGCTTTACGGGTACGGGTAGGGCAAAAAAGTTTTTCCACGGGTACGGTATGCATTTTGCTGTACCCGCACATCTCTAATCCCCAAGATGGAACCGCCCCCGATGGTAATGAGTTCCAGAGCCTGGAGCCACACGCTGAGAAGCAACTAGTGTCAATGACAGCACAAGAGTGAGGAACAACAAATGGAAGTCCTGCTGAGGAAAGAGTGGAGTGACTAGTGGGTTATGGATTAGCTGTTTTATAGACTAAAAGACACAGTGGCGGAGCTAGGGTGTCCGGCGCCCGGGGACAAAGCATACTGATGGCGCCCCTCAACTGGACGAAAACCACAAATAGAAAAAGGGCGTCATTCTGCCCATTTTTGCACCCCCTCATTCTTCATTCAACTTCACGAATACCCTGACAAGCAAACAAAAGTAATCATCCGTAGTGGAAGATCCTACCTTAAACCAATTTTGGCGCCCCCTACCTCGGCACCCGGGGACATCTGTACCCCCTGCCTAGATCTGCCTCTGAAAAGACATATTTCATAATTAATTCTCTAATAGAAATATGTGTTCAAATATCTGAAATATTGAGACAAATACATTTAAATGGTCTTCAATGATTAACAAACAATCTGTTTCAGTGTAGATCCATTCAAGTTTAATATTCAAACAAGCCGCAATGCACAACTGCATATGCATTATTCATTTACATGCATAAAACTACCAAATATTATAATTAACACACATTACGGTTCTTGACACAAACAATCAGCCAATATACAAGTTAATAAAAATACATGTAATTAATATCTACTGCAAACTGAACTTAAGTTTCAATCTAATTAGTGCCCAATTTCAATCTTATGAATTTTTCTAAAAGAAAATCAACAGATGCATATGACATATACTAAAATAATGACATGCTGCAATGTTGTTTCCTGACAGGAAGAAATCAGCAGTTAGAATCATAGCACTACTCTTTTATAAAATTCCAGCGACTTTGCCAGTGATGCCTGGTAGCCATATAGTGGCTTATACTTGAGAACATCTTCTGCATTCCTTCGATTGAAGTACAGAGTGCGATTCACATAAATGATGCTTGGAAGTGCAACGACCAAGTTGATTTTAATAAGTGGACGCATGGCCCACAGAACCCAATCGACACAGAAGTAGACAGCATACACAAGACGGTACGGAATGGCATTTTCGGACAGATCAAATCCGCGACATTTCAAAAATGGTCTCATAAAAGTGAAACTATTCATGAGAGGTGTATCGTCCGTCACAAAAAAGCTCCTGCCTCCAAGGCCAGGATTTTCCACAATTGCACGAAGTGCACACAGGTGAGCCCAGGCAACATTTCCAACATAAGCCTGTTGAAATTTAGCAGAACCATCTCCAACTGGAGTAAGTATTCCGCCATTTGATTTTGCTGCCTTGAGACCATTAATGACGTAGTACGGATCTCCCTCACCATACATGACATTCGGTCGGAGACAGACTGTGTGAAGACGACTACCATTTCCTTAAAAACATTCAGAATTTATGTAAATAATACATTATCAACAACTGATAAATAAAATTTATCACAAAGATCACAGGCATGAGACAACAACTACACACAAGTGTAGCTATTTGGAATAGTGAAATCTTCCCTTTCGACAAATAACATCCAGAAACTGAGTCCAATAAACCGCAATACTTCTTGGGACATGTTCACACATGACAGGAATATTTTAAACTGGGATAGCAAGGAAAAAGTCCACATATGAACTGTGAACAAACTGAATGCACACATATTAATGACATAAAGATTCTGATACTTGTCAATGCATGTGAATACAGTAGACATCATTCTAACATACTTAACGGGACTCTAAAATTTAGTACATTATATCCCTGTACAATGTGTGCATTATATCCAATACCATCCAATATTGTAATAAATTTTATTGCAATAAAATTTAGTACGTTATATCTGAGGTACGTCATATCCAATACGTTCCAATATAGTAGTGCATCACACGAGACCGTATATTGTGGTACTTGATAATTGAGTATATGTTATAACCGAGTCCATTACAATGAAGTTATGCTGTTTATCATTCAGAATAAAATGGTCCCATGTACATTCAAAGCGTTATTCTAATAGCACATGGTATATAGTGAATGATAGCCAAGTCCACAATTCCTGCAGATGACAGATTATATTGAGAACATGTACCGTAGTTAGATTGAGATCATACTTAGAATAAAAATAGTAATATACACACCTCTAGCTAAAATTCTTCCATTAGCAGCAGTGACAAGCTGTTCTGCCTGGTACTTAGTTGTAGGATATCCAGGGAAGAGAAACTTTCTTGGAACTTGAAGTGACTCATCTCCATTGAATATCTCCTCAAAGCCAATTACCACATCTACTGTACTTGTATACACCAATGTCGAAACATTCTGCTCCACAGCTGCCTGTACTACATTAGCAGTTCCTACACAAAAGCAACTGCTGAAAAAACGAAATGCACAAGGATTGCATGTGGGCAAAGTAAGAAATCAAGCAGAGTTGAAGTCATTCCTCTGTCCCATTATATCAGAGGTGACCAAATCCATAGAAGGTGTGAGTCGCAAATGACAATTTTCAGCTTGGGAGCTGCATTGTAACAATTAGACAATGTCATTAAACTTCTGCTGTTATTTTTATGGCACCTGTGCTAAAAGAGCAAAGAGGCAAAATTATTACTGTTATGTGGCAATTGCATGCTTCAGTTGATCTGTTAACCAGCTCAGAAAAAATTTAAACATTTTGCTAGAGGAGCTTCATATGGCTCGCAATCCATATTTTGACCACCCCTGCAATATATGGTCAACTTTTATAAACAAGATTTTGGATTACAATTTTACTCAGCAGTGGATTCCAAGCTCAAATGCATAATGAAAATCCTATAATAGTTCAGTTCAGCCTGACTTACCCAACAGGTCATGGGGTTGTTTATTATTAATTACACTACATTTAACACTTTGAAAATTGATTTGGAGCACACGAGTAAAATTGCTCTGATAAGAAAAATTCACATATCTGTAGTGAACAACATGTCAGGAACAAGCAACCAACTGATCATTTCCTTCAAAGTCATAATGTCCCAACCATGATGACCCTTTGGTTAAATGACCCTGCTCACATTTTGGCTATTCGCATGATTCACATTTAAATTAAGAGCCCAAGAATAAGCAGCTACTGCAGTAGTACTTTCCATAGTGCTATATAAAACTTCATGAGATTTTATTACTTACTCACTTTTAGAAACAATTAAATTCAGAGCAGCTTGGTATATACCTTTTACATTGACCTCCTGCATTAGATCTGATTGAGGAAATGTTCCAAAACTGACCAGTCCAGCAGTGTGAATGACCATGTCCACACCATTCATGGCTTCACGTAGGTCTGACAAGTTTCGTATGTCACCAACAATGCTTTTAATCGGAACAACTTGTGAATGCCCTAAACAGTGCAGTGAAACATTAGGATAAATTGCTTCTGTACACAATATATTGTATATTTGCAAGCAAATTTTAACAGAAGTCCTGATGACAATTTTCCATCTGAAGGTGCGATGAATGAGACAGAAACTTGGTGTCCACCTCACATAAAAGTCATGGCCTGTATTGTATATGGAGGAACTATTATGAAAGATTTAATATTGCAACCCTTTGCATGTATTGCAACATTTTTCTCAAACAATTTAAAACAATATTTAAGCAGTCCTGCACTTTTAATAAGTTACAGGGAGTAAGCATACCAACATCACATTTTGTGATTTGCTAAAATACAAGTGTCATAGGCCAACATGTATCAAGGGTTTTTAAGGCAAAAAATCATCCCTCAACAATATCAAAATATCTCTTACAAAATGCATGCCATATCTAGCTCCCACGAAAGTGTTCCCATTTACAGATTTCAATATGAAAACTTAACAGCATTGCCCATCAATTTCTTGTTTATAGCTGAGACCACACATTCATTTATGGCAATCTTTTTCTTAGCACAGTTTCTAAAACAAAACTCTCAAATTATCATTAATGTCTCAGTATCATAGGCAAGCAAATATTTTAAATAACATTTAAATAAATTTAATTAGGAAGTGTTGCAGTGATGGCCTATTACAATGTAGAAAAATTAGAATAAGAAACAAGAAGTGTATTACAAAATTCTATGAAATTTCATTTTCAATTTAGAATGCTTCAGTGGTACTTCTTGTCCTAAACAGCTGTGGAATGTTCTCCTATTAATTTCTTTCTGGTTCTACATATGGAACTGAGCTATTTTAACTTATTACGATCCAAAGAGGAAATGCATACATTTGAGGCATTTCAATAATGTTTACCGCAATCAGGTGTAACATTAACCAATAAGCAGAGTTAACAATTGGTAGAAATTTGATGACATTTTAAATTTATGCTAAGGTAAGTAAACATACATCTTGCATGGTCAGCAGATTAGAAAGAATAAGGAGAAGAGACTCAACAAACTAAGCACAGGTAGCCACAAATTCAAAGTTTATGAAAACTTAAGAGCACCAACTGGAAAGAAAAGCCAGAAAGTAAAAACGAGCTATTGAAAAACCATAATTATTATTTTTATCAGAATCAACAGGACTATAATCAAAAATGCAGGTCTATAGTTTCTGGCCCAGCACAGCACTTCAAGAATAATTAGAATAACCAAAAATAAGTAAAGTAATTAAGAGAAATTCTAAATTAAATTATCCACAACTGGAGTGTTGAGGTCTCATATCATTTACATTACTCAAAGCATGACTCTTAGACTCAACTTTTATCCAAGGGTTTTATCTAACTTGGGTCATCTAAATAAACATACACTATTAACCACAATGAAGGTTTCAATAACAACAAACCCTCCAAATTTATTCAAACCTAAGTGCAATCAATGTATAAATAAGAAAATCCCTTATAAAATTCTCGAAGATATGCTGCAAACCCAGTAAATTATATTAGCAAATTAAATACATAGATATCATCTGTCTAATATCAGCTGGACAACAATTAAGTATTAATGCATGACTTACCCAGGTGGTTTTTATATGGGCTTGTATCAAAGACTCTGATTTCTTCAACATTTTTTGTTCCTTCCTCCAGATGCTTGACAATGTGTTGTCCAAGAAACCCTGATCCCCCAGTCACAAGAACAATCCGCTTCCTATCGGATGTCCCAAGGCAAATCTTTGGCATAATCCCGTGATGCTCCTCACACAAAACCGTCTTCCAAATGTCAAATGTCAAGGACTTTCTTTGCCATCTTAAGGCACAGTCATTAAATGACTGTATTGAATGACTGAAGGCATGGCCACCTTTGTCTTGACATGATGAACGAATGAATATGCTACGGATAATAAAGCAGTAAAGAGCATAAACTAGCACAGTGGAATTTTGGTATCATGCGTTTTAAGATTATTTATTAGCCTCAAAACATGTTTCATCTGATAAATTCATTCAAGAATTTTACACTGTGGAAGAAAAACAAAGAAGAAACATCAATTTCTTCACAATTGTCCTGGTGCTTACATAATAGAAATAAACTATTGAAAATATTAGATATTTGTGATAATAGATTTAAATTCAGCAAGGGTGGGTACTCAACTTTTTTCCTTACCCTAATAGTTTTCTTCAATTTTCCAAAACTGAGTGCTGATGAGAAAAACTCCATAAATTACTTTTGTCTAAACATTAATAAAAGCAAGTGAGGGCATTACCTCACTGTAGCATACTACTGTCATAAATTTATTGTCAAGATGATGATCATTTTGATTCTAAAGAAGTACCTGAAAATATCACCCATCTCCCTGGAAATCTATTCATTCATAACAATACCAGTACTCTTGAAGCAGCCTTTACAGCTACTGAGAAATGAAAATGAAGATCAAAACCTGAACTAACTCAGCAAAACCTACCAATGTCAGGTGACCCCATAAGGTAAAAGCGAATTTTATCTATCCTTCAAAAAAAGAAGAAACTCAATATCTGTCATTTTTAAATATTACCACAACCATGCTACACGGGCTTATCAAAATAGTTTCAAACTTCCTTACTATTTTGATAAGGCTACAAATATCATTAAACTATTGCAGACAGTATAAGAAAAGAATACAAAAGGAACTGTCATAGAGAGAAAAACACAAACACAGACTTTAAAACCTTTAACTTCAAACTCAACCCTATTTGCAAACATTTGTCACAAAAAATTATTTTGAAAAGATTCTGACTAAATTCAAGACCTTAGGCATTATTACAATCTACATACCCAGCACCTGCTGCTAGTAACACTCCACATATACGAATCTTCATCACAGCCAATATCAGGTGTTTTAGAAGAATTGTGCACAAAGTGCTTTTATTTTCTAGATATACCCAAGAACCATGTGGCTAAATCCTGTATTAATCAGCCACTGATGCAACTTTCATTGGCACCAATATAAATATGCATACAGGTGTCATGTATCGTCTGAGGCAGATACCCGGTAAGTCAAATAAATAAGATATCATGAAAAATTGCAAATTGCTAAAGAAAGACCACATGCCTGCATAGATAAAACCCTATGCTTATCAAAGTACTAAAGCCTAATGAATTCTCTGCTGGAGCTCCAAATAAATGAGATTAGACTTAATCTTCTCAACTGAATCCGATTGTTTTTTCTGGTTCAACAGAAGTGTAAAGGAAATAGCATTGCTTAGCTGCAAGTAAAAATATTCAGAATTTCATAAAATGTGAAATTTTACCAATAATATTAAATTGAATTGCAAGCACTGCATTTATTTAGCCCAAACAACTCTTGTCCTGAATACTTCTGTTCTAAAAACACACCAACTACAGTGTTTGCCATAAAATGTGTGAAAGATGTCGAAGCAATTGTGACATACATATATTTGAGTATCTAGAGTGGTTCTCCATTTCCTTTTTTTGTTTTAGTTACTATTTGTCCATCCGAGCGATGTTGAATCTTGTAAGAATACACTTTTCGAGCACTTCATTGACGCCCATCTATGTGAATCCTTCCATCCCTTCGGAAGATTTTCAGAGAGAAAGAACTTCCTGTAAAGAATCATCCCTCCTCCCTTCTCAGGATATGAACTTCATGTGAATATTGCCCCCCTTTTCCCTAGTGCAACTTTTGACACCACAACTTCTGAGGTCAACCATGTAACTATTAGTGGGGTCTATTTCGCCATAAACTCAAGAACGATTTCTAGAATCACTATAAGAACTCCCCGTTTGAACATTACGAAATAATTGACAGTTCAATGGAATGGAGATGCATCTGAGAGAGCACCTGTATAGTTAAGTGATAGTTTGCTGTGGTCAATCACAGAAGTTTCTTCTATTTAAGACATTCTTCGTGTGTAATAAACTATCATCGAAAGATATGTTCATCTTCTATTACAAGCAAGCCACCCAAATACCAGGGTGGGGACCTATGTTTGCGTTAGTGACGACTTTCCCTCCCACCTTTAACCCCGGGTTATTTCGGAGGATATCCTCCCCTGATAAATCGGGCCATCCTTCGCTATAGAGACACAAGGAGAATTTCGCCACAGTCGGAACTCTAAGTTGTTGGGGTTTCACAACAGTATGAATTAACTAATGCCTGTGAATTTTCATCCCACGATGTAAATTACACAAATAATTTTTTAAACTTTGGTGATGACCACATGGTTTTGAAGAGCATTCAGCTGACAAAATCTAATGCTTAGGTGTTTTAGTATTTTGTTTATTAGTGCATGAATCTAGTTCTATCATCTTCCGTTCTGCTCTGACAATGTCGTGGTGGTTGCAGTTCTCCAGTGAAAGACCACTTCTTACGACTGCACTGGACTTCTCGGTCGCGAGTTTTGATTTTTTTCATCCGAGCGGACTTCAACTTCAACATCGCCATCTTCTGTCCACCATTGACATGTCAGCGTTGTCAAAGCGCTTTTGATTTTGGTACTTAACCATGTTACAGCGCTATAAAAATTGTCTCAGTAACTAACTACTATATCTTCTTGTATGTAGATGCCAAGAACAACATTTTTCTCCCTGAGTGATGCTATAGCAATGGTTATGGACGACAGTGTTGAGGAGGCTGATATTGTCATCCTATGTCCTGTACAAGTCGATCAGCTGAGTGACTGAGCATGTAGATGACAACAACCTGACAACGAATGATGTGCTACCAGACGAAGCTGCAGGGGCAGTGGAAATTCAATCTACATTAACAGTTGATGACAGCAGTGAAGCAGAACTAAGGCCTAAGCGTCAACAACAACAGCATGGAACCAATGAGCCAGATTGTCCACCAAGGAAATCAGAGAGAAAAAGGAAGTCAAACTCACACTACAATGAAGATACCATTGCAGATCCAATTCCCATAATGGAATATCGAGAAAAAAACGAATGACAACTCTGTTGCGACACTGCTCACCAATTTTCAATCGGCTGAGCTTCCGCTGATGACAACATGATTCTCCCGCAGTGAAAGAAAAACTGTCAATGTGTCCCAGCCAAATCTAATTGCGGCTAAAGCCCGTCCCACATGTGAAATAAAACTGAAATAAAATTGAAACAAAACTGAAACAAAACAAAATGTTTTGTTTCAGTTTCAACCGTCCCCACATGTGAAACAAAACTGAAACAAAACTGAAACAAAATGTTTCAGGACCCTGAAACAAAGTTCGACATGTCGAACCTTGTTTCAATGTTTCAGTGTTTTAGCCAATCAGCGAGCAACAGCGCAGGGAATTTCCCTGTGGTATTTCCTTGCGCCCTGGCGGGCTATACCATACCGACGGCATGGAGTCCAGTAAAGTGAAGTTATTATCTGATGATAAAATTGAAATACTAATTAACTTGTGGCATATGGAGCCGTCCCTATGGGACACAGCTGATTCCGCATACAGCAACGCCGACTTATGAAAAGCAGCTCTGAGGAGAATGAGTGAAAAAATGGATGGCCTTCCAACAGGTAAGGTTATTGATTCTACTACTAAAAATTTTGGTTTATATTGTCGAGCTGTTCCAGTGGCTGAAGAAATTTTTTTACGAGCCAAGAAATTCATTTTTGTTATAACTGGATAAATTTATGGTACTAGCATAAATTACATCATCAAATACACCAGCATCGACATATTTATGAATACATGGAAGCAATTCTTTTTCATTTCAGATGTTTTGAATGCTAAGCTTCGAAGTCTTAGCGTGGAGTTTAGCCGCAGGGTGCGAGAACTGAAGCAACCATCAGGGTCTCAAGGAGGAGCCAAACGGAGGACATGGAGGTTTTTTGACAGTCTGCAATTCTTGCGTGACAGTGTCATTCCGAGGACAACTGTCAGTAACCTTCTTACCCAGGAAAACACAGACAATGCAGAGGTACATTAACGAGTTTTTATCAACATATACACATATACTCATATATTTAATCACTTATCTGCATTGCTGACTTCTATTCTTGGATAAAGAGAAGTACATGTCAATTTTTATGTTTTAGTTATTACGTTATACTCCACTGCCACGTAACCTGGCCTTTGCCCATAAAGTAATCGGCTAAATTATTACGAACATCTTTGGCGATACCTCCCGAATTTTTCTGGTGTGAGGTAATTGGTCTAAACTGACCGAGATCTTCAGTTTCTTCACGTGCAGCTACATTTGCTGCTGTATTCTTCAGCTGCAAAAAGTTATGCAGAACAATGGCAGCTAATACGACATTCCGAGCCTTGTCAGGGTGGATTTCCATTGCTGATCTAAATACACGAAAACGAGCTACCATAATCCCAAAGGCGTTCTCTGAAATGCGCCTAGCTCTACTGAGACGATAATTGAAAATTCTCTGCTTTTGGGTCAAACCACGTTGCGCATAAGGTTTCATTATGTTATTCATTAATGGAAAAGCGTCTTCAGCCACAAAGACGAATGGAGACACGGTATCACTTTCAGGAAGTTGTTGTGCTACGGGTATCTTTATGTCGTTGCTCGCTATTGCAGCGTACAACGACGAATTTCTGAAAACTCCTCCATCACTAATACGTCCCTGGCAGCCAACGTCGACATAAAGGAAATGATAGTTGGCGTCAACGACAGCCAGTAGTACAATTGAGCAAGTGTGTTTGTAGTTGTAGAAAGTAGATCCGGAGTTGATTGGTTTTTTCAGTACGATGTGTTTGCCATCCATAGCACCCAAACAGTTAGGAAATTGCCACTTGCTGTTGAAGTTGTTTGCGACAGCTTGCCATTGCGTCTTGGTTGTAGGCATCTTAATAATCATAACCAAACACACGCAGTTATAAATATTACATTAAGAAAATAGTTCGTATTGATTACAATGCACAGGTGTCTCAATTAATTGAAACCAGGCACGAGCATGTAAATGATGTATAGCTTTTTTTTGGATTACAGGAGGATTCGGGTAGCAGTATTCACTTTGAAGTTTCATCTGGAGAACAGGATGTCATGCCTGCTAAACCAAACAACACGTCTATACCACGTAAACGCAAGCAAGGTAAAGTTGACAAGGTGGAAGAGGCCGCGGCCAATGCCCTCATAAATGCTACAGCTGTCATGGCTACCATTTGCAACAACATGGAGCAGCGCGCAGAACAAAAGCAGTCAAATGCAGAACAAAAAAAGAAATAAGAGCTTTCTGTGAAATGATCTACTGTCAACTATGCAACTTTGACGGTGACGAGCTAGACGACATTCAAATGGAAATTGCAGACATAATACGTCAACGTAAACGTGCTAGATGACAGCAGCTCGCAGGCTACTCTGCGTCAGGGGGTTTGGCAATGATGCGCAGTCCGTCAACCATGTCTGACATGACCATAAACAACTTAGAAAATAATGATGGTTGTAGCGTTTATTCAACTATCAGCAATGCCTATTCAACATTGGAGGATTACTAATAACCACTGGCAACTACACCATGTGAAGTAATTGTTTAATGCAGTAAAAGTAGCAGCATTAACTGTGACATTATTACTGTACGCAGTAGTTTAAATGTTGTAGCTTATTAACTGCAATAATATACTACCATACTACCGATAAATAAGTTGCTCGTAGTTGTTTGTACAGAGCTCGACACACGGTGTTGATGATGAGACAAATTGCCTGATCACTGACCTGAAAATGGTAACTTAGGCTCAGAAAGCTTTCACCTGCATTATACAAAGAAAATAATATACTCTCAAACACACTGCAGTATTGTGTGCAGTGCAAAGATAGAGTAATTGTAGAAAAATACAAACATAGCTATGTGAATAGACCTTAACATTTCATTGTTGCATTTGTATAGCACATAAGTTATATTTCAAAAAATAAGAAATAAAACATTTCACACACCTGTTGCTAGGTATCGCAACGTTAGTGCAAGTCTGATATCCGCTGGAATCGGTAGCCGACCTCTTATGCATCCCTCAATATCTTCACGGACGATTTTCAGTAGCTCATCAAACTGCATTGGTGTAAATCGAACAAAACCTCTATACTTTTCCTCGTCTGAACTACGAAGCTCAGCCAACAACAGTTGATAGGCACCATACCAACAACAGTTGATAGGCACCATAACGTTGACGCAAGCGGAACATGGGCCGAACCCACATTGTTCTTTTTCTTCTTTTACGCCTCCTGACAATAATTCCCGATATTATAGCTGTACATGCAGCAATTGCCGTTACAGCCATACAGTTATCATCATCGTCGGCCATTGCTGTTCACAACAACCATGTGGGGAAAACCCACGTGCAACGTCAGGCAGAGGTTAGCTCCGCCTACTTCTGCTGAAACACTTCTGTTTTGTTTCATGTTGTGGGGACGCTGAAACAAAACTGAAACAAAACAATGTCGGCGTTCGTTGGTCTGTGTTTTGCTTCAGTTTTATTTCACATGTGGGACAAGCTTAATAAACATACTGTTCGACGAAGTCAAATTGAAACAGGCAATGCGTTTTTCAGCAGGTCACGTCCTTGGACATGCATCCAATAGACCAGAAGAACTTGCGAGCTCTGCTTTGACGATTGAATTACTGTGTCACAGTGGTACACCATGTTTTGTTTCCCCGAGTACATCCAGGGAAAAATCTCAACCGCAAATGTCTTCTTGAACTGCTTATGGAGAGTATGAGTTTAGTCAATAGATGCGGCAGTCGTGTCATGTCACTTGTGTGTGACAACTGTGCAGTGAATTACGCTGTTTAAAATTGTCTCTCTCTTTGGTTTGGTGACTATGACTATTTAAGTTGTCGCAGAATGTTCATGCTTTACGTTATGTAGCTTTTGATATTGAACATTATAATGTTGTAGATGTTAATAAGAAGTCTTGGCAAAGTGTACTCTAAAAAGAAGTACGACCTGTGCTCATATATAAAGTTAATTTTTGAATTGTCGAACTGTTGAACTCTGTTCTGAAAACAGTTATATATCTATAAGTAAAGTTACGCTAATGGTTCAATATGCATTGTTAGATGCCTATAAAAAGCGCCACTCTAGAGTTTCCATATAAATTGTTATGTAAGGACACTGCAGTGTTTCAAGATAAGTCATTATATTTTACTGCTCAAATGTTAAATAACTAATAAAAATATAAATTTGTGTCTTGACTTCTCGCAAATAAGCCAGGCCAGACTGGATGGGGACTTATACTTTGCGACAGCCTAATTCTGATTAATCTCCGGGGTTATTTCGGAATTATGCTACAAATGTTTGGGCCATTTTACTGCTACACCATTGAATACAACCAGTTCATTGCTTTCTGGTGCAGGTCATTAACCCTCTGACCCCGTAAATCCGCTATAGCGGCTTTGCCGTCTTTAACTTGTTCCCGTAAAGCCACTATAGCGGCCTGGTGGTCTTTCACAAACACCCGTAAAGACGCTATAGAGAATTCAGCATATAAACCCAATCCCCAATCCCCTTAACGCCGTTACAGCCACCTTATTTTATTATGGCTTAGTATTTTACTTACTATTTAATTTTATACCGGAAGTGACCTTGAACATATACTAAGGTCAGCGGCCATTGATGTTAATGAACAACGTGCATTTTGTCCTACTAATTATATTAATCCTACTAATTATTAGTATTACTAGTATTAGTATTAGTTATTATATTGAGATGGCATCAGTCGCTGGGAGCGCAGCCTCCTTCGAACACTGGCCGCTAGGGGCGCCAGTGAAAGGATTTATAAGCGACCACGCGCCGGAACTCGGTCTTGTTCTCTGGGACTTAAACGAAGGAAGAGGGACTTGCAAACCGGCGTAGAGGTCGAGCGGCGGATGTAGAGAAAGGTTAAACTTACTAGGGAGTTTAAGAGCTACCAACGGATATCCGTAACTTTACTCGGCCGAGGATTCGATTTAAGAGTGTCATTCGTATAGATCTAGTTTGTATCGTACTTATATAGGGTTAACGGAAGATATGTTCCGACAAGGTCTGTAATAATTCTTTCCTTACGTTACATTGTATGTTTAACTTTTGTCGTTGATGTATTCGAATAATAAACAACGTTTCTCATTTGGAGGACGCTCGTTGAATGGTTTGACGGTGAGCCACGTGTTTTCAACCTCTAAGACTCTCATACCATCATAGAGCCGAACCACGTGCCCCCAGTTCTAACGCCATCCTGGTGCACTGGGTTGACGGCGGATCAGAAATATACGAGGGACAGGCAGGTCAAAACCTTTCCAATATTATTATTATATTATACTATTAGTATTACTAGACTAGTTATATTAATCCTACTAATTATATTATATTTTTTACTACTACTTTACTTAATTATATTACAAAACTTTAATTTTAATGCACAATGTTGAAAAGAAAAGCGGCCGACATGCCAAGATAAACCGCCTGCAACAGTGACGCGTCCACAAAAGGTCCGGTGCCAAAAGAGAAACGATATACGCACGATATACGCACGTTTAATACGCACGTCGGGAATGTTACTCGTACATCCTTCTATCAGCTCCGGCGGATTAGAGCGATCCGACGATACCTTCCATTGACAGCAGTGATTCAACTACTCGTCCGATCCTTCGTTCTTACTCGGGTAGACTACTGTAACAGTATCCTCCTCGGCCTCCCGGAAGTACAACTGAACCGCCTGCAGATGATTCTGAACGCGTCTGCTCGTATGATCTACGGAGTTCGATGGGGTGACCATGTCACCCCCTTGCTAAAAGACAAGCTCCACTGGTTACGTGTTACAGAGCGAATCACCTACAAACGATGTTGGATGACATTTCGCGTACTCAACGACCATACTTGCCCGGGCTATTTAACCGAACTTCTCCATGGGACCATGCTAACAGAGCGTCGCCTTCAGCTGAGGTCAAGTACTCGGGTCCAGCTGGCGGTTCCTCCCCCCGTCAAAGATGGCCAAATTTGGAGAAAGATCCGTCACTCGTGGGAATCCGATTTTATGGAACTTGTTACCAGACGAAGTAACTAAAGAAACGAAGCCTGATTCGTTTGCAACGAGACTAAAGACACACTTATTTAAGATCTCGTATAAGTGTAATGTGTAAAGCGCTTCGCTAAGCCTGACTTTAAATAAGCGCTATATAAGTTGACATATTGACATATTGATATGCATTGTCACAAGCCAGGAAGAAGAACCTCGATAGTGAAAGTAGTAGTGGTAGCGTGGATGATATGGAAACCGAAAGTGACAGTAATGCAACAGACTCCTATGATTATGACCACGATTCTCAAACTAATCAAGCTACATGTGGAACCAAAGGTGTCGATCCACTTGGAATATTGGGGGGCCCAAACTTCAGAAGTTAGGTACATGAAAAGTTGATGCTGTCATTTCTCGCTGTCCTGGTCACTCACGACTCGCTATATATATATATATATATATATATATATATATATATATATATATATATATATATATATATACACACACATTTATATATACATATATGTATATAACTACTATATATGTATAATAGGGTGGTTCACAGTTGCATGGGGAAAAACAAAGTTAAAGCTAAAGATCTGGGTACCCTCTACTTTTGTTCCATTAGGTAATTGTAGTATTCTGAAGCAATTTCAGCTGTTCATTCCAACTGGAAGGCAGTGCTCAATGACCACAAAGATTCAAAAAATGTTCCGTTTTGAGTCATTCTGTGACAATTCAACAGATGACTGCAGGTCGACCATCTCAAATAATTATGAAATTTAACACAAATGATCCTCAAACATACATATGAAAATCTGCAAAATGATGATATTCATCGTTCATAGTGCCTAGGGTCGGCCGTTTTTTGGCGTTTCGCGACAGCCACTTAAATTTCTAACAACTTCAGAGCTCTATAACTTCAGAAATATCATAGCTAGGAGGCTGAAACTTTCTGAACCTATTCACTACTAGTAGTATTGTATAAAACAAGAGCAGAACTTTGTCTATTGACAAAACTGTACTTCCTGCAGTGTCACAAAAATTGAAGAAACACTTTGCACCTTTCCTGATATTCAATGTTTAGGTCTCCAAAGGGAACCTTTCTCTTTATTTTCAGGGTTGTAACTTTTATTCTGAAAACTGTCCAGTAGCTATATTTTCTTTCCGTGCAAACAGATTTCCCATATTATTATTCCCTCAATTTTTACTGGGTCTAAAAATGTGTCCAATGGCCTATGATGACTTGACTTTGAGTGTGAAAATGGTCATGTGGAACAAGTTTTGGTGTCGGCAAATGAATGGCATCACAAAATAGAGTGCATTCATTGTTATACAGCTGGAAAATGGAAGACGCATTGCACTAATCACATTTTATCTGCAACTCTGATAAATGCTACTTCCACAGCTGTTAAGTCCTCTGCTGATATCTGGTATGATGTCTGAGTTGTAGTGAAGTCTCCAAGGACAACTCTTTCATTCAGAATGGCTGGATCACTTCATACTTTCCGCTCTCCAGGCTCTTTGCTCATATCGCACACCAGCTTTTCCTTGCCATCAACTGCAACTTATTCAGAGAGGAAGGCAAAACAGATGCCATTTGAGAACAGACTTTGCAGCCTTATCAATCTGTGGATCAATTAGTTCAAATTTTCCAAGATCAACCCAAAGCTGCAGATCTGATCCTGGGCCTCAGCTGGAGCTGAAATCCATGACTTTGGTATAGTAAAGGACACCAAAGAGAACAAATCTTTCAGGCCAATTTTTCTGCCTTGGTGAGCTTAAATATGTCTCTGGTCTCAGAAGAGAATGATTTTTGTAGCATACAATAGATCTGCTATGCACCTTGCACCTGTGGTGTTCGTACTGAACAGCACTGCTGATGATTAACACTGACTTCACGTTGTTTTCTTTCTCTTTTGGCTGGAGTCGATGTGAAATTGTCTGAAATGCCAGTGTCAGAAGTTTCAGCAATGTCAGTGTCAGTCATGCAGCAACCAGTGCCAGCAGTTGATGCATGAAAGCTGCAGGTTTTCCCTCCGTGCTTCTAATTTCAGTTTTCTCCTTTCTCTTTGCTCATGCATTTGGGTAAATTTCTTGTCTTCAGTATAAATGAATATCTTTCGATCAGCCCTTTGATCAATGAGGAATTTATGGTCTTCCTCAAGTCGGATTTCTGTCAGTGCATCAGCGTGCGCAATATCAAAGAGTGAGTCTGTTTGTCTTGTGAATTCCAGTTCTTGTTTTTGCTGTACATCAAAAGAGTGGCATACCATATTCTTTTTCAACAGTTGCCAACTTGCCACACAGTGTGGTACTGTTCTAGTTTTCCACAGCAAGCTTCTTGAATGTAACTGCAAAGTAGCTTTGGACTAAACTGCTAAAAGCTCATCAACTGTAAAGTGACTAGCATTAAGCACACACAGACTTGACTTCTTTTAGACGGTAATAGAACGCTACAGCACTTGTCTCAGGGTTGGAAGCTGATGTACCGTAGTCTCACTAGTGGATCCAAGTTCCTGGTACCAATAAGAAATATCATTTCACAACAGTGGGTTGAAGCCATTGATTGTAGGCACGTTATGTATTATTAGATACTGTTTCTGTAAAACTGCAACAATTTTATTATTATAGCACGTCGATATAACGATTGCACTTTGTAAATTTATTGCTGACAACAGTCAAACATGTTTCCTGAACATGGAATGTTACACACCTTCGTCCATTTACTGCATAATGTGTAAATCAGTAAGCAGGCAATTGTAACAGAATATTTATGAAATCTGTACAATGGTCAAACTTGTGGGTCATTGAGCACTCCCTTCCAGATAAAATAAGATCCTGAAATTTTTACTTAGTACTACAGTTGGTAAAAGGTACAAAATGAAATGGTACCCTGGTCTCTATCTCATACTTTGTATTTTTGGGCCACCCTAATGTATATAGCTAGTTAACCTAAGAAATATATATATTATATATATACATGCATACACACAGGGTGTAGACTCTATACATAAAGCTCTATAGAAATTAACAAGATTTTGCTTACTTACTTACTTTGTTTATATCAGGAAGTGATATAAATTCAGCCATAATTTTTATTTACTTTTGGGTTTGTTCAATAATTTACTTTAAATTAAGCTATTTAATGTGTATAAAGGCAAAAATTCATAGTTCTGCAGTCTGCACCACAAAAAATTATTGCTGACCAATCATATTAAAACGTGGGCATGTATACCTTACCTGCTTGAGTAGTCTATCTTGTAATCTCAATTAGAGTGTTGAGCCCAAGGTGCAGAGCAAAATGAAAAGTTTGACAAATAAAAGAGTCCAGGTTTCGTGGGCAACATCTTAAATGATATTGCATTGTCGCTTACGAGACATTAAATTTTTATTATCTACTACTTGGATTTAGACGCCTAAACAGTTAACTGTCTAGTTCAAGCAAGAGAAATGTCTTAAATGCAGTCAGATGACTCAGTTCCTGTAATCTCCATATAATTTAGACGCTTCACCAGTGATTTCGATAAACCCATAGGATTTTTCTAAACTTCTAAAGAGTTAAACACCATTCTCTCAGCAGGGTGGCGTAGTTATTCCCCTCCCCATGTTACTAACGCAGCAAGGCTGTTGTACAGCCGTCAACTATCTCAATCTAGTAAATTCGTCTCACAAGCATCTTGACATCGTTCCCATGATGACCGTTAAGTGACATGAAAGTTTACACTTAGGGTCAATCAACCAGAGACCAGGATCCTACAGTCAGACTGCTTGTTCGTCCCCAATGGATTAATTATCAGGTTTAAAAGGTTCACATTTGCAGGCAATCTGGATAAACACAGTGACGGTACTCCAGTGACTGAGTGTCAAACTACTGAAACTAAGCAAACGTTATAGGGCTTACAAGTTGGAGTGGGGCAACACATGGTGAACAAATGCTGAGCCCACTCTAAATCAATGGAGAGAATCGGGCCCACGTGAATCGTCATTTCTGAACCGAAACTCCAAAAATATGAAATTTCAAAAATAGAAAAATCAGGAAGAGCATGCATTGAGACTGGAAAATGTGTTAACTGGTATATAAACAGTTGAAATATTGGGGGCCCAACAAGTGCTGGGCCCCTGCCCGAATTATTGAGGGGGGGGGGGCGGGGCCCCCCGGGTCCCCTATGGATTGACGCCTATGTGTGGAACATCAACCCCTACCGGTAGCGTTGCACCAGGTATTTGGACATGCAATGTGACAGAAAACATTATTGTGCATGCATTTAGTTTGCGATTTTCATGCATTTAACCAGTTCCCGGGTAACGCCGTTTAACGGTGCCCAAAAATCATAACGAAACGGGGATCACCGTCTTAAAACCGCGCGCCACTTCACCGTCAAGTCAGCAACGGGGATCGCTGTCTAGTGTGTTGGCTTAGCGACATAAAAGTATGGAAATGTGCAGATAAGAGCTACATGCAAAATTTAATATTATATAAATTATTTGTCAAACGAAGACAAAAAAAATGTGATTTGGCCACATGAACAAAAGTACAACTTAATCGAGAAATTTGACAATCTTTTGCATTGTTAATAATCAGTAACATATTTGAGCTTAAATTTGGGGTGATTGCGCGCTATAGCAAGTGTTGGCTGGTCAACGATGGATGTAAACATGTCGGATAAGATTTTTAAAATGTTTAGTTTAACGAGTTCAACCAATTTATTTTATGATCTTTAGCTACGAGTTCATAAGGCGTATTTAAATACTTTTGTTACCTTTGTCTGATACTGATAGAAAGGTATATTTAAGTATATTGTTGTAGCGCTAGCTTGAGGGTCGAGACTGTACAGTTATTCTAATCTTGTTGCTGAGGTGCCGTTTAAAACCCCATAAATATCATTGCAATTACAATGAATCTGGATCACATTGACTGGAGTAAATGCATCTTCTGTCAGAAATTGTTGAAAGGGGTCAAGACCACTTGCCCAGCTAATACTAAACTAAACGATGGTGGATGCGGGTATAGTTCTCTTGCCAAAACTATAGCCGATTTTAAGGAATGTGGTCAGTTGCCACATTCCTTAAACTTGCATATGTTAGATGAAGGTGATGGCGTTGAAGCAACTTGTTCTCGCCATCGTGCAAGCTGGCATAAACAGTGTCTTAGACAAACACTACATCCTACAAAAGTCCATCGCATTTTAAAGCGTTCAGTCGAATCTTCTGATTGTTCTAGTATTGTTGAGACTGAACCAATTTCAAAAATCCCATGCGTTACTCGTGGACTAAGTGGATCAGTCTGTATACAATTCTCTGCAATATGTTTTTTTGCGAGAAGGAAGGTTCAGACCTAAGGCAAGTTATGACACAAAAGGTTGATGCTAGGGTCCGTGAATGTGCTACCTTACTTGGAGACAACATGCTTTTAGGAAAATTGGTAGCTGGTGACATGATCGCAACAGAAGCAAAATACCACCCAGGATGCCTTTTGGCTTTGTATGAACGAGCATCTCAAGTTCACAAATCTGTCACTGACAAGAACCGGTTCGAATTTTATCCCGCTTTGCATGGAGAATCACTTGCTTTGGCTGAGGTTATTTCACATATAGAAGATGCTAAACTTAGTGAGAAAACACCATCTGTTTTTAAATTGTCTAACTTAATCAGATTATATTATGAAAAACTAGACAATTACGGGGTATCATCAAGTAGCAAAGTACACCCAACCCGATTTAAGGAACGTTTGTTGGAAAGTTTTCCCTATTTAACGGCTGTAAATCACGGGCGAGAAGTACTAATTACCTTTAATGAGAATGTTGGATTTGCATTGCATCAATATCAACTGAATGCTGATCTGGAAGCACTTCAATTGATGCATACCATTAAAATGTTGCAAAGTGCTGTGTTTACATGCAGCTATAGATTTAATGGTAGTTTTGAGACTGATAGCCACGCTAAATCGGTTCCTCACCTGCAAAACATTTTCAGAATACCAAGACAAGGTTTTCATGCAATATGTATTGTCTTATACAAAGCGAGCAAGAAGAGTGGACGTTATATTTGATGTCTACTGCCAGTCCAGTCTTAAAGCAGCCTGCAGGTGAAAACGAGGAACGGGACTTCATACATACCCGTGTACTGCCTGATACTAAGATTCCAACTAACTGGCAGCAGTTTCTTCAGGTTGACGAAAACAAGCAGGAACTCTTTCATTTTTTGGTAAATGGAAAGATTGATCCCATTCATGGAGAAATTTTGGTGACACGCGGACCCAAGGTAATATGTTGGTCATAATGTCAGTAATATATATCCGTGTAATCATGAAGAAGCAGACACGTATACTACTTCACTGTTTGCATGCAAGTCATTGTGGTTCTCTAAAGATTGCTATAAGAACGGTTGACACTGACGTTGTTGTTGTAGCTGTTTCTTGTTTTGATGAAATGTCTGTTGATGAGCTTTGGATTCATTTTGGAGTTGGTAACAAAGTCCGCTTGCTCCAGTTCATGCAAGAACACAAGGTCTTGGCCCCTCTAAAAGCAAAGCATTGCCAATGTTTCACGCTTTAACCGGATGTGACACTGTGTCCTGCTTTTATGGTAAAAGCAAACGATCTGCTTGTCACTGATGTTTTTATTAACTTATATTCCATTAGTGTCAGCTCTGAAATTGACTCATCCACTGTACATAAGCTGGAAAGATTCATTATTAACATGTACGACCGTACTAGTGCATGCTTTGAGCTTTATGCAGCCCGTAATTTTTTCTTTACCAAAAAATCAAAATTACTGGAAGCTCTTCCACCAACGTCAGCTGCCTTCTCTCAGCATGTTAAAAGAGCAGTTTATCAAGCATGTCTTTGCTGGGCTCAATGTCTAATAAAAACTATACCCATTCATGATCCAGGGCATTGGGGATGGCATAGCGATGGTAGCAGATGGTCACCATTCTGGAGCACTTTGCCAGAGGTATCAGAAAGCAGCAGAGAACTGGTAAAGTGTTTTTACAAGAAGGGTTGTACAGCTAGATGTACATGTGTTAAAGCCAGTCTTGTGTGCACAGCTTTGTGCCAATGTGATGGGGAATTCAGTAAAATTTAGCTTCTTCGATTATACATCATCTTGTGTTAATTACTATTATGTCTCCATTTTATCAGCTTATTTTGGTGGATTTCTTTCATTGATTGATATTTTGTGTGCACCACAATTTTTACGCAATAACATGTGATCGCACAAAATTAACACAATTTTGATGTTGTACCGAAAGTAATAAGGTTTACTAAGCAGTTCACCAACAACAAAATACCAAATAAAACAATAAAAAAAAATTAAAAACAAATGAAAATTAAAAACATAAAAACATAAAAAATTTGTAACTCCGCCACAGCCATAATCATGACTGTGACAGTCCCCAGCCTGTTAAAGGAGGGCAAATTTTTATGGCAACAACGCTTTTAACAAACAAAACGGCATTCATCATATCGACTCTCAAATCTTGGGGGGTTTGGGGTTAGGGTGGGACTTAGGGGGATGTGAGTGGTGCCATTGGTTAGTTTATCTATAGTTTTCTATTACACAATATGGTCTAATAGTAACTTTATCAGGGTTCCTATGGCACCCATTGTGAGATATGAACATCCATCATATGGACTCCCCAATTTGGGGGGTTTGGGGGATGTAAGTGGTGCAATTGGTTTTCCACCTATAGTTTTCTATTAGTGTCTATTAGTAACTAGGGGCCTATCAGGCCTATCTGGAACCAATTCCAAGATATAAGGGCACACATCATGCAATGACCCTACATGTTTGGGGACTAGGGTGTAAATTTTTTTGATAAATCAAGGAAGTGGCCATATCCTATTTTACACAAAATTGTTTGCTGATTCCAAAAATGTAATCCATTTGCTTGTAGGTCAAAAATGCACAATTCTGCACTAAGCCAATGCACTAGTCTTAAGAGAGTCTGAAGTGAACATTTGCTTTAGTTATTATCCATTCGCTAGATGGCATCTCTCTTTTAGCTAGTATGCCCTCTATAAGCAAAAAGAATACATTTTATGTGACCGGGGGTGTAGGATTTTGACCATCATTTTGTCCTTGGGAAGTGTGAAGGCGAAGATGGCTACAAGAAAGCGTGCTGCTGTGCTCTCCAGCGATGAAATTCGCCGGATGCTTGAAGAATCCGATGATTCGGATGTTTACGACAGCGAGTCCGAGGTTGAAGACTTGGACGCTAAAGAAAGCGATCTGCAGATCGACGATGACGAGAACGGTGGTATAGTGTCCTCTGATACTAGTGATTTTGCTTGGGGTGATGCTCCCCGACGTACTCCTATGAGAATTCCTTTTACAGGTACCCCTGGTAGGACTGCAGTCATATCAGACACTAAAGATGTCTTGCAGTACTTGAGACTATTTCTAACTACTTCAATGTTAGAGCTGATTGTACTGGAGACGAACAGGCGTGCAGAGCAACTGCAGCAGGACCCCTTGAAATCCAGAGCTAGAATTAGGTACTGGGTTGATGTAGATGTCAATGAACTGCTAGTTTTCTTGGCCATGATACTTTACCAAGGAATCCTTCACAAGCCTACCTTGGATATGTACTAGACAAAAAAACCTCTTTTTCAAACACCTTATGTGGGCAAAATTATGAGTGACATAAGGTACAAATTGTTGTCACAATGCTTGCATTTTGTCAACAATTTGACTCTGCCCAGTACATATCCAAGTAAAGGTAAGAAATCCTTTGCCAAAATAAGACCCTTCTATGATTTAGTGATTCAACAATTTAGTTCAGTCTATATTCCAGAGCAGGATATAGCAATTGATGAATCACTGATGCTGTGGAAGGGTTGCCTGGCTTTCAAGCAATATATTCCCTCAAGAAAGCCAGGTCTGGAATAAAGTCCTATGCCCTGTGCGAATGTAGCACAGGGTACATTTGGAATGCACTAATCCATACTGGGTCTAGTATGGATTTAGTTGACTCCCCGGATAATTTGATCTCCTCCAAAATTGTTTTGACCCTGGCAAAAAAAGCAAATAAAAATTAGACTATCAAACAGTGCAGTTGTGTCGTTATTTGTTTTTGTATGTACAATTGTACATATGTATGTATGTATGTAAGTTTGTATTTATGTAAGTTTATGTCACGTTTATGACTATGTTATGTAAGGTGTTTCAGATTTCAAGCTACTCACAAAAACTTTCTCTTTAAAAAGTCATTTCCTCCATAGCCATAACATCCCGACTGGAGACTTAAATGGACTCTTACCACTACTGCTACTGCTCCTACCACTATTACATATGTTGGTGTGTGTTAAACATCATTCTGGTGGTGCTGCTAATTTCCTTTACTATTAATGTTTGTTATTATTTATTTATCAGGAATTTATTTATTTATTTATTTATATTTATACTGGACAATTTATTCGGCGCCGTAGGCACAACTAAGGCTAAAGTCAAAGGCACCTAACAACAAAAAGAGACTCTGAACAGATGCGTCTTAATGCTCTTTAGGAACGCTCCGGACGTGGTCTCCATAGTGACCTCCTTCGGTAAGGTGTTCCACAGCACTGGATTGCCTCTCCGAAAGGATCTGTCCCCGAAGACTATAGCCTTTGCCGGAGGAGGGACCAGCAGCGGATTGCGAATCCTCGACCAAAGCTGTGAGCACCGTTGCGCTGATGGAGCAGGTTGTATCAGGTCACGTAGATAGGTGGGGCAGTGCGGGTGGTACAGAGTCCGAAACGTGAGCCAGCACCGTTTCAGAACAATCCGCTCAGGAATCTTAAGCCAATGAAGTTGGTCTTTCAGTGGCTGCGACACATGAGCATTCCACTTCAGACCAAATATCAGTCGCACCGCAACATTGATCACCGATTGAAGGCAATTGAGTCTCAGCATAGGCAGTCCCAGTAAGACGCTATTGCAATAATCAATGCGCGACAATACCAGCGCACGGACCAGTTTGATTGTATCTGATATGGGGAGATATCGGCGGATAGCTTTTATCCTTCTCAGATGAAAGAATCCAAGCCTGGAGACATTCGCAATGTGACCGAGAACAGAGAGTCTCGTCAATCAGCACACCCAGGAGTCGCAGTTCAGTTTTGGGGACTATTTCCACATCATCCAACCAAACCGACTCACGAGGAATGAGATGCTTTCCGCGCGGACTACTAAACCAAAGTAGTTCTGTTTTGCTTGGATTAAGCGCCAACCGATTAACATCAGCCCATCGTCGAACCAGAGAGATACAGGTAGAGATGCGGTGAGTGGCCTCATCTGTATCGGTTGGGAGACAGGAGGTGAACATCTGCACGTCGTCAGCATAGGCATAAGGGGAAGTCCCGCACCCTTCAATGACACGACAGATATCAGCAACATAAAGAATAAACAAAAGCGGCCCCAGGACTGACCCTTGAGGTACCCACAACTCACCCGTCGTGATGCAGACCTATGTCCCATCCAAGTGACCGACTGGCTACGATCTGACAGATAATTCCGGATCCAATCAAGAGCTGCACCACTGATCCCGAAGGTGGTGTAGAGGCGGCTGATCAGGATGTCATGATCAACGGTATCGAATGCCGCAGAAAAATCCAGGAGGCAAAGAAGCGCAAGCCGCCATTCAAACCGCCTCCACAATATCATTGTAGATCCGAAGCACCACTGTCTCCGTGAGAGTGTCCCTTACGGTATGCAGATTGATCTTTGGGCATAAGGCCGTTCCTGCTCAGGTAAGTCACAAGCTGATCATTCACAACCCTCTCCAACAATTTGGCAAGAAATGGGAGGTTTGCAACCGGGCGAAAGTTACCGGGCTCACTCTGGTCCAGTCCCGGCCGCTTAAGATGAGGCCGAACTTCAGCACTCTTCCACCGTGTGGGAATTCACTTCCCTTCAGAGAAACTGACAGCAAGACCGCAATATACGGCGCTAGCTTCCCGATAACTGCTTTCAAAAGCCACGTCGGCATTGGGTCTGCAGCGCACTGTTTGTTTGGCGCCTTAGTCACCATGGCAATAACTTCCTCAGGTGAGGGGGGTGAATAAAGTCAGCACACACCCCTTACCCTCCACACAACCAGCCGGGCCAGCTCTGGCAGTTCTCTCCTGACTGCAGTTACTTTGCTGTCCATAAAACTATGATAGTCTTCCACGAGAAACCAGAAGAGAGACTGGGACCATTACATTTGTTACCAAGAAGATTATCCAGCAGGTTCTAAGATTGGTGAGCGTCACCCTCAGCGGCAACAAGTCTGCCATGCCAGTAGCTCCGCCCCTTCTGTCTCGCTAGCCGCCTACTAGATTTAAGGGCGGACCTCCAAGCACCATGCGCGACGGACTCTCCGGGGGTTCCTCTAGACTTCCGAAATTTCCTCTCCAAACGACGAGCCTCACGCCGCGCCCTTCTACAGTCCGGGTCGTAGAATGGTCTATGGGGGCAGACCCTCACCGACATCTCGGTCACCGGCACCATCAGATCTAGTATGGCCAAAATCTCATGATCAAAGCTATCAGCAAGATCAGAGGCAGTCCTGTCCGGATCAACCGGTCTACAGAGCTGCGAAGCCTCAAGCCGCCTGACAAATTCATCAAGGTCGAACTTGCTCCAGTTCCTGCGAGAGATCGTCCGGTACGTAGGGGGAGGACACGCCATGGACATGGACATGACAGGAATACCCTGGTACTTCAAATTTACTTGCTTCTTTAGCTTTTAGTTAAGCAATGGGCACAGCAAGTTCTTTCTCAACACAAGTTGAGAAAGAACTGAAAGAAAATTTTCAAGGTTTACATGCATTTCTAAAATATTTCCAGTGTTCTACAAGACATATACTAAAAACACAGAAGGTGCGAGATGTCGAATAGCAAGAACTGAGCCTGTCAAAAGGGCGGACAAAAATAAATCAGTCAGTAGTCTGCTGATCTCAACAGAAGTCAATCAGCAGTTCACTCCAGCTGAACCAGACAGTTACAGTAGTTTTGCACTTCGGATTATATCCTCCTCAGTCCATATGTCCACATACGGGGACAAAGGTTCTTAATAAGCTGTTTATCTGTGGCTCAAAGTAACTTTTAAGAACCTGATGTCCACAATTGAGGACATAATGGCAAATACTTCTGGCGCTCTATTTTAAATTTATATCTATGGTATCGGGTTTAGCTAAACATTGCGGCGTTCGGTGTGGAGAATTTACATGGCAAGAGAAAAGGTATAACTATTTACTTCTTTATCTTTTAAATACTTTAATTTTGGAAGCGAATTTTAGCGTAGTGTTTATTGGTGCAACGTAAACGCCGCAGAATTAATAAATTTAAAATATTTTAGATTGCCTATGAAGCTATGTTTTGACGTGTCCTCAGATGTGGACACCGGGGCTTAGACTATTACAGGTCCACAATAGTGGGCAAGGAGCTTAGTGAAGAGAATGTTTCAATTCTTTAAGTAAAATTAGTAAGAAAGGCTTGTTAGGCACTTTATTTTATACGTATTGTTTAATTATAAGCATGCCAGTAAAATATTGCAAATATGTTAATATTAATATTAATTAATTTAATATTCTGATATTTATAAAACATTGTTGCTGTCGAAGGAATTACACCAGCTGTCCAGTTCTGTTTTTGGCATTGCACCATTGGTTCAGGTTCGGAGATGGTGCAAGAAGGAAAAAAAGTATGTAATGATTCCTTGTCCAAATGTCATATCCCAATACAATGGCAACATGGGAGGCATCGACCTCAATGACCGCATGATTAGTTACTATCGAATGAAGGTGCGTACAAGAAAATGGACTGTTAGAACTATAATGCATTTATTTGACCTTGTTACACACACACATACAGACCTATTGGAGGGCGACGGTTGCAGAACGTAACTTTCTTTGTTGGCACATATACACGTTTTTGTATGTGACGCATTTTTTTATCTCCTTTTTGGCTAGGCGCCGTCTCCCCTGTGCCCGTAATTGACATAACCTGTTTTCGGATTTAAATTGATAACTGTCAGAGCGAGCGCAAAGCACACGCACACATAACCACTGAACCACGCTCCCATGCTATAGCTTATATCATTCTATAGTCAATCACTTTCCAAACCAGTGTTTTCATATAGGCATACGTCATTTGCCTATCCGCGAGCTGTATTGTCTGCTGTCATGAGACCCGTTAGTGTAACCCCCACCTCTTCCAATGTTTACCCGTCTATTTAACTGCAACGTTGAAATTTGAAATAAGTTGAAGACCAATGCTTCTTGCGAATGATCTAATTCACGAAATGTTGGAAAACGTTGGAAACCAATGGCCTAGGCCGACAGCTTCAAACACGCGACGCAGCTTCGCAACATAAAAGAACTTCAAAGAAAGTATTATCGGGTGGCAAACGGACAGCTATGAATTGTCCAAATCATTTAAAAACCGTAGCTACCAATAGTCCGCTGCATATGCGTATAACAGCGATGGAAGACAACACGTACGTGCAAATTGCTAAAGGTCGTGGATTCATCTATGCATGCAATAACTTTTTGTATAAGCAAGTGAAGAAATGCTGAAACGTGATCTACTCGAAATGCATTAATGAGATCTGTGATGGATCGGCAAAAATTGATGAAGGAATCTTCAGATTCACAGCAAGTGGTTTTGCTACAACTAGTACTCGACTATTACTACAACTACTATGACAACTACTACTGCTACCACTACTACTACCTAGTACAACTACAAATACTACTACAACTACTAACTACTACAACTACTACTATTACTATTACTACTACTACTACCACTACTACAACTACTAATGCCATTACTGTGACTACTACTACTGCTACTAGTACTACTACTATTAATATTTTAATTATTACTACTACTACAACTACTACTAATAATACTACTACTACTACTTGAACGAAATTGAAGTTTATAAAACAGGCAGAGTAAATCTATTTACTACAACTGCTACTGATGCTACTACAACTACCTACTACTAAAACTACTTATAAAAAGTAGACAACGTAAATCTATATACGTATTTATAACGGTGGATGCGGCGCGTGCCTGGAACTCGCTCCCAGCCGGCATACAGAGAGCTCCTTCAGTTGATACTTTTAAAGAGTGGCTCTTCAGGACTAGTTACTTTTAGTTAGGTACATGTAATGTGGTCACGCAGTCTATCAACGATTCACCACAATAATACTGACTTTATTATTATTATTATATTATTATTATTAAATATGTGTATATTTTGGTCTCTTTTCTCGTTACAGTTGCCACACATTGAGCATAATGATGCAAGGCTTGAAATACAACGCCTGAAGGTGGTCGAACGATGTATGCGTTTCGCCGAAACAAGCGAAATACCTCTACGCCAGATATTCAATGATGTCGGCCGAGCTGAACCGGAATCGGTGCAGTACGTGTCTTTCACCGACGTTGAAAGCGCTATGTATAAGCGTCGTTGTCTTTCGATGCCCGCCTTGTCTACATCATGTTATGCTGCCCACGGGATCGTAAGAGACACCCGATATGCGCACATAGACGGTGGCGACTTTTGCCGTGGATTTGTTGATGTTGGTAGCGACGGCATAGCGTTAGTTTTTGCCAGTGATCAGCAACTGGCACTAATGCATTCTGCCACAGGTGTTTTTTTTGACGGCACCTTCAAAGTAGTTCCGGGCATTTTTATCAACTTGTCACGCTATTCGTACCTTGTTTCGATTTCGCATCTCCGGTTTTGTTTGCTCTGATGTCCCGTAAGACGCAAGCCTTGTATGCAGCTGTCTTTCAAAAGGCTAAGGAACTGACGCCAAATTTCAACCCATCGTTTGCGATGTCCGATTTCGAGGATGCGTCAACAGCTGCGTTCAGACTCGTTTTTGGAGAAGTCGACACTTTCGGGTGTTGGTTTCATCATGCCCAGTCGATCATTAAAAAAGTAAATAAGATGGGCTAAAACAGGCGTATTTACAAAATGCCAAAGTCAAATACGTTGTGCGCTGTTTATTAGGCATGCCTCTACTGCCTGCTTCTCAAATAACTCCTGCCGCAGATGACCTTCGGGCGCGGGTTACAGATGGTAGCGCCTATGCTCAACAACTGGATCAGCTTTTGATCTACGTGTGTCGGCAATGGCTCTTAAACTAAAGGCCTCCATTGGCCCCGACCGGTTATCCGTCCGCGATAACATGTGTCGAACAAATAATATTTTAGAGAGCTTTCATGCTTCGTTGAAGCGCAGAATACAAGTATCGCACCCAAATTTCTTTGTCTTCCTGGGCCATCTACAACGGTTGACTAGTGATGCCATGAATGATGTCGAACCCGTGCGCAATGGCTTGCGTGTTCGTCGTCCGACCAAAAAGAACATTATGAACGAGAAGAGAATCGCTAACTGCATTGAAAGATTCAATGCAGGTAATTAAAATCGATTGGAGTTCCTCAAAGCCGTCAGTCACAGCATGGGCGCGCACACAGAAGTGTTTCATTTTGCAGACGACAACGCGGAAGACAGCATGGAAGAGCAGCCGCTGTAGACGATGCCACGCAGTCTGACCGCCCCTCGCCACCACCGATTGAGACTGAGACAACACCCGCTGAAAATGGGTGTGAAGTTTGCCACGTTGCACCGCGTGCTGGCGTTGTGCTTGTTCCGTGCTGACACGCTCGATTCTGCACAACTTGTGCTGACACTGTAGCTGCTATGTCAGGGCATTGCCCAATTTGTCGTGGACATATTGACATGGTTTTGCGTATGTATGTTTAATTAGTTTTTTCCGTTCACTGTGTTACAGTTAGTTTATCCTAGAATGTCCGCTCATTTCCTTTTTGACAGATATTTAGTAGTTTTCCTTACTCATAGTTACCTGAATGTGTTTTTTATGCTATTGCTATAGACTTTACATGTCTATTTCGTGTTAGAACTTTTCTTAGTATATGTTTTCTAGTTGCTGATGTGTTAGTTGCGCTGCAATAGGTAGCTAGTTTGTTGATTATTCAGCAGGAAAGTTTTTGCTGCTATCGCTGCTGCCGCCGACAATAGGATTAATTATGTGGATTAGTTCTAATGCAATAATTTTAAATGGATTAGTTTTAATGCAATACTTTAAATGTTAGGTCTGCCTTTGACATTCTACTGCTATCGTTTTTATATGTATGCTTCGTTTTATTACTATTTGCGTTTTTTAAATTAAATTCCTTGAGGATGCCTTCTTATATGTAGCATTTTTATTGATCATTAGGCATCACAGTTTTTCACTTTGGATACATCTATCGCTTAAGACATCTACTCCCTAAGCCTATCCTTAGTCATTGGCACTAGTTTTTCGGCTTAGTATATAATTAATTTGCTCCAGTCCTGCATTTTCAGGCCATGCCACTTGGTCCGTCATTTTCTCGTCCTGCATTTTCAGGCCATGCCACTTGGTCCGTCATTTGCCAGTCCTGCATTTTCACGTTATTGTTATTTTAGCGTCCGTCATTTTCCCGTCCTGCATTTTCTGCGCTCCCTACGCGGTTACGTATTTAGTAAGAGAGCGTCGTACATAAGATTAGGATAACGTTCGTCTTATGCTAAAGAGGAACATGCACTCGAAAGGTCTGTGACTGTCATTTACTTTTGCTGTGTTCGATTCAATAAATGCACCTTTCAATCGAATTGCGATTGTTGTGTTTTAAGAATGAACCACGTGTCTTCAGCTTTTTAGAGTCTGGCTCCAACACAGAGCCGAACCCACACGCTTTAAGGTTAGAGGCCATCCTGGTGACATTAGGGCGATAGAAAGCTACTAGAGAGACATAAGGTTTCATTACGTCAAATGCTCTATTTCCAGATAATAAATATATGTAAAACCGTTGATCTGAGCGGAGTTCGCGTTGGTGGTTTTTTCATAGTTTTGGGCGACATCTAATACTTAAGTCCTCGTCTTCCTAGATGAGGCCAAACACCGCGGCATATCACTCGTGGCCATCCTGGCATATAAGGGGGAAACCGGCAGCCCATATATTTTTCAACTTTAATGCGTGGAGTGCTGTATTTGGACCTGCTAAGAAGAAACTCTGGACATGGCATGTAGACAAGAACTGGCAAAAGGTCATAAAACAACACATCCTGGATCCCAGTGATCAAATTGACATCTATCACATGCCGCGAAGCCTGCTTCCGGAGTTCAATGAAGCAGACTTCAAGCACTGTTTGCAGTCCTTTCGGCAGTATGTCTCACAACAATGGCCACATTTTGGAGTGTACTTTGATTTGTACTGCTCACGTATATACCAGTGGGCATACTGCTATCTCATTGGGACGAAGTCAAACACAAACATGTACGCTGAGTCGTTTCACAACGTACTAAAATTGTGCTATATGGAGAAAAATTGCAATAGACACATAGACAGCTTGATTGCAATTCTCCTAATTGCACGAGACAAGGCATTCAAACGGCTCATCAAAGTCGAAAAACATTCAACAAGCAAAAAGGTAAAAGAAATCAGCATGCGCCGCGTAATACTCCTGCCGGATTTGCCTCCTAATCAATGTGGTGGATGGAAAGTTCCATTGGCATCACAGCCCAACCAAGACCATTTCGTTGTCCTGTCAAGAGAAGATTGCTCATGCAACATGCACTGTGTTAAGTGCCAATGCTGCCCACACATGTACCACTGTTCATGTGTAGACTTTGCTGTGCACTGCACTGTGTGCAAGCATGTGCACACAGTACACGAGTTGCAATATCGGCGTGGTCACGTTCAGGTGATGGGTTTGAGTGAAGAAGAAATCACTCCAGCAGCTGATGTTGAGTCAATGCAGCTTGATGTGTCTGCGTCAGTACCAAGTGTGTCATTGGAGACAACCACTGTCAACAGCATGGATGCTATGGAAAGGTTTCATACAAGGTTACTATCAGAATTTCAGCAGAAGATAGGCTTGACCACTTCAAGTGACAGCATGGAAGCAATGACATGTGCTATGACACACATAAAGACTGCTAATGCAAGAACAACCGTCCATGTATCACGTTACCCTCCATGTATCACGTGACCAATAATGTTAGTATGTTGGTGTCCATCACGGTTTGTAGCTGCTACGAAGATATGTCAACGATAAACCAAGGTACAGATATGCCAATTACGAGTCAACTCGGAAAGTGCACCTTTCTGTTTTAATATTTACACATTTATGAAATGAACAGGTATGACAATGGTATATAGTTCGTGATGACAGCTGACATCTATCAATGACCGATACGGCGGTATATGGGAAAGTTAATCTTTTGTGATGTATATCATGCGAGCAGATAATGACAATGAATCCGGTAATGAATCTGACGTTGAAGATAGCAGGAGCTGTGAATCGATTGATTCAGATTGGGAACATTTTTGTTACACACGGTCCGAACTGCAGCAATTCTTCTACCTGGACTGTTCCGCAACTTCAGGTGATGATCCTAGGGAAATGCCAGCAGCAGCAGGGATTACTGGAGAAGCTGATGCACCAGTCTGGAAGCGATGACACAGCCACTTATGAAGTGGATGAATTGTTAGATGCCTACCACCCGTATAACAGTGATATTGATAACGTTACTATGAAAGGAGGAAAACAAATACAAGCACATTCATCTACTATAATGAAAGGCTCGCCAAAAAGAATTCTGAAATATTCTACAAAGCAAGATCATTGGCACAAAACAAAAACATTCTTTCTACTTGTATCTAAAAAAGTGAAACACATATAAAGATGAATTCCAACGATAAACCTAAAAGAATTCTCAATTTATCCTCACTCATGGAATATCAATAATGTCTTCTTTCTTATCAGTTGCTCCATCACTCTGAGTTTCAGCTAATCAGCATCCATGGTATTTTTTTACCTACTAAGATAATGGACATGCAATTGCTTTGATAATTAACCCGTTGCCGGGCAACACCGTTTTAAGACGGCGGCCAAAAATCATTATGAAACGGGTAACACTGTCTTAAAACGGTGCGCCACATAACCATCGGACATTGCAGTTTTAAACCGCTCCGGGACTCCTGGAGTAACTTTTCGATTTAGTTTACTATCCATTCGATAGATGGCAGCACTTTCTTCGCTGTTGTTGACTATAATATAAGCCAGAAAACTTGCAGAAAATCGTCAAGTTGCCGTTGATTTTGCATTGAAATGCCTTGAAAAAGACTCAAGTCTGGAGTTTGAAAAATCATAGCTCTGCCAATTTTGGCCCGATCTTCAAAATTTTTGCACCATTCTGTTCCAATTACACCACCCTAAAACATTCGCGCTCACAATTGAAGGGTCACCGCTGAAAATTTTTTGCTATTGCGCTTTGAAATTTTTTTGAGGGAGGGTTCCGATTTTCGGCTGTAGAGTGGACCTACCCCCACAATTTTCTTTTTTGGCACGCATGGTTCGAAAGAGCAATAAAAATGCTAAACAACGGTGCAAACCGCATCTTTCTAGCTTCTATACAGCCTGAAATATACGGAGTTGTTCGGTTTTTCACATTGAAAATCTGTTCGCAAAATTGTCATTTCTTCGAGCAATGAGTAATATTGTTTGAGAAAGCATAACTGCTCCAAATTTTGTCCAATTTTCAAAATTTTTGCATTATTCTGTTCCAATTACACCCCTTTACAATGTTCTTGCTCACAGTTCGGGGGTTACCGCGGAAAATTTTTTGCTATTGGGCTTGGAACAAAATTTGACCAAAATGTTGGGGAGGGTCCTATTTTGGGCTGTAGGGTGGACCCTACCCCCAAAATTTTCTTTTTTGGCACGGATGGTTCGAAAGAGCAATAAAAATGCTAAACAACGGTGCAAACCGCATCTTTATAGCTTCTATATAGCCTGAAATATAGTAAGTTTAAAACTTGTATGTTCACATTTTCACATGAACGCCTTTTCCCCAAATTAAATACCCCAATTGGGGACGACTTGAAAAAATTAAATCCCCATGCAATGGGTTAATCAACAAATCACTCAGAACTGGAGTAGTACCACAAGACTGGAGAGATGCATTAGTCAGCCCACTGTTCAAGAAGGGAAAACGAAGAGAACCAAGCAATTACAGACCAGTGAGCCTAACTTCTACAATTAGTAAAGCTATGGAAAAAAATAGTGAGAGAGCATTTTGGAAGATTTGACTAGGCATAAAATTGTTAAAGATAGCACAAATTTACAAAGAGGTGTTCATGCCTGCCCTGATCAACCTGTTGGACTTTCTGGAGGAGGTTTATGATAAGCTAGATGAGGGCAAGGCAGTAGACAATATATTTAAATGTTGCCAAAGCTTTTGATAAAGTGCCCCACATAAGGCTGGTTGCCAAATTGAAGTCCTGTGGAATAAGGGGGATATTCTCAGATGGATTCAAAATTGGTTGGAGGGAAGAAGACAGAAGGTTGGCATTAGGGAGGGGTATTCAGAATGGGAAAGAGTTATTAGTGGAGTGCCTCAGGGCTCAGTGCTGGAGCCATTGCTTTTTCACATAATATATAAATGATATCGATTTCAAAGTTTGCCGATGATACAAAGATATGTAGAAATATAGACTCGGCGGATGATGCTCAAATTTTAAAGGAAGATCTAAGGAAATTGTTTCAGTGGTCTGTGGACTGGCAGATGCTTTTCAATATTGATAAATGTTCTGTAATACATGTTGGGAAATCTAATAATGGTAATGAATATTCCTTAGGGGGTAAGGTTCTAACCACAACAGAAAAAGAAAGACTTGGGGGTAATCATCCATAGAAGTATGAATCCATCTCACCAATGCATGGAGGCAGCAAAAAAGGGAAACCAAATGTTGGGAATGATGAAAAGGACAATAGTGAGTCAAGACAAATATATAATCATAAAACTGTATAAGTCATTAGTAAGGCCTCATTTAGAATACTGTGTTCAGGCATGGAATCCATTCTTGAAAAAAAGATATAGAGCTTTTTTGCAAGGACGAGCAACGAAGATTGTCAATGGATTTAAGCTAGGAAAATAAGACTTCAATATTGTGGACTGACAATATTAGAAAGGAGAAGAGAGCGAGGGGATTTGATAGAAACATACAAAATAATGACTGGGAAAGTAGATATGCCATACAATCGATTCAGTGCCGGATTACCCATTAGGCAGAGTAGGTAACTGCCTATGGGCCACGCGACTTTAGGGACCCCACAAGACAGTGATGAGAGAAATTTTTCTTACTTCTTCTTAAGAATAGTGCTATGCGAAAGGCACGTGACGACGATGAAGTCATACAATAATGTTTATACTTCAATGGCGGTCTAGTAGTCATTAGGGGCCTGGCCTCTGGGGCCCCAAAATGTTTTTTATTCAAATCTTTATGTTGCTAGGTGCCTTATGCTTAGTGACATACAGTATATTGCGACTCATGTGCCTGTTTTTTGGATTGTTTAGGCTGTCTTTCTCTTTAAAATGTTGCTATTTTGATTTCTTATGCTTTCCTACTGTCTGAAGTGAGGACGTTACCCTCTTGCTATCTACATGTTATTATTTTTAACTTCATGTATGAACTATATGAAGCATTTTGCGATTTCTTTTACAAGAGGAATTATCCTCTATCGTTATTTTTGGATTAATTGTTCATGCTTTTATATTGACTGGATTGAGAGGAAACTAACCTCTTGCTATCTACATGTTATTATTATTAAACTGTATGTATGAACTATGTGAAATATCCTGCGATTTTTACGAGACGAAATTATCCTCTGCCGTTATTTCTGGATAAACTGTTCATGCCCTTCTGTGGTTTACATCCTATCTCTCTAACCGTTCTCAAATGATTGTTATGGAGCATTCCCGCTCAAACTGGTTTCATGTTCCTTTTGGTGTTCCCCAAGGTTCGGTGCTTGGTCCTCTGCTGTACATACTCTATACTGCTGACCTCTGCTCTTTAATTAGCTCGTTTGGTTTCACTGTGCACCTCTATGCTGATGACATTCAAATTTACCGGCATTGCCCTTACTCTTCTTATACTGAGCTCACTCAATCTGTAGACAATGTAATTCCAACTCTTCGGGATTGGATGTTTTCCAATAGACTTCGACTGAACCCTGATAAAACTCAACTTATCTGGCTTGGTACTAAACATCTGCATTCAAAAATTGATTATGACTTACTGAACTCTCTCTTTCCTAATCTATCTTTCTCAAATTGTATCAAAAACCTTGGTATTTACTTTGACAGTAATTTGACCTTCAAAGAGCACTTTGCTAGACTCTATCGATCCTGCTTTTACCAACTTAGGCAAATTAGGGTAATTCGTTCTTCACTTTCTTTATCTGCAGCCAAATCTCTGGTTCATGCTTTTGTGGCTAGTAGGTTAGACTATTGCAATTCTCTTTATCTTGGCCTGCCCAAAAGCTTACTTTCCACTCTGCAATCTGTCCTAAATGCTGTGGCTCGTCTCGTGGCTAAAGCTCCTCGCTACTCTAGCATCTCAGACTTTATGCTTAACACCCTCCACTGGCTTCCAATTTCTGACCGCATTAAATTTAAACAAGTAATTATTGTTTCCGCAGCACTTCGAGGTCAGGCACCATCTTACATTACTGAGCTTTTCAAATCACCCTCTTCTGCTGCTCATCACCTGCTCCGCTCCACTGATCAGAAGAATGTTTATGTCCCCAGATCACGCACTGCTCTTACCCAGCGTCGGGCTTTTGCAGTGACGGGACCCTCCCTATGGAATGCCTTAAACCCATCCATTCGGGAATCACTTCTTACTCCCTCGCTCTGCTCAATGCGAAAGCTGAAGTCTCATTACTTTACCCTGCGACTCCAATGCTAGGAGTGCCTCTGAGTAGAAATAGAAGAGGCGCTATACAAATGTCACATTACATTACATTACATTACATGCCTTCCTATTGACTGCACTGAGAGGAAGCTATCCTCTTGCTAATTACATATTATTATTTTTGAATTGTATGGATGAACTGTATGAAGTATTTCATAGTTTACAATTTACCGTAATATCTCGGGTATAATACGCACCCGTGTATAATACGCACCCTGAGTTTCGAAATTTATCATAATGCAAAAATCTTTACACCTATGTATAATACGCACCTGAAATTTTGAGAACCAGCGGTCAACTTTCCAGTTTGAACGGGGCAAAACGGACCACCTTTAACTTCTCGGCTGCTGTAACGTCGCCGTTAAGAATGCCCCTAGCCAAACCCGCCCAAGTCAGTAAGACTTTAGGCAATAACACTGCGGTTACCCTGTGCTTTGTTTTAAATTTAAAATTGTCCTAGATGAATTGCCTGCTCATAGTTCGACCTGGGAGTGCACAGGGCATCCAGTTTCTGTAGAGGTAGCACATGGGTATTGTCTTCAGATAGTTGACCTGTACATTCAGTGCCTGCGTTCGCCTTATAGGCTCGCCTGCGGTCCTTGTGATCTGACGAGGCACTGCAGTCTTAATACTGACAAGCGAGTGAATACTGCCCACATCCCACACTTGATGGCAGTGAGACAGGCATTATAGACAATGTTATTTAAAACTAGCGGTCAGTGGCGTAGCCAGGACTTTCAGGTGGGGGGAGGCACCAGGGCGAGCAAGGTGGTCTAGAGCTGAACCTCCAGCGGGGTCCACGGGGCCGGAGTCAGGACCTGACTTTAGGCCTATATACAATATTCTACACTGAGCGTAGTACTAAAAACTGCTATAGTTATGGTTTTAAAAAGTATTCTAATATCGTACCGTTCAGCATTAAACGACCTGAACTTGGGACCAGAGGCACCCACAGAGGGGAGAAGGAAGCAAATGGTTCCTAAAAAAGCAAGGGGGAAGGAAATTCCTCCCCTGAGTTTTGGTTTCACGTTAGGGGTGGGAGGGAGGATAGGGAAGGGGAAGCTGCTTCCAGCAGGAAGGGGGAAGGGCGCCCCTGCTTTGGACCAAAGTCACTGCCAACAGAGGTAAATCCGTCAGATGGCTGAATTGGCCCATGATGTACGAAATGTGTCAACTGAAATCTCTCAGCCGGTGCTTTTTCTAACGGATCAGTGTTAGCAAATTCAGCGCAGTTGCATAGGCCTAATTGATAGGACATCATTTAGCAGCTGACGGTACAATAAAGACTGACTTTAAACCAACGACTACCGGTAACTACCGGTAGTCTACTGGTAGGTCTATGCTACAACCATGTAGGCCTACGCGACAAGCATTGAAGAGTCCGTGACCCAAATACCAGTCTGTGAATTAACCAGCGCCCACAAGAAAGCACACCAACCCACATAGATGCAGGGTCCGTCAAGTCGACGGCCTAGTCCAACGAACTAACCAGTGGCCACTGGCCAAGCCTGTGACTCACAGGCCTGGAATGTCAGGCTTCACCGCCTGTGAGCCCCGACATTCATTGTCTAAACAGACGAAGCTCCACATTATAAACATGCTGTCAACAGCAAGTATTACCAATCCGCATGGCCAGAAGTTCAAGATACTGAAGGGGAGTCGGGTCTGACCTTTATCCCTGGATTTTCCCGATTCCCATGACCCAGCCAGACTGAGGTAGGGTGGGCATGTGCCCCCCCCGTCGCTATGCTAATGCTAGCGGTGGATTCATTTCACATCTTGTGCGTTAAAAGCATTTTAACAGCGTATATAAAAGTATTGCTTTTAATTGGGGCCTGCATAGCTTTTTAATAATTTTATTAGTCAGCCTGTTTGCTAGCTGCTACTGGACAATCTCATCACAGGTAACGGTATTTTGTATTTTCTCATTTTGCCTCAAAATCAATGTTTATCGTTTGTTCGCTCATTCGTTCATAAGTTAGTTCGTTCAGTAATTTGCGAAATCGTGCATTCATTCGTTCTTTTACTAAGCCTAATTCACTAACTCGTTCGTTTGTTCATTAATTCATTGGTATCTATTATTGCCCATTAATGGCCGCTGTTTTTTCGCTGCTTTTCCACTATTTTAGGTCGAACTACAGGTAATTTTTAAAATTTATAAGTTTATATAGCGCCGTGAAAAATGCTCCGATAAGACCGATAGGCCAAATTACCGGTACTTTAAATTTTTCCCGTAGCCTACTTATAATTATTCACAAATAAATTATAACATTCTCAATACTATTTTTGTAATATTCTAGTATTTTTTCTAATTTATTTTCTTGCTTAGAGTTTAAATACCCGGTATTTAAATCTACGGCTACACCATGAATTTCCGACGCTCGTATACAGCAGCCGAGAAGTTAAAGGTTGTCCGTTTTGCAGAAGAAAACGGAAACAGGGCAGCGGGGCGGGAATTCGATATAAACGAAGCTAACATTCGAATTTGGCGAAAGGACAAATCCAAACTAGAAAAAATGCCCCGATCGAAAAAAGCAGAACGTGGAGCACTGCCCGAATACCCTTTGTTGGAAGAACCGCTGCTGAAGTGGCTCACAGAACGACGGCAAAAGGGCAGTGCTGTAGACATCGTGGATTTGCGTTTGAAGGCACTTGCCATGGCAAAAACCATGGGCAATATGAGGGCCTTTAAAGCTTCATACGGGTGGGCTCGACGATTTATGGGGCGCCACCAATTGTCCGTTAGACGGCGCACCACGATATCTCAAAAACTGCCAGAGGATTTAGATGCCAAATTAACCGAATTTCAGAGATTTATCATACGTATGAGAGAGCGTCACAATTATAATTTTTCACTAATTGGAAATGCCGATCAAACTCCATTATGTTTCGACAATCCATACGAACGAACACTCAATATTAAAGGAGCTAAGACTGTTTCTATGGTTACTACTGGCCATGAAAAGTCGAGATTTACAGTTATGCTTTCTTGCATGGCTGATGGCACGAAATTACCACCGTACGTTATTTTTAAACGTAAAACGCTTCCGAAAGGAATGGAATTCCCAAGAGGGGTCTGTATTCGGGTCCATCCAAAAGGATGGATGGATGAGCATCTAATGATCGATTGGCTTAAAACAGTATGGGGAAGGCGACCTGGCGGACTTTTAAGAAACCGGTCATTATTAGTATTAGACGCGTTCCGCTGTCACAGAATGCCAGTGGTGAAAAATATTCTTGAAAAAGATAAAACCGATCTGGCCATCATTCCAGGTGGAATGACGAGCATACCACAACCGTTGGACGTTTGCGTTAATAAACCTTTTAAAGACGCATTAAAACGAAAATGGAATGCCTGGCTCGTCGATGACAAGCACACCTACACGGCTGGAGGACGAATGCGTGCGCCGACTTTAGCAGAAATTGCGCAGTGGATTGACGAGATCTGGCGCAATCTGGATCCTCAGCTGATAGTAAAAGGATTTCTGAAATGCTGCATCTCAAATGCAATGGATGGCAGCGAAGATGACTTTGTGTGGAATGACGTCGACGAAGCAACTGCGAGCGAAGACGATGATTCTGACAGTGATGATAACGATGACGATTTATTTTATGAAAACACTGATGACATTGCCGAACGCGCAATTGCCGAATTGTTTAATGATGACGATGACGTCGAAGAATTTAATTTTGAGGGATTTTAATATTTTACGAAATTTTTACACAACTTTAATGACTTTTTCATAATAATATTGAACTACCGGGGTATGTTGAACTTAATTGCGCCGTGTTATTCCCCTATTGGCTTGAGATCTTGTAAACGATAAATTTTACATACTAACTTAGTATGTATTATATCTTTGGAATGCAATAAAAATCGCGGTAACCGCAGTTGCTGTTTTATTTTGCAAGCGGTCACAATTAATGCTACATAAAATGTAGTTATAATGATAAGATTTAGACTAAATTATAGAATTAACTAACAAAATCCACGTTAGCTATGTTAGGGTAATGAATTACGAGTTTATTACCGTATATGAATTTGAACGCCTTCTGTTCGATGCGTCGATGATCCAGTGGTCCGTACACGTAAGTAGCGTTGGTTCTTTTCCGTTATCCGGACCCCAGTAGAGGGATGGTGTAGTTGGCTAGAGAGGCGTTAGGGTTACGATTATGGTCAGGGTCAGGTTAGGGTCAGGTTCCCGTCCGAACAACCATTACACTTCACTGGGGCCGGAAAACGGTAAATTATTATTATTATTATTAGCTAGACAATTTATATAGCGCAATAAGCATGGAAAAAAATGGCCAAAGACAAGAGCGCTTTACAGTACTACATATAGTGTACCATTACGTATACCATAGCGTTAGTTCTGCGTTTGACTGAAGAGTGGAGAAAAATTTATTCCTATGCATAATACGCACCCAGACTTTTTAACATTTTTTGGGGGAAAAAAAGTGCGTATTATACCCGAGATAATACGGTAACCTTGTTGTGGAATGAGCAGAACATCATTGATAACTTTTCTTTATTTTCTTCCCAATTTTTGTTCTCAGCTGATTTCAGACCCTCCCTATTACTTTTTTCTATTTAGAATATAGTTAAGTATTTTTTCACTTATCATTTTCTTTTTATAGTTTCATTTATGTTCTTTATTTTTGCTGTCTTCAGCTCAATATATTTCTTTATTATGGTTAACAATATTGACTAATAAACTAATCTTTAATGTAACAAACTATTGTGAAAACAAATTATCTAATCAAGAACTTGAACTTGACCCAGACATAAACTATTTTAATAAAATTAATTTACCTTCAAGTGAATATATATAATTTAATTCACATTTCAATATTACACATATAAACTGTAGGAGTATTTTTAATAAAATAAATGAAATTGATAGATTGTCAGAAATAACCAAAGTCAACTTAACCCTTTAACGGGCAGCGACGTTTATAAACGTCGGCAGGAAGTGGTAACGAAACGGGCAGCGACGTTTATAAACGTTGCGCCACTTCAAAGGCTATTCACGAACGGGCAGCGCCGTCTATAAACGTTCTTCAATGGAATATCGCTTTAGTTATTATCCATTCGCAAGATGGCAGCTCTCTTTTAGCTAGTGTGGCCTCTATAAGCGAAAAGAATATATTTTAAGTGACCGAGGGGTCGGATTTTGACCAGCATTCATGCACGTCACGTCACTTCTACCGTAAGAAACCTAATAAATCCACCAAATTGGGTCCGATCTTCAAAATTTTTGAAGCTATCTGTTCCCAAGACACCCACCTCCAACTTTGCCGCTGAACCTAGAGGGGTCATCACTGAAAAATTTTTGCTATTGCCCCAGAACAAATTTTTTGGGAGGTGGTCCAATTTTGGGCTGTAGAGTGGGCCAAACCCCCCAAATTTTTTTTTGGCATGGATGGATGGAAAGTGCAAAGAAAATGCTAAACAACGGTGCAAACCGCATCTTTGTAGCTTCTATATAACCAGAATTATGGCAAGTTTAAAACGTACATGTTCACAGTTCATATGAACGCTTTTCCCAAAAATTAATTACCCCGATTGGTAACGTCTTGTAAAATTTAATTACCCCGGCTAAGGGTTAATAGAGGTTACTGACACATGGTTAGATAATTGTGCTAAGTTAAAAAAAATAACTGACTTTAATTTTGAGCATATAGCTACAATTAATGAATCTAGCGGAGAAGAACTAGGCCTCTTTATACATAACTCCGTTAAATATAAATGATAGACACTAAATTAAATAACTTTTCAACTTTTGAAAACATTGCTATCAAAATAGAACTAGTAAATTAAAAAATTAATAATAATCTGCCTTTATAGACCCCCAGCCACATTAATAGACCTTTTCACAAATGAATTTGAAAATATATTAATTAATCTACCCCAGAAGCATAACATATTACCAGGACATTTTAATATTATTCTATTAAAAACTGAACAGCAAATCTAACAATGATTTGTTAGCTGATAATTATTTACCAATGATAACAAACCAACTAGAATAACTGAATTTAATTCAACCTTAATTGATAATATATTTATAAATTTCACAGATAATCCTATGAATTCTGACGCTACTTGCTCTTAAAATCGTCATATGTATGCTATCACGACTTGAGCCATGCAATAGCGCTACATAAATTATCAGGTAGAACCGTAGAATAGAATTGAATAGAATAAGATGCTTGCAGAGCATTCTGTTGGAGGTTGCATCACAAAGGCTATTGTGGCTTTAGCCATGGGCAGCACATATGGCTATGAGGGGGGTGGCACATTTTGGATGGGACCTTTCTGTTTTTGCTTGTCAGGGGATTTTCAGCAAAGGCGGCAAAGTTAGTTTGGAAGGGGCAGCAAATTTAAAGTTTTAGCTAACCTGTGGAACTGCCTGCCAGTAAAGATAGAAAGGTACTTTCAACCATAGTTGCATTATCTGGCCAATTAACACTAGCCTCATATGTACCTAAGAAGAATTATGTCGTTATGTTGCTGTCTACACTGTACCATGATTGTGTAGTGGAAGGGGATGATAAAAAATCATAAATGATTCTCCACTACAATGCTTGCAAAGGGGAAGTGGATAAGAGGGACATTGAACAAGATAGCGACAACGTACACATGTAGACGCAAAAGCAAACGGTGGTTGTTAACTTTGTTCTTCCACATAATTGACATCAGTGGTATAGCAACTTTTGTTATTTGGCTTCATTCCCTGCCTGATGTTCCAAATAAGCAAATAATACGAAAAAAATCCTTAGGCAGCTTAGTCGGCAGCTGACGGAAGATTTTGTTCAAAGACGTCTCCTCAATCCTCAAGCTCTGCAAAAAGGTGCACTTAAATCACTCAAAATTGATTACTTCCTTACCGTCATGGCGGACTATTTCCATTTTTCTTAAATCGATTTATTTTGTTTTCTTTAAAAATTTCTAAATTATTTACAGTATTTAAGGTGCAAATTTACATCTAAATGTTAAAGAATACTTAATAAGTATTATGAGTGTGGACGGCACCATAGATATTATTATGTTATCAGATCCTCTGCTGGTGTGTGATTTACATAATTATAAATGCTGATTATTCGCTACTTGGCTGTGTTTGCAGTAGGCGTGTCTTCTTCCGGTTTTAAGTTCTGATAAAAAAGTGTGAAATCAAAGATTTATTTAATATCTAGCTCAATCTTATCTCATTCTGTGACATTACGCTGCGAGCCTTCAACATTTTGAGAGACTCATGGTTATTTTAAAGGACCTGTCGTGAAAATACCCGAAAATCGTTCTTCGTACGAGTTATTTTTAAGGAATTCGGTGATTCAGTTATACATGTGGCGTTGTGGTGACGGTAAAAGGATAGAAAGCATTTTAACGAAAGTGGACAGATGTCATTTCCAATCACCGCCAGGTCCTGTGCTGTGATTTTTGGAGCTCTATGTGTTTGACGGCAATTCCTTCCTCAGCGTTTTCTAAGTTTCATCACCCTGTGTCGCTCTCTTTGCACCTTGTGTGTGCGTCAATTCCTCGAAACCATGGCCATTTCCTCGATGCTATCTGTGCCTTGTCTCCATTTTCTCGACACTATTTGCGCCTTGTTGTCAAGTCCTTGGCACTCTTTGCGTTGCGACATTCCTCGACGCTACCTGCGCTTTGTTGCCAGTCCCCCTACACTCTCTGCGCCTCGTTGTATTATTTAGCCGTCGTAACTCAGCGTATTCTGAATTCGTTTTGTTGTTTTTTGTGTCGAGCGCATCAGTTTGCGATTCGATGTCAATTTGCGTCGGAATTGAGGTCAGAGTCCAAATTTGTGTAATTCATTCATTCTTTGAGTGAATTTCTTGACTTTGAGGGAATATTTGCACAACAGTCTCCCAGAAAATATATTGTTTGATTGTGCATAGATGAACCAAACTTTGAGTCTGATTGACATCGTTGACTGCGTTGTTCAAAATCAGTATATCTGCGACCACGAGTTTCATACAGCCGCTAACATTCAGAGGAGATTAAAGACTAGAGGAGATTAAGTCAATCACCGTAAGACAGCTGTTGAGGTCGATTGATACACATGCCAATGAAATCCAGCATTTCAGATGAGCTGGCTGATGACATTCTATTCATTTGTTACAATAATTTTCATAAATATGACTGCTTCTCAGCCCCAGCCACCAATGAATAACTAGTTGAAATTGATACTGTTAAACATCTTCACGATGTCGATGACTAAACAAAATGGTTTATTACAATCAAAATATACAAAACTTTGTCAAAGGAAAGAACAGCTTCATTGAAATTTGTTTTACAGTAAATCAATAATCACTTTTGTTCTAAAGCTGATCGACGAATGTTCGATTCGTTAACAACAAGAAAATGGGAAGTCATGAAAAACCATATATTTGCAAAATACAGTCGACTCCACTTAAGTGAATACCTGATAAGTGGATAATTCGGTTAAGTGGATAACATTCTTAAGTCCCGTATTTCGCTCAATGTATTTCAATGGGACAGAGGTTCGTTTAAGTGGATACGCTGTAAGTGGATAATTCGCCTAACTGGATAAATTTTTTAGTCCCATGGCCGTTAATCCTGTGCAAATTGTCACGGATAAGTGGATAACCAGCCGTCAACACAGCCAAGCTATCTGCAAACTGCCATAGCCGTGATTGGCTGAACCGCTGTTAAAAAGGCGGAGCGGCTGACGGGTTGAGAGATAATTTTAGGAGTCACGCTGTAGTGCACAGTGCAGTACTGGTTTCACTGCTCTTACAAAATGTCTCAGAGAAAGTTAAAGATATTAACAATTTCAGAGCAGGTTGAAATTTTAAAACTTTTAGAGCGAAATTAAATGCAGTCTGCAATAGCAAAAAAATTCGGCATCGGACAAGCGGCAATTTCACGTGATAAAAGGAAAAAGATTCCATTTTAAATGACTGGGAAAAAACACTAATCCAAACCGTAAACGAAAATGTACGGGGCATGCCGAAGATGTAGAAGCTTACATGGTTTAGTCAGGCTCGCTGCTAGGAAAGGCAAATCAGCTGACCAAAGATCTGGGTGTTGCAGAGTTTGTGGAAACATCTGGCTGGTTAGAACATTAAATTCAAAAAACAACATGGCGAAAAGCAAGACACATACGACTGGAGTGCCGAAAGATGGATAACGGATGTTCTTCCAGGACTTTTAGCAGACACAAATTCACAAGATGTTTTCAACTGTGACGAAACAGGTCTCTACTGGAAGGCGATTCCCAATGGTACCTTGTCGTTCAAGACACAGGACGCATCGGGCTCAAAAGTGGCAAAGGAACATTTAACACTGCTGCTGGCTACCAACATGGATGGGACTGAAAAGCTGGAACGATTGGTAATAGGAAGATTGCAAGCCATCACATTAAAATTCTTTGACGAATTTCAAGCTTTCTCGAATCAATCGCCACTAGAAACAATCAGCTTCTAAATTTTAGGAGATTTCAATATTCACATGGACTTTCTTGTGGATCAAAATGAAATCTAATTCCAAGATACATTGTGCCATTTGGAGTATCACAACAAGTAAAGGTTCAAGTAAAGCTTCAGGCGACCCTGAAGCTTCATGTATCCAAGACTGTCGCCAGCTGTTTCTCTTCACTTCCTTTGATTAGAAGTCTGCGTCGGTCTGTCTCTCAAGCTGTCCTTAACACTTTGACTGCTACGTACGAGATATCTCGTATTCTGTTTGATAGGGCGATACGCGATGTAAGGGTGATCTCGTACTTTATTATCAAGTCCATCAAAGAGCATTTCGCATTCTAAACGCCCAATCTGCCGCGTCTAAGTAATATATATGTTGAATGCTCACACCTGGCGATTGTCGATGCAATTTTTTATTATGTTTATTGGGGTTATAATGGGTATTTCCACGACGTGCAATTTTCCGCCCATTTCGTGGAGACAAAGCGATGGCGGTTTCTCGTAAAAGGTAAAATATATCCGAGGTTTTAGATAAATTAGATCTATCTGAGGATGAATATTTCACTGATGATGACATAGATCGAAACAGCGATGATCAATTGGAGGATATAGAGCCTGATAGTGATGGGGACAGTGAGGCGACTGAAGACTATGACCCCACGGATATGGATGCAGCTGCTCTTGATTTTCATTCAGACTCAGAAGGTGAGATTGCAAATAATGTGAATGGTTCAGTTGGAATAGGCCAACCATTAGTTTCTTTGCCTTGCGGTTGGAGACATGTCGAAAATAGCTATAGTCCAACGGTTGAGAGTTTGAATACGGCCATACTCCAGGGCTGGCTAGTTCTATAAAAATATCTGCTGATTCCAACCCTGAAGATTTTTTTCAATTTGTCCCTGACAGACGAAATAGTCAATCTAATGGTAAATGAGACCAACAGATTCGCAGACCAGTTTTTGCAAACAACAGAATTGAAAAGAAGATCCAGAGCCCACAGTTGGAAACCAACCAATGCATCCAAAATTAGACAGTTTATGGGGTTGCTCTTTTTGATGGGATGTGTAAAGAAGTCAAGGATTGAGGACTATTGGAGCACAAACCTGCGATTGCTACACCAATTTTCAATGAAACTATGACCCGTGCCAGATTCCAATTGGTATTGAAATTCTGGCATTATTGCAACAATAAAGACTTGCAGGATAATGACAGACTGTTCAAACTGCACAACATTTGCGACCTCCTAATTTCACTGTTTCAAACTGTGTATACCTTGGGACGTCATGTCTCAATCGCTGAATCAATGGTTCTATGGCGTGGTCGACTAAAATTCAGACAATTTATTCCCGGTAAGTGCCACAAATACAGTGTCAAACTGTATTTGTTATGTGAACCCAGCGGGTATGTCTATAATGTTATCACTTATTGCGGGAAAATGGACCCAATATCAGGCTTGGGTCATGCAGAAACTGTTGTTCTGAAACTTATGGATAAAATACTTGACCGAGGGCATGTACTCTACACAGACAACTTTTATACTAGCGTTCCGTTAGCACAGCAGCTATTGGCTAGACGTACATATCTATGCGGAATTCTTCGTAAAAATCGAAAGCACCTAACCTACCTGCAGCAGTGGTTTCCGCAAGAGTGCAAAAAGGCGATGTTGTTTCTCGTCGAAGTGGATCAATAGTAGTTTCGAAGTGGAAAGACAAAAGAGATGTGATGATGCTCTCTTCCGTTCCTTCTGAACGAATTGTTGCAAGTAGGAAACGAAACAGGCGGGGCCAACACATACAAAAAACCATATTGTATTCTTGATTACAATGATTACAAGATCGTCCTTCGATGATTCCAGTATCCCCACAGGCCTTTCATAATCACAAGGCTGCTGACATGTCACGACTGTCGGGACAACATTTCATGGACATTCTACCGCCTACTGAAAAGAAAAAAGCTCCAACTACCAAATGTGTCGTCTGCAATAAGCGTGGAATACGTAAAGAAACACGTTACTTTTGCTGAATCTGTGCTTCCAAGCCTGCGCTCTGCGTCGTTCCATGCTTTGGAGAGTTTCATACCCAGACATATTATGTAAAATAATAACAACTGTAGTGCTTTTTTACATTTTCAGGATTAATGTTCACATAAACAATAACGACTCATTTAGACTTTAACCATTAGATAATTGCATAAAAATCTTCCTTCTTTATTTTGTTATTCTGTGCTAAGTTTTTCGTGCGCTTATTTTAACCACTGCGCGCTGATATTAACTGCCGCATCCTGGTAATAAATGACGTTGCAGTCAAAGTGTTAAGACGTTGGTTGTTGCTCTGGTACTGACTAGGTTGGACTATGGCAACGCTGTTCTTGCAGGGTCACCTGCCTATTCTTTCGACCGTTTGCAGTCAGTTTTCAACAGTGCCGCTCGTCTCATCTTTCGTTCTGCCCAATATGATCATGTCACCCCGCTTCTTGTGGATCTTCATTGCCTGTCGGCGCCTGAGCGCATTACGTTCAAGCTACCAACCCTTGTATATCGCTGGTTAGGCCGACCGACAACTACTATAGAGATATTACTGCTGTTATTTAAACTTACTATTAAGAAACATTTATATATCTGAGCAGTGAGCATAAAGTAACTTTGTAGGGTTTGGAGAGGGTGTGCCTGTATGCCTTCTTTTTGAGGGTGTGTTTTTTTGTCTGTCGGTCTTGGTGTGTGGTTTGGTGTGTGCTTTGTGATTTTTTGCACATTTCACATATTTAATCCATTATACATTATTATTTTCGTTGCCCCCCAATGACGCCCCTGCAATAAATGTCCACAATATCACCTAAAAGGCCAGGTCAGAACAGTTCAATAACATTATAACGTTTATTACTTGGTCAATGGATCTGGGACGATCCAGGAACTGACCAATCGAATTGCTGATCTCTCAAAGGCTAATTTCAACGTTATTCATGGAGGCAAGGATAGCACGTACGTGGACGAAGCCAATTCAAAACTACTGATGGAATTAATAGATTTGATGTAGGCAACCATGAAATGTCATGAACTGGATGATGCCACAATTGATTTTAAAAATGATGACTCTCTATGGGGGAAAATTAGCTTCCCTCTGTGAAATCAACACCACAGAATTCTGCAAAAGCTGCTTTACAGCATGGAAAAGGCCATGCAAAATAATGCATAACTCTGTCCGTGAAAGGATTTTTATTCACCTGCTACAAAATTTTTAAGACTAATAGAGGTTGGTACACAGTTGAGCCAGGCACGCAAACCGACGATGACAGGTTCACTGATAGGTCATCAGAACAGCAGGGGGGCCAAGCGGATGTTGAAATGGCGATGGCACCAAGTACAGTTGAGACCCGCTTGTTGATTTTACTAATTCTCTGATTTTAGCCCCTGATGAAGTGGACAGACCGTATGCAAATGGTGCTATAAGAATGGAAGTAGATGAAGATAATTGTAAAGACATGTCATTCTTCATAGATCCATATACATCAACTCGAATTAACAAATTTTGAATACCTTGGTGCCACCATTCAGCAGCAGTGATGGGTACTTCTCGTTGGATGGCCGTCTGCCAAAATTTGCCGTTGGCCATAAAGTTAACCTTTCCGGTTCCGCATATTCTGTGAAGAACAAAATTGGTGAGGGTACCTTTTCAAAAGCGTATTTGCTCTTGGAGGACACCAAAGACGAAAGCAATGCTGTCGCTGCTAAGGTTCTAAGTTCTGCCTATCCTCAATGGGAGTTTTACAATTCTAGGGTACTACAGCAGAGACTGACTAAACACTTTATTTGACATTGAAATATTGAGATTCACTGAACAGATGCATCTGTGCAACATTATACACAGGGTTCTGAAACCAGAATACATTCCAATATCCCAGCCTCGACGTTTACATTACGATGAACCAGCAATCAGCTTAATACATGGATCAACATCGTTGCTGAAGGTTATAGACTTTGATCACAGCATAGATTTAAACATGTTCCCTCCAAAGACGACATGCTGTGTTATGGCGGATTTCATCTGCAATATGTCCAGAGGTCATATCTAATCGACCATGGAATTTCCAAATCGATCTGTTTGGAATCGCAGGGACTATATTAAAATTATTGACTGGCAGTAAACTGGCATTGGTCATGAGGGACGGTCTGTGGGCCACAAATGTTACCTTTCCAAGGTCATACAAATCTCAGACAGTTTGGGAAACTTTATTTGAAAAGTTTCCTAATATTCCAGACTGTAATTCTCTACCAAATCTTTCAAGCCATCGACCTGAACTGGAAAAGATTTTCTTAAAAGAATTTCAGTTAGACGAAATTTTTAGACCTTGACCTTTCCGGTTCTGGCGCCTATATGGCTGCCAGCATGTGTTTGTATGTGCCACCAATTTGTCATTGTTCTTGGTATTTTCTGATCTTTTGTGACTGGATTTTATGCCAATCGCGAGGACTGCATTCCACTTGCCGGTTTTTCTGAGGAGTTACACGCCATCCTTCACTTTTTCCATGTTATAAAGAAGGCAGGGGGAAGCAGGCAGAGCATGCAGGTAAGCTTAGAGGGCTGATGTGAACCAGATAGGACACACTACAGCCAACTTGATAAACAGGAAAGGAATGGTCAACATATGGTGAATCAAACTACCATAAATCTACATTACATTTCAACCAAAGAGAACCATACTGGCCTGGACTTCACCCAGGATAAAAGATCCGCTGATTGTCAATACACTCTGGCGACAGTTCTAAGTCAGAGAAGAAGCAAAATTCAACATCGGACCCTAGATAAGGAGAAAGTGGTGATTAGAAATGTAATCACAGCCAAAACGAAAGAAAGAGTAGGACATTAGAATGTACGCACAATCAACAGCACCAGGAAGTCCATTTGATATTAAAACATCAAGACATGTGGAATAAGAGACACAAATTGGGTGGGCTGTGGGAGAATAACAATTACCTCTTTAAACCCCTATTGAGCGTTGGGACCCACAGCGTCGGGAACCCCATTGTCGTAGTGTAGCATAGTGGTGGCGACTAAGCCATAGGGAAAAGCTATTTTGCAAAAGAGTTCTGCCGGTCCAGGCAACTCACCTATTTCATGAAGTCCAGTCTTAGCAAATGGTGGGGACGGTTACACCGACCAGGCAATCGTCATAATAGAAGGCGACGACCACACGGCGGCAAAATACCTATCGCACTGCATAAAGATCTGGACAGACGAGGCTGCATTCTATGCTGAAACTAAAGGCGGAACCCTGTTTATAAGACCGCGTGGCGTTATTGTTACGCCGAACTACGACGACGTCAACGAGTTGTGGCGAACGACGTCGTATTATGCCAGGCCATATCTAGCCAGTCGCCGTTTTCGTCGCGTCACAACAGGGACCAGTTCAAGGGCGTACAATGGCAAGTGCCGCAACGCATTCCGGCCCGTCTTTCGATTTGGACGAGTCGGGCGACTCCTTGTTCGACGGGGTCATTCTCGAACTGGCAGAGGCATTCGATGCTGAGGACGCTTAGACATAAAATATCCAATTGTGGCCTATGGTTTTTATTACTTTGAACGTTAACCTTATGTTTGTTTGCTTGCACATAACACTAACAGCTCATTATTATTACTTAGAGTCAGGGGCTCCAAAAGCGGCTGCAAAAGGTGGTCCTTCACATCTTTTGACATCAACGATCCAATTGTCTTTGATCCAGAGACAATGCAGTACTTAATATACGGCCTCGAAATTTGCCCACGAACGGGAAGACAGCATCTTCAGGGATTCGTGTGCATGAAGAAGAGAACATCGGAAAAAAAGAATGCTTCTTCTCAGCAGTAAGAGTCATTTTTCAAGTACTAAGTGCTCGGTTGCTGAAAACATTTCGTACTGCAAGAAGGGGGGTTGTTTTAAAGAATTTGGCAAACCGCCTAATGAAAGGTGGGTTAAAGGGGCACAAAAGAGAAAATATTTGTATAAGAAAGCAGTTAAATATGCAAAAAGGGGAAATTTTGATGAAATTAACGCCACAATTTTGATTCAGCATTACGCTAACATTAAGCGATTACGGGCCGACGAATTGGCCAAGAAAAGCGTCGAGAGACTGGAACCAGACTCCACGCCTGGCCTTTGGCTGTGCGGTGCGCCTGGTTTAGGCAAAAGTTTCTTCGCAAAGCAATTTTGCGAAGAAAGACAACTCTCCTACTACGTCAAACCTTGTAATAAGTGGTGGGATGGTTACGAGGATGAAGAAATCGTAATAATAGAGGATGTGGACAGAGTTGCAGCAAGATTTCTTTCCCACATAATTAAAATCTGGTGCGATGAGGGCCCTTTCCGGGCCGAAACAAAGGGAGCTTCTCTCTACATAAGGCCGCGAGGGTTTATAGTAACGTCCAATTACACAATTGATTTCAGGCAGAGCATGCAGGTAAGCTTAGAGGGCTGATGTGAACCAGATAGGACACACTACAGCCAACTTGATAAACAGGAAAGGAATGGTCAACATATGGTGAATCAAACTACCATAAATCTACATTACATTTCAACCAAAGAGAACCATACTGGCCTGGACTTCACCCAGGATAAAAAGATCCGCGCTGATTGTCAATACACTCTGGCGACAGTTCTAAGTCAGAGAAGAAGCAAAATTCAACATCGGACCCTAGATAAGGAGAAAGTGGTGATTAGAAATGTAATCACAGCCAAAACGAAAGAAAGAGTAGGACATTAGAATGTACGCACAATCAACAGCACCAGGAAGTCCATTTGATATTAAAACATCAAGACATGTGGAATAAGAGACACAAATTGGGTGGGCTGTGGGAGAATAACAATTACCTCTTTAAACCCCTATTGAGCGTTGGGACCCACAGCGTCGGGAACCCCATTGTCGTAGTGTAGCATAGTGGTGGCGACTAAGCCATAGGGAAAAGCTATTTTGCAAAAGAGTTCTGCCGGTCCAGGCAACTCACCTATTTCATGAAGTCCAGTCTTAGCAAATGGTGGGACGGTTACACCGACCAGGCAATCGTCATAATAGAAGACGTCGACCACACGGCGGCAAAATACCTATCGCACTGCATAAAGATCTGGACAGACGAGGCTGCATTCTATGCTGAAACTAAAGGCGGAACCCTGTTTATAAGACCGCGTGGCGTTATTGTTACGCCGAACCACGACGTCAACGAGTTGTGGCGAACGACGTCGATTATGCCAGGCCATATCTCGCCATTCGCGTTTTGCGTGGCCCACAACAGGGACCAGTTCAGGGCGTACAATGGCAAGTGCCGCAACGCATTCCGGCCCGTCTTTCGATTTGGACGAGTCGGGCGACTCCTTGTTCGACGGGGTCATTCTCGAACTGGCAGAGGCATTCGATGCTGAGGACGCTTAGACATAAAATATCCAATTGTGGCCTATGGTTTTTATTACTTTGAACGTTAACCTTATGTTTGTTTGCTTGCACATAACACTAACAGCTCATTATTATTACTTAGAGTCAGGGGCTCAAAAGCGGCTGCAAAGGTGGTCCTTCACATCTTTTGACATCAACGATCCAATTGTCTTTGATCCAGAGACAATGCAGTACTTAATATACGGCCTCGAAATTTGCCCACGAACGGGAAGACAGCATCTTCAGGGATTCGTGTGCATGAAGAAGAGAACATCGGAAAAAGAATGCTTCTTCTCAGCAGTAAGAGTCATTTTTCAAGTACTAAGTGCTCGGTTGCTGAAAACATTTCGTACTGCAAGAAGGGGGTTGTTTTAAAGAATTTGGCAAACCGCCTAATGAAAGGTGGGTTAAAGGGGCACAAAGAGAAAATATTTGTATAAGAAAGCAGTTAAATATGCAAAAGGGGAAATTTTGATGAAATTAACGCCACAATTTTGATTCAGCATTACGCTAACATTAGCGATTACGGGCCGACGAATTGGCCAAGAAAAAGCGCCGAGAGACTGGAACCAGACTCCACGCCTGGCCTTTGGCTGTGCGGTGCGCCTGGTTTAGGCAAAAGTTTCTTCGCAAAGCAATTTAGCGAAGAAAGACAACTCTCCTACTACGTCAAACCTTGTAATAAGTGGTGGGATGGTTACGAGGATGAAGAAATCGTAATAATAGAGGATGTGGACAGAGTTGCAGCAAGATTTCTTTCCCACATAATTAAAATCTGGTGCGATGAGGGCCCTTTCCGGGCCGAAACAAAGGGAGCTTCTCTCTACATAAGGCCGCGAGGGTTTATAGTAACGTCCAATTACACAATTGATTTCAGGCAGAGCATGCAGGTAAGCTTAGAGGGCTGATGTGAACCAGATAGGACACACTACAGCCAACTTGATAAACAGGAAAGGAATGGTCAACATATGGTGAATCAAACTACCATAAATCTACATTACATTTCAACCAAAGAGAACCATACTGGCCTGGACTTCACCCAGGATAAAAAGATCCGCGCTGATTGTCAATACACTCTGGCGACAGTTCTAAGTCAGAGAAGAAGCAAAATTCAACATCGGACCCTAGATAAGGAGAAAGTGGTGATTAGAAATGTAATCACAGCCAAAACGAAAGAAAGAGTAGGACATTAGAATGTACGCACAATCAACAGCACCAGGAAGTCCATTTGATATTAAAACATCAAGACATGTGGAATAAGAGACACAAATTGGGTGGGCTGTGGGAGAATAACAATTACCTCTTTAAACCCCTATTGAGCGTTGGGACCCACAGCGTCGGGAACCCCATTGTCGTAGTGTAGCATAGTGGTGGCGACTAAGCCATAGGGAAAAGCTATTTTGCAAAAGAGTTCTGCCGGTCCAGGCAACTCACCTATTTCATGAAGTCCAGTCTTAGCAAATGGTGGGACGGTTACACCGACCAGGCAATCGTCATAATAGAAGACGTCGACCACACGGCGGCAAAATACCTATCGCACTGCATAAAGATCTGGACAGACGAGGCTGCATTCTATGCTGAAACTAAAGGCGGAACCCTGTTTATAAGACCGCGTGGCGTTATTGTTACGCCGAACTACGACGTCAACGAGTTGTGGCCGAACGACGTCGTATTATGCCAGGCCATATCTCGCCAATTCGCCGTTTTCGTCGTCCACAACAGGGACCAGTTCAAGGACGTACAATGGCAAGTGCCGCAACGCATTCCGGCCCGTCTTTCGATTTGGACGAGTCGGGCGACTCCTTGTTCGACGGGGTCATTCTCGAACTGGCAGAGGCATTCGATGCTGAGGACGCTTAGACATAAAATATCCAATTGTGGCCTATGGTTTTTATTACTTTGAACGTTAACCTTATGTTTGTTTGCTTGCACATAACACTAACAGCTCATTATTATTACTTAGAGTCAGGGGCTCCAAAAGCGGCTGCAAAAGGTGGTCCTTCACATCTTTTGACATCAACGATCCAATTGTCTTTGATCCAGAGACAATGCAGTACTTAATATACGGCCTCGAAATTTGCCCACGAACGGGAAGACAGCATCTTCAGGGATTCGTGTGCATGAAGAAGAGAACATCGGAAAAAAAGAATGCTTCTTCTCAGCAGTAAGAGTCATTTTTCAAGTACTAAGTGCTCGGTTGCTGAAAACATTTCGTACTGCAAGAAGGGGGGTTGTTTTAAAGAATTTGGCAAACCGCCTAATGAAAGGTGGGTTAAAGGGGCACAAAAGAGAAAATATTTGTATAAGAAAGCAGTTAAATATGCAAAAAGGGGAAATTTTGATGAAATTAACGCCACAATTTTGATTCAGCATTACGCTAACATTAAGCGATTACGGGCCGACGAATTGGCCAAGAAAAGCGTCGAGAGACTGGAACCAGACTCCACGCCTGGCCTTTGGCTGTGCGGTGCGCCTGGTTTAGGCAAAAGTTTCTTCGCAAAGCAATTTTGCGAAGAAAGACAACTCTCCTACTACGTCAAACCTTGTAATAAGTGGTGGGATGGTTACGAGGATGAAGAAATCGTAATAATAGAGGATGTGGACAGAGTTGCAGCAAGATTTCTTTCCCACATAATTAAAATCTGGTGCGATGAGGGCCCTTTCCGGGCCGAAACAAAGGGAGCTTCTCTCTACATAAGGCCGCGAGGGTTTATAGTAACGTCCAATTACACAATTGATTTCAGGCAGAGCATGCAGGTAAGCTTAGAGGGCTGATGTGAACCAGATAGGACACACTACAGCCAACTTGATAAACAGGAAAGGAATGGTCAACATATGGTGAATCAAACTACCATAAATCTACATTACATTTCAACCAAAGAGAACCATACTGGCCTGGACTTCACCCAGGATAAAAAGATCCGCGCTGATTGTCAATACACTCTGGCGACAGTTCTAAGTCAGAGAAGAAGCAAAATTCAACATCGGACCCTAGATAAGGAGAAAGTGGTGATTAGAAATGTAATCACAGCCAAAACGAAAGAAAGAGTAGGACATTAGAATGTACGCACAATCAACAGCACCAGGAAGTCCATTTGATATTAAAACATCAAGACATGTGGAATAAGAGACACAAATTGGGTGGGCTGTGGGAGAATAACAATTACCTCTTTAAACCCCTATTGAGCGTTGGGACCCACAGCGTCGGGAACCCCATTGTCGTAGTGTAGCATAGTGGTGGCGACTAAGCCATAGGGAAAAGCTATTTTGCAAAAGAGTTCTGCCGGTCCAGGCAACTCACCTATTTCATGAAGTCCAGTCTTAGCAAATGGTGGGACGGTTACACCGACCAGGCAATCGTCATAATAGAAGACGTCGACCACACGGCGGCAAAATACCTATCGCACTGCATAAAGATCTGGACAGACGAGGCTGCATTCTATGCTGAAACTAAAGGCGGAACCCTGTTTATAAGACCGCGTGGCGTTATTGTTACGCCGAACTACGACGTCAACGAGTTGTGGCCGAACGACGTCGTATTATGCCAGGCCATATCTCGCCAATTCGCCGTTTTCGTCGTCCACAACAGGGACCAGTTCAAGGACGTACAATGGCAAGTGCCGCAACGCATTCCGGCCCGTCTTTCGATTTGGACGAGTCGGGCGACTCCTTGTTCGACGGGGTCATTCTCGAACTGGCAGAGGCATTCGATGCTGAGGACGCTTAGACATAAAATATCCAATTGTGGCCTATGGTTTTTATTACTTTGAACGTTAACCTTATGTTTGTTTGCTTGCACATAACACTAACAGCTCATTATTATTACTTAGAGTCAGGGGCTCCAAAAGCGGCTGCAAAAGGTGGTCCTTCACATCTTTTGACATCAACGATCCAATTGTCTTTGATCCAGAGACAATGCAGTACTTAATATACGGCCTCGAAATTTGCCCACGAACGGGAAGACAGCATCTTCAGGGATTCGTGTGCATGAAGAAGAGAACATCGGAAAAAAAGAATGCTTCTTCTCAGCAGTAAGAGTCATTTTTCAAGTACTAAGTGCTCGGTTGCTGAAAACATTTCGTACTGCAAGAAGGGGGGTTGTTTTAAAGAATTTGGCAAACCGCCTAATGAAAGGTGGGTTAAAGGGGCACAAAAGAGAAAATATTTGTATAAGAAAGCAGTTAAATATGCAAAAAGGGGAAATTTTGATGAAATTAACGCCACAATTTTGATTCAGCATTACGCTAACATTAAGCGATTACGGGCCGACGAATTGGCCAAGAAAAGCGTCGAGAGACTGGAACCAGACTCCACGCCTGGCCTTTGGCTGTGCGGTGCGCCTGGTTTAGGCAAAAGTTTCTTCGCAAAGCAATTTTGCGAAGAAAGACAACTCTCCTACTACGTCAAACCTTGTAATAAGTGGTGGGATGGTTACGAGGATGAAGAAATCGTAATAATAGAGGATGTGGACAGAGTTGCAGCAAGATTTCTTTCCCACATAATTAAAATCTGGTGCGATGAGGGCCCTTTCCGGGCCGAAACAAAGGGAGCTTCTCTCTACATAAGGCCGCGAGGGTTTATAGTAACGTCCAATTACACAATTGATTTCCTATGGGGTGGCAAAGATTCCTCTTTGGCGGCTGCAATCAGCAGGCGATTTCTACAGCCAACTCTGAATAATCGCGTGGACTTGCTAAATATAATTTGGCAAGTGCCCCTTAGATGTGAAGAAAAAAACAAAAAAAATTCGAATGCAGCGGATGTGAGTAAAGAAGTGGGCACTACTGATGAGTTTGTTGAAGACGGACAAAGGCCCGGATGTTCGTTTTGGAAGGAGGGAGCAAGTAATGGGCACAATGGGTGCACTTCTGAGAGACGACCTTTAGAATTGTACTTGCAAACTGACACATGTCGGGCTGTTGCTACCACAACTCCAGCAAAAGATATTACTTGCAAAAAAATTTGACTGGTGCGAAGAATGCTTGTAAAAAGAAAACGCCTTCTGCAAAAATAAATGACAATGATGCTTACGTTACGTTATATCGTCGTACTTCCAACCTTACGCAAATACGCGAGGGGCCAGTCTGTTCTGCTGCACATGCTCCTCATCGTCCTCCATCTCATACTCCTCCTCCTCCTCCTCCTTCTTCTCGTCCTCCTACTCCTCCTCCTAGTGCTTCTTCTTTTGTGGACGATGGTGGTGAAGAGGGAGACGACGAGGATGATGATGACGATGACGACGTTGAAGAAGACGACGGTGACTATGCAGAGTGTGAAAAAGAAAGAGCCTGTAAAGACTACATGGGTTTGTAATATTTTCACTTTTACTTTTTGGACTATTTATTACTTTGGCATACTATTATGCATATGTGTTTTGGCAATGTTATTTCACTTAATTCTTTTATAAAAATGAATAAATATCAACATTTTTTATATATAAATTTATACATTTTTCCTTGTTTGTGTATGTTTGTATATATATATTTATAACTTCTTAATATTTCTTTTACTCTGTGCAGACGATGAATTTATGTGCAGCTTGGTTAGCGATTGACCGCCGTGTGAGTGATATAGCGCTATTTACATTTTAAAAATTATTATTATATCTTTTAGCTAGTAAGGGTTCGGGTTAGGGTTCGGGTTAGGCTTATCCTGAAGTCTTTAGGGCCGGGGGCAACGACACTTTTAAGCACAATACCAGGGTTATGTGATGTGGTAAAATCAGGGCCGGATTAAGGTCCGAGTGGGCCGGTGGGCTGAAAAAAAGGCTGTCGCCTTTACTGAAAATCTCTGCTAAGCAAAAAAAGTTGTCTCCCTTCCAAATTGTTCTGACAAGCAAAAAAGGTTATCTCCCTTCCAAATCATTCTGACAAGCAAAAAAGGTCATCTCCCTTCCAAATCGTGCTGCAAATCATGCTGACAAGCAAAAAAAAAAGGTTATCTCGAAAATCGGTAGGCCTATTTTCATGTTGGGCCAGGGGGCTACAGCCCCCTCAGACCCCGCCTTAATATGGCCCTGGGTAAAATATAAAATCAATTTGAAAGCTGAATTTATACCAAAATAAGCAAATAGACCTTTTGCTACCAGATGTTGAAATGCAGTCAAAATTATTATATTATTAGCTGACAGGATAATAAGACCATCAAACAATTCTTTGATCGTTGTTAAAAAAAATTTGAAATTTGAAATTGGCAAGTGATTAATGTTACTTAACAAATTTACTCTTCAAATTCCTTATCCTATGCCTTTATGCCTTTAGTTTTGGGTATATTAAACAAAGTTGCTAATGCTAAATGCATATTGGTCATGTGAAATCAAATGGTCAATGCAGGAGGAGCAAACACCATCCTAATAAAAACCGTGGGCCATGAAAAAACTCGTTTTACAGTTGTATTGGCGTGTATGGCAGATGGTACAAAACTTAAACCTCTTGTTATTTTTAAACGAAAAACATTGCTGAAAGGCGTGAAATTTCAACCAGCTGCTTTCTTACAAGCTCATCCCAAGGGATGGGTGGATAAAGAACGCAAACAAGATTGGTCGAATCGTGTTTGGAATAATCGACCAGGTGCTTTGATGAGCAAGTGATCGCTTTTGATTTGGGACATTTTTCGTGGCCATCTTACAGATACAGTACATACGTCTGTTTTGCAGCCTCTTGACGTCTGCTTGCAGCCTCTTGACGTCTGCATCAGCAAACCTTTGAAGTATCGCTTGAGGAAACTCTGGAATGACTGGATGATTTCAGCAACAGGGGCGCTCACAAAAGGTAACAATATGCATAAAACCAGACCTAACTATTGTTACAAAATGGGTGAAAGAACCGTGGTATTCTTTGTCGTCAGACATTGTGAAATGGTATTTCTTGAAGCATGGCATAAGCAACGCTATGGTAAAGACTAAGACAATTGAAAGTCGTAGCAAGTTATAGTCTATATCAGAGACGGCAAAAAGATATTTCTATAAAAGATTTGCGCATATTTCTCCTGTCTTCATTTTGATCCATCTAAAGATCGTTTGGGACCTGATGAAGATTCTGGGGATGAGAATGAAGTCACTGTCAATAATGACTAGAAATCAGCTTCTTGCTAAACCAACTATAATTGCATCTAAGACTGATGGATGCACTTTAAAAAATTGGATAGAGTAACAGTTGAAAACAATAATGACGATGCAGGTGATACAGGAAAGCATTCCATTCATAAAAAGGACACCAAAAAAGTGTGAAAGTGAAGGGGGAAATGACATGCCAACTGATTAATCAACTCAACATGATGAAGTGCCACATAAATTCTTACAACAATCTAAATCACCAACAGAATTTAAGTATTTCTTTCATCATGAAGTTATTGACATTATTGTAAGCAGCATTGAAACAAATGCAAAGCAAGACAAAGATGCTCAACAAAACACAATTGTCAAGAGTACAACAAAGTGTCAAACAAATCGTTGCAGGTATTTCAAAGCCAAATTGCACTGCAATAGTTGTTGCCATTCAAGTTTAACTCTTACGCAGCCATTGCGGTCGATTTTGACTGCAAAACACAACACACTCCTTCCTTAATATAAACTCCTATTTTGCGCTCTATGGTTACTTCTAGTGGAAGCTAACTTCCTTCCGCTTTGGAAGATTGCGAAAAAAAGGTTGTTTCTTCGGGGTTTTTGCAAAATTTGATCGATTTGATGGCGAGGTTTGCGGTCGTTCGGGTAATTAAATGTTAAATACCCCTTTGTAGAGAGATGGCTGCCAGACGGAAGATTTATTCGGCCATGGAAGCTTTGGAGGCAATTGAGAATGGGGCGTTTGATATGGATTTTCCCGAATCGGACGACAGTGACAAAGATGAGCGTATGGATGCCAATTGCATTGTTGATGGTGGAATGTTGCTGGATCTCATGGATGTGGTCGATCTACCCATCAGGAACAGAGTTGATCTGTGCTATGTTGATTCTCTTTTGCTAGATGATGTCGAGCTACAGAATGAAGGTATTGATTCTATTTCTGACAATGAAGTTGATGAACATGATCAGCCTTTAGTTTCTATTTTAGCAGAACAATAACAGCAAGAGAAATTGTAAATATCCGGAGTGCGAAAGAAGAGGAAGGAAGAGGCTGCTTCAAGGTCAACACCTTCTGCACAGACAAATCGCACAGAACTAACTTGGGATTCTTCATTCCAGCAAAGAGCGTTGCCAAGATTCCAGTTCCACAAGGTATGTGGTCCAAGTCGTGCTGTCAATGGATGTAAGACAGCTTTGGACTGTTTCATGTTGTATTTCACTGCAGATATTTGAAATGTTTTGGTCAAACAGACCAATGTTTACTATTCACAATCAGTGTTCTTAAAACCATCACCTATAACCTGGACTGACGTATGTGTGACTGAGTTTCAGGTATTCATTGGGATTACCATTGTGATGGGAATTGTCAGATTACCCCAGCTCGATGATTACTGGTCGACGGACTCCATTCTACATCAACAGCATAGGCTAAGTATCATCCAGCATGCTTGTTGTCTTTATTATAAAGCTGGACAGGAATTAAACCGAACAACATTAATCATTGGCATTGGCCGAGGTTCTATCATATATGGAAGACATCACAACTAATGAAATAGTACCGTCCATGTTCAAGCTGAGCTAATAAAATATACTGTACATGCCTGTCAAATTACAAAGTAGCAGATTGTCTTTCACACTCTACACGACATAAAGAGCTCCTGTTTAAACTTAACATATAATTATAAGAATAACAATAACACTATTACTACTAACACTAATAATAACACTAATAATAAAACTAATAATAACACTAATAATAAAAATAATGGTGTGATGAAATTGGGTAAAACCTATAGGGTGCAAAAGTGCCCCTGTTTTATAGAGCAGTGCATTGATGCCCCAGACCTTAGCATTGTATGCAGACGCCCTGTCGCACGCTACTGCCCCTTTGCCCCATCCTATCAGACCCGGACGGGGATTATATATAAACCACAGACACGGGCTATTTGGGGGCTTTTAGTCAATAATTTCCAATATTATTTTTATGTGTAAATCACACATAACTCTCAGGGGTAAAACAAATTACTTCTGAAAATTTCCACGATCTTATGCATATCATGGCTGAGGCTAGTAATCAAGCTCTGCATGATCAGTTAAAATGATTGTAGACGAAATGCAAAATATAATTCAACTAGAACACAAAATTCTTTAAATGCCATTTGTGGTGATATTTTGAGATAAAAGTATACTTTGCTCAGTCAACCCCTCTCTCGCATTTTCAGTATTAGCCGATGAAACAACTGACATTTCTGGAACAGAGTAAATTTCTCTGTGTGTAAGATTTGCTGAGGAAGAAAATGGCAAAATATGTATAGTGTATACGAGAAGAATTTCTTGGATTTGCTCCCATTACAAATAGAAAAGCTAACGGTTTGGCCATCACCATATTGACAAGTTCTGTAAGATTTTGATTGAATATGGAGAAGCTGATAGGTCACGGATATTGTGTATGTTCAGCAATGGCTGGCAAAAAAGGTGGTGGTCTAGCTATCATCCGTCGACAATATACTAGTTACATTTGTTCACTGCAGTTCGCAACATCTTAATTTAGTTGTGAAAGACCTGAATAATGTGTCTGCTGTTGACAGCACAATTGGAACAATAAAGTAAATTTAAGCGATTTTCCATGAAAATCCACAAAGAAGAAAATTAACTCCAAATGTTCCTTTGTTTTGCAAAATGCATTGGACACATAACTACCAAAGTATCATAAGAGTTGCAGAAACTTGTCACCAATTGCACTTCAGTTAGGAAATCTGGCAGTAGAGAGCAATTCCATAACCAAAGCAGTTGTACTTCAAACTTCACAATCTGTTTTGTTATTACTCAGAATCATTCAGCTAAAAATATGACAAATCTTTATTGCCATGAAAATGAGTTAGCATGCCAGTGGAATGGCACTTCTTTGCCATTAACCATGGCAAGGGGCCATGTGACAGAGTCGATGACACTGCAAAGTGTTTGGCTGCACACAGATGATGGGCACTAGTTAACTAAAATAGTTAACTATTAGTTTAACTGTAAAAATTTAGTTGATGAAAAGTCTACCTAATTTTTTCCTAATTAGTTACTGCAATAGTTTAACTACTTTTAAAAATAGCTACACCTAAAAGTGTAACTACATTTTCGTCAACTTTTTTTATTATACAGTACTGCACATTTCTTATTATGCATAGCCTGTAGCTTTGTTATGGTAGATTTTTTATTTTCTATGTTACTCAATTCAGGTCCCTGTTCCTGCCACACCTATGTTTATTTCTTACTTACAATAAATTCCAAAGAAATGCCCACTATCAATGGTAGCGATAGAGGCTACTTCCGGAATGTTGCCACCATCTTTGCTAAGTTTGAAGCAAAGCTATAAATTTTAAGATGAACAGTTTAATTATTAGGGTGTGTTATACTGATCTGCAAGCATAGAATGAGAAGGCAGGCTGCAAGAACAAATACTTCAGCGCCAGTTGTAAAGCCAGTTGTAAATACTGCATGAATAAATGAATTAGCAGTAATGTCACATCAAGTACGAACTTCAGAAATCACACCAAAGCAAAGGTTAATGATTTCTTTAGTATTATTATGTTATTTATATAAATGTTATAAGAAATAAATCAAAATAAAATAAAATGGCAATGTAATTGGATCAATAAACTGCGGCTGTACGGCTGTAGTCTGGAATAAGGCTCCAATAAGGTCTCCAGTGATTCTCCTGATTTTGCAAGTCTGTCTGCAAGCCCGCAAGACCAAGTCAGCCATTAACAGCTCCCAATGATGACGCTGTTCTGCAAACTGTGCTGGAAACTTTTCAGTTAAATTTTAAAAGGTTTTTCCAGTGCTGCCTTTTAATCGTGATTAATGCGCGATTAACGAGTTAATCTGTTAATCGCGATTTAAAAATTAATCGCATCATAATTAATCACTTCAAATTTCTCTAAAGAAACTTTAAAAACTGAGCTTGAAAGTGATAACGTCACGAGTTTTTGTTGGATGATGCATGTGCTATACAATGTTATGCGTGGTCACATGAATGTGGTGTGGTCACGTGTCTTCCATGTGTATGATTATTAGTGACATTGTTGAAGTTTCTGTACTGATTTTGAAATTTAAAATATAAAAAATTAAAATTATTACTGTATATTTGTTTTCTAAATCAATTCAATGATGTACGAAAGTGAACAGCGTAAGGCATCAAAGAATTCAAAATGGTTTCTGTTAAACGGGAAATTTGTTTTTAAGGATGACAAAACGGTGATTTATGTATATTCTAAGGATGAACTGAAATACAATCGTAGTGTCGCGACTAGCCGGGGTGCGGTCGTCGCAGGATGGCGATCTGGCTCGAGTGGCAGTAGCATCTGCTCAGGAAAATGATCAATATTATAGGACGAGCAAACCATTTCGTTGTGGCCAGCAGTATGTTCAGTCAGATTACGTCACTGACCTCCATGATGCAAAACACTGGGAACACTATTACATAAAGGCAATGGTGAAGTCATCCATTCATAGTGATGTCACTTACCGTGTAACTGTATGCTTGTCAAACATGTCAGGAGCTGTGATGGATGGTTCTTGCCAATGCAAAGCTTCTGCAATGGGTTGCTGCAGTCATGTATGTGCAATACTACTTTTACTCAAGAATCATATATCTACGATATATGATTCTCGCTCCGCTCAAGTCGTGGGGTTAAACTTTATGTCCCTCCTCCGTCAAAGACTGCCAGGTTTGAAGACAGATCCTTTACTCGGGGTAACCCTCCCTTTTGGAACTCTCTCCCCGATGACGTTACCATAGCTGACACTGCTGAGCACTTCATCAAGAGCCTAAAGATGCATCTGTTTAGGATGGGGTATAGTCATTGAGATGTCAAAGCGCTTTTGTTGTGGGTCTTGTTACAGCGCTATCGCTGGAGCGAACATGTAACACCACTTCTCAGGGATCGTCTACATTGGCTTCGAGTCCCTGAGCGGATTGTGTTCAAAAGATGCTGGCTGACGTACAGAACGCTGCATCACCCATGCTGTCCCGAATACCTTGCCTCTCTTGTAAAGAGACCGCAGGGTAATGACAGATCTTCGCTCCGCTCGAGTCCTCCATCCAAGACCGCCAATTTCGGAGAGAGATCCTTCACTAGGGGCAATCCTATCTAGTGGAACTCTCTTCCTGATGAGACAACCATGACTGATACTCCCGAGCATTTCATCAAGAGATTAAAAACTCTGTTTAGGTTGGGTTATAGTTGAGATGTCAAAGCGCTTTTGTTGTGGGCCTCAGCCTTGTTACAGCGCTATAGAAATTGTCTAGGAATGAATGAATGAATGAATGAATGAAATTGTCCATGAGTGAATTAAACAACTGTGTATAATGCTGCTGCCTCTACAAGTAAACCCTGTTCGTAAGAATCCTCAGCCACTGCATGTGCCATCGTACCAGAAAAAATGCCACCTAAGCAAAATATTTAACATTTCCTTTGTTTGGCGGAGGATGCTTCTGGCAAGACGTTCAAACAGGAATTCATCCTCAGTATGCCTTTAAATGGTACTTACTGCATGCGGGAATCCATACTTAAGGTGAGATACAAAGACTATGACCTCACAGACGAGAGGAATAAAGTTCTGTAGTGTAGCCCATCAGTAGCCATAAGCAACTCGGAAAACCCCATGCTTTAGTCACCTCACTCTCCCCTACCAAGAAACTAACCTACCTAGAAGCCATTACAGAATCATTACTCTTATGTTATAAATAGAACACATTACCGGTCACCCGCAATGAGACCCCATATTGTCCTTAAATGCCATTGGTTGTGCTAATGTATTTCATGTATGTCATGTGACTATTGAGTTTAATAAAGACTTGCCAAGGGTTAAAGGGCCAGGACTCGCTCTAAGACTACAGCAACATCAGGTCAAGGAGAATAGTCACCCGAAGCCTGAAGCAACATTACAATGATCTTCTTGAGCAGTAAGTTCCCCGAGTAGCGAGCCAGTCTATCTAACTCTGGTCTACTACAGTTCCCACTCAATTTGTGGATTGCTTTATCATAAATGTGGTCAAACAGCATAATCGGCCGGTGTTCATCGAAAGGAGCCAGCATACAGAAGGCTAGCAGATTATGCGCTAATGTAGGATAACTGCATTTAGAGTAAAATCTCTGTTGAGTGTTCATCAGTGAAGGCTCGTATTAGAGTACTCAATGAAATCGTTTAAGGAACAGGCTTCATGCAAAAAGCACCAATGAAGCATGGGTGTGATCAGGATGCTAGTGCCAGAGAGGCCTATATTTGAGCAAGGAACACCATTCCTGGTTACCTTGTTCAAGAGACAGAGCTGTGGATAAATCCTAAGTAGCCCTTGCTTTGCCTGCAGTCCTGATGGCATAGTAACAGATCCATCCAGCATTCCCACAGTAGGTCTACATGAAATAAAGTGTCCATACATAATGCGTGACAGCCTGCCAACAGATTTTTGCAGATTGCGTAAGGTTCACAGAGGCTCATTCTGCATTTGCATACTCATGCACAATGCACGTGACCTCATTTTAGGCCCAATTCTAATTTTAACCACAATGCAGTTAGCTGATATTCGTCGAGAATAGTTTTTAATCATTCAAGATTAGAGAAATTCAAACGCCTGAAAATGCAACAGAAGTTCACTATGTGGAATCCATGGATAGTGCCAGATGCGGTTCCACGTTGGGGATGACTGGGGATGCATCCCCTCCCACCAACCCATTTCGAACCACAAAGAGAATGTCGGTTTGGCCCGGCTGCAGGCCGGAGGTGAATTTGAAATCGATTCAGGGTAAATAGCACCGACCGGGTAACAGAAGAGTGCTGGGGGAAGGAGCGACACCAGGAACCCGGTCGGAGAGTTTGTGGGCCAGGAGAGCAGATAAAGCCAGAGTTGCTAGATCGATTCGCCGACAGTTGGACAAAATTCGCGTTGAGAATTTTCGTTTTATACCTTTTCTGGATACGTGCTGAAAGCAGACATGGTGCGCAATACAATGTATCGCGGCAATGGATCTTTCTCAGGCGGGCAGTGTGGGCAAATTTTTTTAATGCAGGATAATTTATTCAGACACCGAGCATGGGCGTCTGTCCGAGCATGGAAGGCGGAGGCGCAGCAACCGGTGATTCAGTCACTTATGGAGTTAGACATGAATCCGGAGGTCCGCATGGTCGAGTGGGGGCAGGAAAAAGATGAGAGCACCAGTAACAGCGGAGCCGGAAAGGATGCGCGGCCGAAGTGAAGTTCAACAACGCGTTCAGTGGATTGACTGATACCATGGGTGTGGACGCAGCCGCATTGGCAAGCGCGATAGAAAGCTGCCATGACTTCATTACCATTTTCGGAAAGTACCGTGTCTACGAGTCGATGGAAGTGATCCACCGCGACTTCCCCGCAAGCCTGTTGCGCCTTATCGTCTGTACTGACTTGTATTGCCAGCAACCACAGCGGAGCAACGAGGAGATACTCACAGAAGTCGGGTTGGGACCTGGTGGAGCGTCGACCTTTGCTGATGCAGTACATAATCTGGACACCGCTCTGCAGTCGTCAGCGGCGATGGTTCTTCCTGCCACTGCGGTCACTCGCAATGCCAATGTAAAAGAAACAGGTGTAGAGGGCGGTTTTCTTTTGGGGGCGCCTATAGTATAGGATATATATAGACAACCCTGAGAGAATAAATTGCCCTTCTTATATCCACTACAGCCATGGCAACTACCTATGCCACAGGAATAGGGCGAAAAAAATTTAATATATGTAGAACAAGAAAGAGAGAAGGATAGAGTAGTATTTTTGACGATACTGGAGGGTGAACCCTCGATATAATATATATCTTAAAATTTTAAAAAATAATAAACCTATACACAGATCATTCGTTTTTTGTTTTTTTATAATCGTTGGAATGGACTGTAGTCATACTATTGCACTGTAGCATTATATATGCCCGAACCGAAAGACGGTTTAATTTTCTTAGTTCGTCTGCTTACCAACAGGCCCATCAATGATGTTATAATTTTGTTATATTTTTCCCCAGCATGATATATGACTGGGCATATGGACCATTCATCATAGAGGTCAGTTTTATATGTATAGAAGACATGGCCATACTGTATTAATATTGACTAGGCTAGAGAAACCGGATGACTCTCAGCCCATATATAAAGTAAAAATATCTTGTTGTGGCTTACGTTGAAACTAACTGTTGTGCTGAGTGTCTAAGCGCAGCACATTCAGAGAAATAGAGGCCTCGAAGGCAGGAAGAAGATGGGGGAGGCCAGCCTATGCCCCGCTTGTTCTGTCCTCGCGGCGGGGGAACGATGAGACAACGCAAGTGCAGATCGGGCCAGCGACCCGTCTTCCGTGAGCCACTGTTGAGATAACTACAGTACTATATTAGTAACAGGTTAACAGCCTAATATGTGGCTTATTATTGTCTCTAAAGTCTAAACAGAGACATCTGCATCTGCTTAAGCTAGGAGGTTGTAGACTGACCATGCTTGGAAAATAAACGGCGCCGCAGCTACAGTAACCTCTGCTGTTCCTATTGTTAGTAAATTTTCATAGTAAAAATAAGGAAGCAAACAATATGGCCACAAATGAGCCTGGCGTTGTGAAGCTTGCGTTCACAGATTTTAAAAATATTTGTGATAAAAGTGGTCAGCTAAATGTAAGCATTGCAGTGAAATAGTAACTGAAACTCGTGGAACGTCAAGTGGATTTAACAAGCATCTGGATAGAAAACACGAGACTGTGGCAAACAGCTACAAGACATCAAAAGGTAATTTTATTTTATTTTTAAAACATGTTTGGTGTACTGGGCCATACTGCCATGGATGCCAATCCATAAGGAGCCCGGACCCCCAATATTTCGGATAGGGGCCCAGCACTTCAGCACTTGTTGGGCCCCCAAAATTGGCCTCGACCTCGGACCTGATGTCCTTGGCCTCGGACCTCTGTCCCGGCCTTGGCCTCGGACCTGCTGGCCTTGGCCTTGTTTTACAAGTCCTTGGCCTCGCCTTGACCTCGAAAGTTGTGGGCTTGACTCCAAGTCTGCTATATTCCCAATAAGTATAAAGTACTAACCCATGGCAATGTTGAGAAATTGATTAGGAAAAGAAAATCATCTGAAGACAGTCCAATCTACTTCAATTAATAGTGGGTGTAGGCAAAGGCAATCATGCCAAAGGACAAAGGGCCAGAGTGGAATCACGTAACTGTTGACGAAGTGGCAGGTAAGGGAACAGGGTACGTTACAATTCGCTGTCTCTACTGTGATAAGACCTACAGTGACAGTGTCATTCGCAACAGATCACATCTTATAGATGGAACACTAGTTAATCTTGCTCAGAAAAAGTTGGTAATGCTTTTTATTCAAAGTTTTTTTTATATCTGTAACGTTTTAAGTTTTCAGCATTTTTTATTATTTTTCCAACGTTTTTTTTACAATTATGGTTTACGCTACAGATAAATTTTATAAATACACGAATGAAGTCTACATTTACGATAGTATTTATGAACATGCAAACAAGGAATTGATTTTGCAGTTGACATCCATTTTACGTACACATACTAAACATAACTCAATAACAATACAAATGCACCCATATCAGAGTTGGAGACTCGAGTCAGCCGACTCGAGAATCGAGTCGACTCGAGTCGCAAATTTTCAGACTTGAGACTTGCTTGCGACTCGAGGCCTGTGACTTGCGACTTGACTTGAGACTTGGAGGTAAAGACTTGAGACTTACTTGAGACTCGAGGCCTGTGACTTGCGACTTTTAAGTTTTTTGCAATGCAATCTCCCTAATAACTCCTCCGCTCACGATCACGATAATGAATTCACGATAAGCCGATCACGGCTTATAAATTGCGCTATTTGTCTGTCATGCCACGTATTTTTTATAAAAATTCTGCTGCAAGTGGCAACACTATATTATAGCGTCAAATGCTTTGTTCTAGAGTCTAGACTAGTAAATTATATGCATATTTATGCGGCTTAATATTCTCACATTAATTTAATAGTAAAAAGTTTTTCCAGTCTGAAAGTAAAATGGAGAGATCTACAAGTAGTCAATCTAGTCATGGACATCCTGAAGTTGCGGCTCCGAAAGTTGTTAAATTCGGATTCAAGGATTTTAATTAATGAGAATGTAAAAAAACGTAGAGCCACGTGTTGTTCAGTTACTTTTCTAATCTACCGGTAGTTAATTGATGATTAGTTACTGATCACATGGCATCAAATGTATTAATTTAAAGTAAATAATTACTCACATAACAGATGTACTCTATTATATTGATTACTATTAATTCGTAATAATAGTAATTAACTACCATTGTTTATTGCTTAAAATATACACGTTGGGTGAGACTGACTACCGACTTGAGACTTGCTTGCGACTCGAGGCATGTGACTTGCGACTTGACTTGAGTTTTGGGGTAAAGACTTGAGACTTGCTTGCAACTCGAGGCCTGTGACTTGCGACTTGACTTGAGACTTGGGGTAAAGACTCGAGACTTGCTTGAGACTCGAGGTTAGAGACTTCTGACCCATATTCTAAACAAAGCATGGGTTCCTGAACATGCAATTACTATGCATTAGCAGCTGCGCTTTATGGTTTGTTTCCAACTGGATTGGAATTCCAACTTGACATGCTCATTTCACATATGGAATCATAGCTGGAGCGATTAGAAGTGATAAAGAACAGTCCTCAATTACTAAACACAAAAAGTTGCACTGCATATGTCATAGTCAAAGTACGCCAGAATTAATGATATGTTGTCCCGTTTGCAACAAGTGGTTTCATGAGAAATGTGTTAATGTCGATCATTATGTAAAAGAATCTTTAGATAACACTTGGAATGGTCCATGCTGCATTGAATACAGTAAAAGTTAATACAATCTTTAAAATAATGCTAATTTTTCAAATGTAAACTGATGACTTAAGGCGGCAGCATCTAAGGCAGCATCATGGTAGAAGAATTCAAAGGAAATTGATAATAAAGTAAATTTTTAATACGAAGCTTTTAATCTTCGACTGAAACAGCGGACCAGAGTTAAAATATTTCAGTTACTGTCACTGATGTCTGACAAATATGTATCATCAGCATCTCTCCACTTTCGTTTAGCTTCCTGAATCTCAGGGCCACACCACGTTCTGGACTGACGAGATAGAACGTTTTCGATCTTTAAGAACTTTAAGGAGAATCTATTGCAAGTCTTCGCTATCAGTTTTGTATTAGGAGATGAACAGCAAGTCAAGCAATTTATGAAGTGTGTTTTACTGCTTCTATACTTCTTAAGATCAAATACCTGAACCCTCCAAATTGTTATAAAGAAGGCAGAAAAATCTGGATCCACATATGACTGCCTCCGGTAGACTCTCATTTACCTACACATATTTGCATGCTTGCATTATGTCGCCATTCTTGCAATATTTTGACGTTCTGCATTCGGTTTTTGTGCCCAATGAGGACTGAGATCTCACTCATCAATTTTCGAAGAGCTTACTCTGTCCTCTGAAATTTCCAATTGTTCCGGACATTTTCGGTCAGTCATTATCGTCAAGTACGTCATCTTGCCCGTCACAATGGCTGTCATCACCATACACATTCACTACCTGAACTTACTAACATAGAATTTGACCCCCTCTTTCCAATGCACACGCCTCACTCTTCAGCCATAGACATAATTGCACTAACCAAGGCCTGGGTATCTCCATCTACAACTTCATGTCAACTGATCGAGACAACCCTACCTGGCTTCTCCCTCCTAAGCTTTCCCCGTTTAAAAAAGTTTACCAACTGCTCTTCTAATCTAGGCGGAGGCACTGCTTTCCTCATTCGTGATGATTTACAAATTAGCAACTCCTCTTCAATGAATTTCTCTTCATTTAAATGCTCATCAGTCACCCTCAATCTACCTCTCTTAAAACTATTTTCAACATTTACTGGCCCCCCATTATCATCAAAATACTCAGCCTCATTCATTACAATTCTTAATGAATTTACCTCATTTTTGGGCTCTGCAGCTACAACTGCACATGAATTCTTAATTACTGGCAACTTTAATATACATGTTGATAAGAGTGATGATCCTAACTCTACCCTAATTTATACAGCTGCTCACACAGACAAACCTCACACAACACATAAATATTGTAAAAAAGGAAAAGATAATAATACAAACAATAAAACAGAGGCAAAAGAACTGGATTGGGCATGTTCTGAAAGGAGACTCTTCATTCAGTACAATACTGGAGGACAAATGGGAGGAAGGATAACCAGAGGAAGACCACATACATCACTGCTGCACTGGATGCTGACTAAAGATGGATACAAAGATTCAAAGACCCAAGCTCCTGTCAGAGAAGGATGGAGCCAATGGGAACCAGGAGCTGCTTTCGGGCAGAGAACTTAAGAAGAAGGATATGAACTCTGTTAAGTGCTGTTGTTGTAAATCTTAGCTTTGTTTTACTGTGCTATATAAATTATCAATAAATATAGACATAGACAGAAACAACAAAATATTAGAATTAATTATTTTAATTACAAAGTTCGTTTTAGGCTATTGAGTAGCATTGGCAAATCTCTGAATGGCCTAAAACTTTTGATATACTAGAGATAGTGACTCAATATTCAAGATGTATGCTCCAGAAGGCTAACACTAATGATAAAGTTCATTTTAAGCTATTGAATAGCATTGGCATATGTCTGAATGGCCTAAAACTTTTGAAGTACTAGAGACAGTGACTCAATATTTGAGTTTTATGGCATCTCTATGGAACGAATGTGCGAATATCTGAATATCAAATCCGCTGCTAGCTTTATGGAGGTTTGTCATGGAATCCCATAAGCCTACTGCTCCAGTGCGTTACGCGTAATTCTCTGCCATCTGCTGCACTTATACAGAAAACATTTGCATTCAATATTCAGCTATATTGTACTATATCCAACCCCAACAGCATACACCACATTTAAACTCACTTACACAAGTGAAAATCAAATTTGTTGCATTCAATTTGTTTTCTACGAATTGACTGTCAATTAACGTACTTACTTATTAATCTTCATTAGTGCTGGTTACATAAAAATAATTTAGTAGCAAAAACACCATAGTTATAGTATACAGCAGCAGTGTCCGCTGACTGCGACATTATAGCATATGGCATGGACGTCCGGAGGGCGTGCAAGGTGGTGCAATTGCACCCCTTAGAAAAATTGTGGAGTTATGAAAAAAAGTAAAATTACTTGTTTTTTTTCATCACAAAACCTTGTTTTGCACCACCCTGAAAATTTTGCTCATTTCTTTTGTCACGAGACCCTGCATTGCACCCTCCTGGAAAAATTTCTGCAGACACCCAGGGGCACAATATGTGCATACAGACAATTCTATTTCTAAAAAACTGTAATTCAGGTACTTTCGGTAATTGGCTAGTTTAGCGTCCCAAATTAATCCTGACTTTTTCACCAATTGGCTAACTTTATAATGTTTGAGAATATGCCATTTCATGTTGTCGCTATAAATGTATAAGTATCAATTATAAGTTATAAAATTTTAGTTATAAGTTGCAAAACCCATCAAAGAAATGACAGGTAGACTGTGTGCACTAAGAGAAATTGTACCTGCTATCCAGCTGCCAGTGGCGGTGTCGTATAAAATAAGTTCTGCCATAAAATAAGTTCCTGATCAAATTTTGATTGGTCGGCAGATAGCCTGTCAATCAACATTAGAACCGCCCCATCCATAGCAACGCGTACCATAATTTTGGTTCCTACTTGGGAATTCTTGGCAGGCAACCTACCCACCAAACAGTGGCGTAGCCAGCCTATGCAAAGTGTGGTTTTTAACTCAACTGGAGTCAACGGGGTCTGGAACAGCAAATTAGAAACTGGATCTGGGTGTCCGGGGTTTAACCATCAGAAAATTTTTTGTTTAACATTTGAAATGCCCGTGAGTTTTATTAAGTATTTTACAGCCCCAAATTAAGCCCTAAAGTGTTGCTTTTTGTACCCAATAGCACTGCAAATTCAAGGTAGGTCATAACTTTATATCCTGGGTCATAAATGTATATCCTACTCATCTACATCTTTGGTCATCACTGCAAATTCAAGGTAGGTCATAACTTTATATCCTAGGTCATAAATTTATATCCTACCCATCTACACCTTTGGTCATCACTGCAAATTCAAGGTAAGTCATAAATGTATATCCTACCCATCTACACCTTTGGTTATTGAACACATTTTTTTTTCTTCAATTCCTTTGAAGGGCCAGGCACCCCCTACCCCCACAAATGACGCACCTGCAGTCTATGCACTTGAGAAGTTTTTTGCACACAATTTTTCTGAAAATGGTGCATTTTGTCCTGCTCTTTCTATATGTATCTCTTGAGCAGTACAGGCCTGCATAGCATGCGATTTCTAGGGTTTAGGTAGTTCTTTGTCTAAATAAATTGCAAGGTCAGAAAATTGTTAACCACTGCAGTGTATTTTCGTTAAGGATGCCACGAACTCAGGCTAAAAACCAAGATGTTCGCCTTAAAGAAATCGAAGTGTACGTCAGTGAAGGAAAGTACCTCGAATCTGTATTAGCTGACGACAAGAGAGCGTTATGAAAAATTTCAAAAAATTTCACTATGATTGGTAAATAAACAACTTTTATATTTATATCATACTGAAAATAATGTTATTACAAACTATATTATGTATCAATTATAGGTGGTTGTAAGTTTGAAGTATATGCATTATTGGCCTAGAGCAGTGGTTCCCAAACGGTGGTACGCGTACCCCCAGGGGTACAAAATGGACTTCCTAGGGGGTACGCGGCGGAAAGTGGAAAGTCAGTGGAATTCTTATGCACTGATGTTTGATATTAACACATTTCACAATATTTGCAAAAGTTCTAAACAATTGTGATTGGATTTGAGTTTCTCAAACTGCAGTGACAGATGTAGACCTTTTGGACTCCTCTAACCCGTCACCCCTCGCTATAAGTTTAAAATTTAACCTGTCCTATCACCTTGTGGTATTGGACTCTTCCTTGGTCAGCGCGGCAAATTCAAAAATCGCCCTGTGTGGATCAAAGACGCAGCCAAGATTCTCGAAACTGGCTGATGAGATGCAACCTCAACCGTTTCATTGATTCATTTTATTGTTTTCATTTGACCGATAGGTTATGCAAGTTTAACTTTGAATGCTACAAGTACGATATTTTTATGCTAATAAGCTTTAATAAAACCTAGTAGGTCTAGTAACTAGTTAATGATTATGGCTAATGCAGTCCGATTCAGGGCCATATTAAGGCGGGGGCTGACGGGGCTGTAGCCCCCTGGCCCATCATTAAAATAGGCCCACCGAAGGGAGATGACCTTTTTTGCTTGTCAGAGATTTTCAGTATAGGCGACGGGCTTTTTTTCTCAGCCCGCCGGGCCACTTGGACCTTAATCCGAGCCTGGGCTCTTCCCTTAATTTCCCTACTAACCATTCCACAAGATATTCAGCAGGGCTTTAATTTAGTTGATGTGCCTCATTCTATTACAGTCAATGGCGTTAGTGTGTAGTATGAAAAAAAAGTATGTAGGTTTGAAGACATTATTAAATTTCATGATTCATATACCATGTTTATGCTTTTAAAAATCGAAAGTGTGCTTCCTTAAATTTACTTTGAAAATTAGGGGTACACGGATTTTCGACAAATGTCTGAAGGGGTACGCCGACCGAAAAAGTTTGGGAACCACTGGCCTAGAGATATCAGTTAAGCTAAATTTCTTAACTCTTTGCACAACTGCTTACGGTGTTCGTGGCATAATGTACTCGCCTCTTGTACCTGTTCAACACTCATCTGGCAATAATATTCTGCTTGCAACTATAGATACCCAGCTGGTGATATTCTCAAATGCGTTTAGGAAGAAACTCATTGTAATACTGGATTAATGGATGGGTGATAGATGACCAGTATTCTGTAAGTGAAGACCATATGTCTGAAGTGGCAGACAGCAGGTAATAAAGTGATAAGCCTACGCCAGGTTCAGCAACAGTAGGGTAACGTGGGGTTTCATGGACCCCTGGGTTGCATGGACCTCACACTATTTTGCCCCAGTTTTTACTGGTGTTAAGTAATTTACCCGATTAAACGTCTTGGCGCAACTTCCGTTTAAGCATATTCATTATGTGCGGCATTTGTTGTTTCGAGGGACTTCGTTTAGCATGTCAGCAAATGAAAACAGAGAATGGAAAAAAAATGTAGTGGCACAATCTAAGCCCAAGTCTTGTATACGAAAAAGGGTAGTAAGATAAACAGTGACATAGCGGGCCAAGAAATCATAAAGAATTTACAGAAAGAAAGGCAATGCTTGTACTCTTCTGAAACAGTGGATGAAGGATGGATAAAATGCCCTCAGTGCCTTCGTTGGGCTCACACTGCATGTGCTGGAATTGATGATAGTGACGATTATTTCTTGTGTGAGACGTGCACTGACAGTTGTGGACTGTTATACCACTGCGGTTCGATGGACCACCTATGTCCATACAGCCCCATGCATGGGGCTACATGGGACACTAGAGCACTTTACTTATTGACATTTTTTGCCTTATTGTGTTAAAAAATTTATGTTCAGCTGAGTTGCACTTTCACTAATTGAATAAGACATTTTTGACTAGGAAGAAGAGAACGGAGATAATGTTAGTTTCTTAAACGTCTTCTTCAGCGTGCCTATTTATTTTGGCTCCGCTGAAGGTTCACAGTTGTTTATTTGACATAAAAATGGAGCCTATAAATTGTATGCAGGTGGGCATTTGCACTACTGTGCTGATGAAAAAGCACAACTGGTCCTGTTTAATCAAGAAGACAGGGAACGAGTCTTGACCGAATGCCACAACGACACTGGTGGTGCTCATCAGGGTATCTGCAGGACTCAGGAGAAAGTTAAGAGTCTATATTACTGGATGGCCATTACAGCTGATGTTGAGTCATGGGTAAATATAGATGGCATTGCCTGCTCTGTTATAAAAGTCATTAGATATTGTTGTATTAATGAAATAGGTTTTCCAAGGCTACTGGGACACATACGTGTATGGGTCAACTGTAAAATCGATACATTTGCCGAATATGTTGTGTGTATGGGGTTGTCCATAAAATACGTCAACAATCTTGAGACAATCTTTTTGCTTATTTGCCTTATTTAAAAACATGAAATTGTTGACGGCAACATCTCTTGACCACCCAATCCCCCTGTCAACAATTGTCAACTTTTTGTCAGGCAAGTTTTCAGTGTTGTTCAGAATAGTCCCGCGGGCCAGATCAAACCCGTTGGCGGACCACGGGTTGTGCACACCTGGTCTACGTACTGTAAGCACAAGTCAATTTCGTCTAGTTTCCTACTGTTAAATCAATTGTTGAAGCTTTGGTATCTTACAATATTTGATGTGTATTTGGCAATTTGTTCATTTTAGGTGAAAACCTGTAGAAATTGTCAGTGTTCACAAAAGATTAAAACGGTTGCCCAACAACTAAACACGATTAAAGTTATTGATCGATGGGATACTATTGGTATAGACCTCATCGGCCCATTCAATGAGACCAAACATGGCCATAAATATGTCATGACCACGACAGATTTGTGACCAGGTCTGACAAAAGGGACCACAAGTCGCTTCACAGTTTAGGCTGTAGAGGCACTTTAGTGTTGATTGGTCATATCTGGGTCAAAAGTAGTTCCGTGTGGCAGCCTACTGGTATGGGTCTCTAGTACTGGCCAGATGATTGACAGCAGCGTATTTGCAGTTTTTTGGCAAGAATAGGCGTGTTAATTGAAGCAAGGAAAAAGGGATCACAAGTTGGGCTGGCATTTAAATGCCTTGCGTATGAATACAAGTTCTTATAAAGTTACAATTTGATGATGATTATTATAGATTATGGTAAAGACAACTATAAATTGTATTTTCTGAAGAGTAATAAGGTTCAGTAGTAGCGAAAATATCGCCTGGATGGGTTAAAATGAGAATCGGTATCGAACTACTTTCTTAAACTTTGCTGCCATGCTTACTGGGTTTAAAGCATTGATTGGGTGGTAAACAACCGATTAGCTATTATTTTTGTGATAAAATACATTTATTGGACGATGCGTGAAAGTTCTTAATGATATCCAGTTAAATTGCCTTGTTTTCCAGTTAAATTGCCTTGTTTTCCATTTAATTTACAGTGAGTGTTAAAATAATAATAATTATTATACTTTATCGATTTCAGTAAACATGAATAGAATTTCATCTGCGTTGTTGAGAGACACTGGCCGTAGTTCGATTAAATCCTCGTGATTGGAGGCTTTACAGGCAAATTACCGCATTAATCAGTTATTACTGTTGAAGTACAAGCTGCATGCCTTAAAATTGGTAAAACATAAGCTGGTTTCATTGTTATAATATAAAAATCTGACCTAAAAATATAACATTATTATTATTATTAGCTAGACGATTTCTATAGCGCAATAAGCATGGCAAAAATGGCCAAAGACAAAGTGCTTTACAATACTACGTATACCCGATGGTGAATAGGCAAGTCTTAAGATTACGTATAAAAATTCCAAGAGAATCAGAGTTTGCGACATTATGTTTTAACATTATGTTTGGTGACAGGGGCTTCGTTCCAGACAACACTGTAGTATACTTTGCATTTTTCCCCAGCTGTACTCTAAATTACCCAAATTTGACAGCTTAGTAGTTTTTTGTCATGGGTCTTTGACTGATATTGTGTTTGTTCCATTTCAGATGACAACCTCTAGTTCAAAGCTGACCCCTGCTGATATTGCTAAACTGCTCAACAAGGAGCTGCAGGTGGCAGCATCAGAAATAAGTGATGTTATTACCGATTATTTTGGAACCTCGAGGCATGATTCTGACAGCAGTGCAGACAGTGACCTTGATGAAGTGGACTTTCTAAAAGATACTGCCATGGCAATGGATGAATCAACCCAAGTTGAGTCCGAGCCCGATACTGGTCCAACAACTCCATGGCTTCCGGATGATTCGGAAATACAGAAACTTACGAAACATGTGAGCCTTTACTCAGGAGACACTGATGACAGCATTGTTTCTGCTAAGTTCTATGATGATGGATGCAAATGCAGCCGAAATTGCGTTAAGAAGTCCAAACCAGGTGAATTACTGTTGCACAGGCTTCAGTTACGTGAAATCGACTATTATGATGTAGATCACGTGAATGCAAAAAATCAAATGATTGTCAGTCAATTTGCTGTGCTGTGTGATACTGGAGAAACAACATCTTCATCTCATAAGCAACAGACAGCCCGTGTAAAATCAAGGAACAGTCAGGCAGTACTTCGAAGTAGACCTGTGCGCCGCCGACGCCACGCCGCCGACGTTTTCATGACGCCGCCGCCGCCGGTAATATAGGATCGGCGCGCCGCCGCCGCCGCCGCCGCCGCCGCCGCCGCCGAGAGAACATCGGCGTGACGCCGGCGTCCCTTTGGTGAAATTATTTTTTCATGTAACCAGAGTAAGCCAACACTGTTGTAATACGTAGATAAAACTGTCTTTACCATATATATTCAACATGTTCTAGCTAATTCAAAGCACAATTCAAAGCACACGTTACTTAATTACTTCGCTTCATTCGTCTATCGAATGATATCATGTATTGTATACATTCTGCAAAATGGCCACGGCAAAGAAAAGTGTTTTCGATGAAAATTACGCGAAGACCTAAACAGATGCTAAAATGATGCTAAAATTAACTGTGCACAGTTGACTAAACGAGCAGTGAAACATCATAACTGAGAGCGTTTGTTGCTTAAATCCTCTTAGTTTAGTTTAAAATTAATCTTCTTAGTCTGATGTCGGCAGTGCTTTGTTTTCTCAGTTGGCACACTTTTAAAAGTTTTCATTTATGGTCAATTTGGGATATATAGCCTAATGAAGCAATATAATTTGATAAACAGAACCATGGCTAGGGGCGGAGGCAAGCTGCGCCAGGCGCCGTCTTAATGGGGGGGGCACATTTTTTTATTATTTTTTCAAGTTTTTATACCACCACTATCCACTTTCTGCGGCGTAAAATACAGATAAGTACAAAAGGTCATCACCGGTTTTGGGGCTGCTACAGGCTATAGATTGCCACGTCGTGAAAGCTCAGATAAGCATAAAAAGGTCATCACTGGAATTTAGGGGCGCAAAATTTGTACCTTGCTCCGAGCGCCGAATACTCTGGCTACGGCTCTGTTGATAAAATGTTTCTTAAACTATGATTTTATTTTTACTAGTATTATAAGTTTGTTACATTGTTTTCAAATGAACCGGGTGACAAAAAAACCACGAGGATTGAACAAAAACGACGATATCATATGGTATCCTTTGTAGTCGCACGTATTGTACTGTATTAACCGTTTGTACGCCGCCGACGCCGCCGCCAATAAAGTCCACGCCGCCGCCGCCGATAAAATTGGTTCGGCGCGCCGCCGCCGCTGGTGATAAAGCGGTCACACGCCGCCGCCGACCCTCAGACCGTCGGCGCACAGGTCTACTTCGAAGTCGACGAAAAATATTTAGCGTGAATATTTAGTTATCGAAGCAATTATTGCGACATGCACACAATAAAATCACAAATAATTTTTTCCAACAGGTATATATCTCCTATAGCTTATTGATTGAACATTTCTAAGCAGAAATCAACAAAAATGACGCCATTCTATCTCATGTATTTACGGGATCCACCTGGAATAGAGATGCTAAATGTTCAAAATGATAGCGAAGGCGATAACCTATCCAAGGTTATTTTTCAAGCCGATACGGATCCGGTGGTGGACGAAGTAATACAGAAATGTGTTGAAGTCGAGAAGTTGGTGAGAGAAAACATTGATAAGGCACAAAAAAACAATGTGGGGAACATCAAAAGAAAATTGCAAAGGTGCTAAAGTTTTTGCATTTACGGTGGGTGACAGTGTCATGAAACTAAATGCAAGGAAGCAAGGCCGAAAGGAGGATCCGTTGGCGAAAGAATGGCAGGGACCCTTCACATTGATTGCCATTGAGGGCAAAGGACAGTGCACTTTAAAAGCTGAGAATGGTCACGATTTGAAGACTAAAGTCAACATCTCGCAATTGAAACCATTTCAGTCCTATCAAACTTCTAGCCAACCGCATACAATCAATAAAGCGTCTCCTGACACTTTGAATGCAATCGACTTAATTGGAATTTCCGCAGCTAACTGCAGCCCCTCGTGTATGACTAACGAGAGTACAGATCCACCATCTGCTGTTACTGTGACGTCATCGACTTGTGTTTCACTCACATCTCAACGTGTTGATGGAGATGGTGATGACGTCACAATAACTTCGGTTACTCAAACCGAAAGTAACATTTATGAGATACAAAATGCTCACCCAGCCCGAAAAAGAAATAAGGCAATGACGTGTCGGAAAGATAACATCGCGAGCGCAGTGTCGTTTGGTGACATCTTGGCGGGCAAGATGTTAAGCAACAATGACATTAATGCCGCACAAATAACATTGAAAAATCAATATCCCCATGTCCTTGGATTGCAGGACACATTGCTAGGAACAACTCTTACATACGCTGTTATGCCCGTGGAAATGCTACAAATCTTACACGATGGAAGTTTGCATTGGCTGCTAATAAGCACAATTGGCTGCACTGAGGGGAATGTAAACATCTATGATTCCCTTAAGATAGGGGCCACGGCTGTTAACGTACAATTACAGATAGCTTCGCTATTATGTAGCCAACAAAAGAAAATTCATTGCCATTATCAGCCATGCCAGCAACAACAAGGTGGTGTCGATTATGGAATTTTTGCAATTGCATTTGCAGTAGATTTGTGCTTGGCAAATGATGTAAGCATCATCTGCTATGACCAGTCGAAAATGCGTGAACATTTGAACATCTGCCTTGGGCAGGGACATTTTACTCCCTTTCCACGTGTGGAAGGCAACACAAGCCCTACCAGATGCAGGGTGGCCACAACTTCGTTTTCCATCTTCTGCACATGCAGGTTGCCTGACAACGGCATGGAAACGATGGCGCAGTGTTCAAATTGTAAGAAATGGTATCACGTTTCCTGCCAGCAGGTACCAAAGGCTGTAATAGGAACAAAGAGGACGTGGTGCTGCTCTGCATGTTCAATGTAAGCAAAGGTTAGGTGAGGTCTTTTGGTGCTGACAAAATGTCCTGATATGTCGTATTATGTTTGTTTGCTGTTTTTTTTACTGCCCTTAATTTCATTATACTGAATTTGACGCAAGATGTCGAAGAAATTAAGTTCTACATTACGTCATCAAAAATGCAAGTTTCCGTTTTGTTTACGTCCATTCGGGCAATAAAAGCGTTCAAATAACATAGCCAAAGCGTCCTCTTTTCGCTCGGATGAATTTATGCAGTCGATACCGCAACTGATTAACAACTCTGTCTATTATTGTTTGATCAAAATAGTTGTACACCTGTTATTAAAAAATGTTTAGGGGCCAGTTAGATGGACAGCACAATAATTAATCCCTGAAATTAGTTGTCACCAGTGTGAAAAGTGTCGTGACGATAGACTATGTTAGGTACAGGAGTTACATTGTATGACATGGTTCACATTTATCCACATTAAAGAGAGTTTTGTTAAACTCACCGAGAAGTAAGGTGAAGTTGTGTTGTGAAATATAACACTGCGCAACAAAAATTTGTTTCACTTCAATTTTTTATGTTACTTGTGTAATTTTGCGGTGCTGATTATCATGGTACTATTTATATTTTTGTTGCATCAACATTTTGGTAGATATCTAGGTCAAGTCAATTTCAGAACATTCATCATTACTTAATTATCAAATTGTTTGGTACACGCATGTTTTTGAATATATTTACTTATTTTAAAATGATATTTTGTTTATTTCTCATAGCCAATAATGTCCTCTAGACATTGCAAGATATCTGCCGACTCTTTTTGTTATGTGTGCGGATATTACGTTGGTGCAACACAAGTAAAATATACTATTGCCAAAGGCACGAGATATCACATTGCTTATGAAAAGTATTTCGGCATGCCAATTTGAGACCAAGACAAGTCTTGGGCTCCTCATATAATCTGTGGTTGCTGCAAATCAACACTGGAAGGATGGATGCGAGGCAGTCGGAAATGTATGCCGTTTGCGGTTCCAAGAGTCTGGCGAGAACCGACAAACCATCTAAGCGACTGTTACTTTTGCATGGTGGATTTATCCAGTTATAAGAAACCACAGGATAAGAGAAAACTAACTTATCCCAATATACCTTCTTCTATTGCACCAGTACCACATAATGAGCAACTGCCTATTCCAGTTCCTCCAGCTGATGAATTCACAGATAAGTCTGACACTGAGAATTCAGATGTTGATGTCGAGTGGGAAGAACAAGGGGCAAAGTGGTCACATGGAGAACCTCACTTTCCAAATCAGCAAGAACTTGATGATCTAGTAAGAGACTTAAACCTTCCTAAATCCGGTGCAGAACTTTTAGCCTCCAGGCTTAAAGAATGGAATCTTCTTGATACAAAAGTCAAAATTTCAAAGTACCGCAAAAGACACACAGCCTATGTCCAGTTCTTTTCAATGTCAGATTCACTATGCTTTTGTACAGACGTAATGGGCTTGTTTGATGCAATAGGTATAGGGCACCACCCAGATCATTGGCGTCTGTTTATTGATAGCTCTACAAGAAGTCTGAAGGCAGTGTTGCTTCACAATGGTAACCGGCATCCCTCTATCCCTGTTGGTCATTCTGTACATTTGAAAGAAGATTACCAAAATATTAAAACATTCCTGGAGAAGATAAAATATGGAGATTACATGTGGGACGTCTGTGGCGATTTCAAGATGTTGGGGTTTCTACTTGGACTGCAGGGTGGATATACGAAGTACCCTTGTTTCCTGTGCTTATGGGACAGCAGAGATAGAGCAAACCACTACGTGAAGCGAGAGTGGCCCACAAGAGACGACTTGCAGCCAGGTGCCCACAATGTGAAGTACAACGCTCTTGTGCCTGTGGACAAAATTCTGCTTCCTCCCCTTCACATCAAATTGGGACTGATAACGCAGTTCGTTAAAGCGCTAGATCGCAACGGTGAAACATTTAAAGAAATTCGCTCAATGTTTCCTAAGCTATCCGATGCTAAAGTGACAGCTGGTATATTTGTTGGACCGCAAGTGAAAGATGTTTTCGTCAGAAGTTCTGGAGAACAAAATGACACAGGTAGAAAAGAGAGCCTGGAGTGCATTTAAGAATGTCGTTGCTGGTTTTTTTGGTAACAACAAAGCAGAAAACTACAAGGATCTTGTTGAAGAACTGCTCGACAGTTACTGCACTTTAGGATGCAGAATGTCACTCAAGCTGCACTATTTGCACTCACATCTTGAATTCTTTAGACCAAATCTTGGAGCTGTGGAGCACTCACATCTTGAATTCTTTAGACCAAATCTTGGAGCTGTGAGCGAGGAAAGTGGAGAGCAGTTTCATCAAGGCATGCAGCTGATGGAGAAGAGATACCAGGGAAGATGGGATAAAGCAATGATGGCTGACTATGTCTGGAATTTGGTTCGAGAGGACAGTGTTAGCCATAACAGACAGAAACGATCCAAAGTACATTTCTGAAGCTTCTGACAGCTCATTTAGTACATTTCTATGTTAAATTGTTGTTATTAGCTCAGTATTATATAAGTAGCAATGTAATGTAATTCTACTGTACCAGTATAAGTATTATCTGGCATCAGAAAATTATTATTATGTATTATTATTACTTACTGTATTTCGATACATTTTTCAGTTTTTTAATTTTTCAGTTTTTATGAGAACGGTTGATGCTACACAAAAACTAATGTCATTTTCGTTTTTAGCAGGTCAAACTGCATAAAGAAACATGAAAAAAAAGAAATGAAACAAAACTTTCATAAAAATTTGTTGCGCAGTGTAATTGTTAGTAATGTCTTTAGATGTTTGATAATAGTCACTTGTGAGTATTGTTGTCTATTAGTGTTACACATTTTAATACATGAAGTTTAATCAAAATAAAAATCTGCATTTTAGGCTTTGTGATTTGGAGTATTGAAGCTCGAAACTGTCATTTGATATTAAGTTTTTTTTCATGTTGGGACAAATTTCATAAAATAATTTTTTCATGAGAAATATTAGTTGGTGCCTCAGGAATCATTAAATGTCATTTGACAAATGAAATTCTGTTTATTTTCATGTTCGTTGCAATCTTTTCACTCTTACATTTTAGAAACAGTGAGGATTACAAAAGGCATCATCTAGTAAATAAGTCCTACAGATCGTAAATTGAAAGCAAGTTTTATAAGTTACATCCTCAAAATTGTTTTTAAAATACCACTTATTACTTGACATTTGTGAAACTTTATAAATGTTTTCATTGTTTTGTGAGCTCTTTGCAGTGACTGCACTATTAAATTTAAACATTCCACTTCAAAGCACAAATATCACCATTATCTCAGTATTGGTTGGTAATCGGCATATGTAGGCCCTATGCAAATCTGCAAGCTGCTAGGCAAATCAAACTATATTAACATTACAACATATTAAATTGTCACATTCATTAAGTTGCAATCTGTTGAATTCTGTTCATCTATTGTCCTTGTAAAAATAAACCACAGTTGTACTAGTAGGCTGAAAATAATAAACAAACCACTATGGCTACTACTGCCTGTTTGTGTTGATGTTATACTTTTACCACTGTCACAAAAAACTACTGCCTCTTACCACATTGCCATTTAACCATTGAGTCTAAGTTCTCGGTCGAGTTTATGTTTAACTCTGAATATCTGTATGTACTATAATGGTGATTTGTGTTCAAAATCGAATCAAATCAAAATAGACCCAAATCAAACATATTGACTCGGATGATGATGCCACATTTTTGCTGGAGGATCTCCGGAAATTGTTTCTGTGGTCTGTGGACTGGCAGATGCTTTTTAATATCGACAAATGTTCTGTAATGCATATTGTGAAATCTAAAAATGGTAATGGATATGCTTTGGGGGGGAGGGGTTCTAGCCACCTAGGAAAGACACTTGGGAGCAGTGTTGGGTACGAGTTAACTCACGTGAGTTTAAACTCACGAGTTAACTCATTTTAACTGTCATGGGTTATGAGTTTGAATTAACTCATTATTTCTGTGAGTTGGAGTTTTAAATATCATTTTGTAAACTCACGACTTAAACTCATCTGATTCGCAAAGTTTACTTCCGAGCACTTTTGATCGGAAATAAAGCGCTATACAATGTCTAGGTAATGACTCCCAAAAGATATTATAAACCAAAACCGGTTTCAACCGGGAACTTAACCGCCGTTCATAACATAGACTTTAATATAACTATATATGTATTATAATAAATCTATGGTTCAGAACCCGTTGTAAAGCGATAAGAAAATGGCGGAGGTGCCGTGTATTTTAGATGGGAAATTTTTTCTATAACTAATAAACGTGAAGGAAAAATCATTGCTAAATGTAGTAACTGCGTAAACAAATCTATCTCTGGAACGTACGTCGCTACAAGCAATTTCGTTCGACATCTGAAGGTAAGTACTATTCAGTAAATAAATGGGCACTTGTACAGAAGACACGCGGTCAGTTTATACAAGTGCCAACAAATACCATACACTATCCATCAGGGCCTGTTTTAAGAAAAATTTATCACTGCACACAGTGCACAGAACTCACAACTCATTTGTGGACATCCGCGCAAAAAACAAGCATAAAAGGTCGTTCTGAAAATTTCTCACTGCACTAAGCACGGAAAATGGCATTTACCACTGCACATTTTTCGTCAAATGAGTTTATGAGTTAACTCACAGAATTAAAGAGTTTGAGTTAACTCATTCGAAATCCAGTGAGTTGAGTTTGAGTTTAAACTCATTTCATTGAGCATGAGTTGAGAGTTTGAGTTAACTCATTTATTGCATGAGTTTACCCAACACTGCTTGGGAGTAAGCATCCAATGTAGTATGAATCCATCTTGACAATGTAAGGAGGTAGCAAAAAAGGGCAACCGAATGTTGGGAATGATTAAAAGAACAATAGTTCGGCATAGAATCCATTTTGGAAAAAAGATATAGAGCTTTTGGAAAGAGTGCAAAGACGAGCAACAAAGATGGTCAATGGATGCTATAAGTTAAGCTATGAAAAGAGACTTCAATATAGTGGATTGACAACATTGGAAAGGAGAAGAGAGATAGAGAGGGGATTTGATAGAAACATACAAAATTATGACTGGGAAAGTTGATGTACCATACGATAGATTGTCTACATTGACACACTATTGCTGGACAAGAGGCCACAAACAGTTTTGATGCTTCTGTAACGTCTTGCTAAGACTGACAAGCCAAAACAGGTCATAAAATTGCCAAAAGTTACTCAACTAGGAAAATTTTTGTCAACCCCCTTCAGGAAGTCCTGGCTACGCCACTGGCCACAAATGCGAATTGTTTTAGGGATTGTGGGCAAACTGAACAGTTTGGACAAGGTTAGAGTTACAACAGTGGTTTTCACACCAGGCTTACTTAGCCTCCTAAACCACTCTAAATCACATTATTCTTAAATCAAATCAAACCACTTAATTTATAAATCAAATCTTTGGCCATCAAATCAGATCCCTCTGGTGATTGAATCGTATATTGAATCGAAATCGTGATTCGATTTTGCCCTTCTCTGTAGCCATGTGTAGGTAGCTAGGAATTAAATTTAGTACCTGCTAAGAATGTGTAGGTAGGTAGGTAGGAAATACATTTATAACCTGCTAACAGCAGTTAGGAGGAAATGCATTTGCACATTATTAAATTTATATGTACTTAGCACCTGCAGACCGCTCAGGAACTTATTTTATGCCGGAACTTATTTCATATGTAAGCCGCATAATTTCAGTTCCATAGCAACCGTAGGCTCCGCCCAGCAACTTATTTTATGGCAGAACTTATTTTATATGACAGCGGCTCCACCGGGGGGCCAGAGGGCCCGTGCCCCCTATTGAGTGCCTGCCCCCCAGTTGGGACCCTATACTTAATGCTACATACATTAAAAAACAAAGGGTTGGCCCCCATGATTAGAAGTTGCCACCCCAACGGCCCCCCCACTTGCCAAATCCTAGAGCCGCCACTGCCAGCTGCTAAACGTCCATGAAATTAGCAATTATGTCGGTACTTCATATAATTTTACAATAACTTTGTGAGTAGATTGGAGATAAAATGCATTAATGAAATGATTGGAGACAGCATGTATTGATTTAATTTGGGGCGCTAATTTAATTTGGGACGCTAAACTAGCCAATTACCGTACTTTTCCGTTATCCGGACCCCAGTGAAGTGTAATGGCTTCTTTGTCGGGAACCTGACCCTAATCCTAACCCTGACCCTAACCTAATCCTAACCCTAATCCTAACCCTAGCGCCAACTATACCACCGTCCCTCTAATGGGGTCCGGATAACGAAAACGAACCGTAATTCATTTTATTTTTTCTAGTTTGTGGGAATTCAAATGTCTTGCACATTGTAAGGAGTAGTATATAGTACAAAATAGTTGAATATTAAATGCGATTGTTTCCTGTAGAAGTGCCCCATCTACCGCCCAGTGTGCAATGTTAATGAATGCGCCATCGCCTCTCGCTTAGCTACGCCTGAATACTAACTGTATAAGTATTTAAGCAGTTTAAATAATATTAAAGAGTGATTCCAATATATTTAAATGTGACTTAGCTGCTCTGTTGCAACGGTTCGAAGCCACAAATTTCAAAGAACAAAGAACTGATTTCACGATCAAAACCGCCAAAGCCCAAAAGCATATCTGCATAGACTTCAAAACAATATGGAGCTCAAAAAGTCTATATAACTTGAATGAGTCTATAGCTTCTAAAGCCACTTTTCCGCCATTTTGTAGAGCGATCACATTACCGTAAAATTTCTATTAATTACCGGTACATGCGATTTCCGAGTCTAGCAGCTCTAGCTGTTAGACTATAAACTCATTTGCTTTAAATTAATAGAACCCGAGGCTACTCCTCTAGAGATCGCAATCCCGAGCTACGTCTTTAGATCCTGGGATGTGGGTTTTAATGGCGAATTTGTTTCAAATTAAGTTGTGCTTTATAGAATTGTCGATTGCTTAGGCTTACTACTTGCATTGGTTTGATTGAACTATGGTCCATCCATATAGTCCGTACGCACTGATGGGGAGGAGTTGGGTATTGGAGATTTCGTGGCCTACTTACAGTGTGCAGTGCCTCCGACAGGGGGCGCAGAGGGGCAAATGCACAGGGGCCGGGCGACTTGTAGGGAGCCCGGGCCGGTGACGTATTAACATCCTGAAAAAGACTTAACAGGCAAAAATGGTCATTATCAGTTTTCAGTTTTTACGCAGGTGCCCGGCGACTGTAGTCAGTTTGTTTGCTTTTTCACACGTGACTTCCCTTCTACACAGAGGGCCCCGAATTCCTCTCGGTGGGCCTGAAGGTGTATGCAATGGACGGAAGGGGATTGAAATATGCCCTTTTGCATAGGCTACGTTACTACGTACTATGCTCGAGGTGTCCTCTTCTTGCGCGAACACATTGCACGCAGACATTTGCGCCATTCATCTTTAACATCATCGATGACACTTTGTCCCAGTACGTTCCAGGCTCCAGCCGGTGATCATTTGCTCCTTCATTCACTGACGATGCAAACTATTGTTTGGTAGACCCGCTGCTGCATTCCTCCCAAACTTTGTAGTCAGCGGGGTTCAGATCAGGAGCGTAGCCAGGAATTTGATTGGGGGTGCAATAAATTGTTGGGGTATATACTATTGTTATATATATTAAATATAATAGCATATATAGGCCTATATATTATATATTAGGGGCTGTCCATTAATTGCATCAACAATTTAGAGGGGAGGGGGTTTGAAGAAGTTTGACAGTTGTTGACAGGGGGAGGGGGTCAAGAGAAGTTGACGTCAACAATTTCATTTTTAACAAATAATCAAAAAATAGAAAATTTCATGGAATACTACTTATTACAATGGAAAAAGCATGGCAAAAAAGGTAACCACTACCACATTTTGACACTGACACTCGATGAGCAAAAAAAGAGAAAAATGGTCATCACCGCCAAAAAATTATGACCTTCTTATTGGGACCTGTCGTTGATCTTGGAGCAGTGGTGGCTCCAGGATTTGGCAAGTGGAGGGCCGTTGGGGTGGCAACTGCTAATTATGGGGGGGCAACGATTCAGGGACGTCATTTGGGGGGCAGGGGGGCATTTGCCTCCCTGATTTTGATGGGAAAAATTTGTTTGCCAATGTTTGTGTTATTTAGATTTTACACGCCCTAAAGGAGTGCTTGATGATGTCGAGTAATTTGAAGTAGGCCTAACTACTGTAACTAACCGTGAAAATTGGCTGACAAGCAAAAAAGAGGTCGTCAGCTTTTTCACAAACTTGTAACTTGTCAGGTCGAAAGTGTTTTGCCCCCCCCCCTGAAAAACAGTGAAATGACGTCTCTGCAACGATTTGTTGTTTAATGCATGGAGCATTAAGTATAGGGTCCCAACTGGGGGCGGCACTGAGGGGGCCAGACACTCAATAGGGGGCACGGGCCCCCTGATCCCTAGGTGGAGCCGCCACTGTCTTGGAGGGGGTCAAAAGTTTTTGACGTAATTATGGGGTGGGGGAAGGGTAACTGAAATTTGACAGTTTTTGACAAGGGGGAGGGGGTCAAAATTTTTTGACATTATTATAGGGGTAACTGAAAATTGACAGTTGTTGACAAGAGGAGGGGTCAAAAATTGCACAAAAATTGTTGACATAATTAATGGACAGCCCCTTATATATATTATATATGTTATATATAATACTATATATATATATGTTATGTATACTGTATATATATATATATATATTGATTTTTGGAGGAAAGAAGGGGGCATAGGCCTAGGCCTATATGCCGATATAGACCTACTACTCGTCGCTACGTTCCTGGTTCAGATCTGGGCTGTCTGGAGCTGTGCACAGTTCTGGCGGAATGAATAACCGTTTTCTGGCGCGCCCGCTGTGTGATGGAACACCGTCTTGCTGAAAGACGAACAAGTCCCCTGAAATGTCCCGTATCATAGTCAGTTACATCAACAGCACATCTCGATCGGTAATAGGCGCCATTGATCGTAACTCCAGGCTGCACAAGGATGAGGTCAGTTTGGTCAAGTTTTGACACACGCTGACGGAAACCGTCGGCGACTGAGTCTGACTGAACATCGAACGCATCCGCAGCAGAATCTCCGACACAACCTTTCTCTTTCTTGACGCAGATGGCGCATTCATCCGGTCATTCTGTGGAATCATGCGAGTAGCTATACGATGAACATCCTTTCATTCATCGGTAAATCAAATGTATACATTAGGCCCCTACAGTATATATCATATATGTTTGTTTTAGTTTAGCTAGGTAGGGCGCTACACGTTAAGGGCATCGTAAGTTATATATATATATATATATATATATATATATATATATATATATATATATATATATATATATATATATATATATATATATATGACATTGTCCCCATTTATTTCTTAGTCAAATAGTGCAAACATTTTGAAAATCGGTTCACACATTAGCGAAAGTTATGAACAAATAGGCCTATAGGCCCTACGTTTTTGATGGGTTTTTATTGGGTATATATATATATATATATATATATATATATATATATATATATATATATATATATATAGTATTGCATACATGCGTTCTCGTATGTGTTCGCTTGTTGCGTGCAGAGTAGACCTATTTGTATTGTTTGCTGTAGTCGAATACGGCCTGCATATTTGCAGTCATTATTTTTGTACACGAGGCATTGCAACCGGTTATGCTTGCTTATTAGAAAAATCGCTCAATTTTGGAGAACTGCAGTTGGCTGTTTGCTGAGACAATAATTGCTTAGGATATCGAGTTGCAGTTAATTAGCAGAAATTCCGCATAGACCCTATACGACCATCGTCGGCGACGGAAGCAGTTAAAAAGTTTTTTGGGATCGGCTGACGAAGCCATTTCATGCATAGACCAATGCATATACATGGGCAGTATATACATCATAGTCATACACGATCACCTAATACTCCGCATGCAATCGTTTATGCGAATGTGTTTAGCCTACTTACAGGTACAGGCAGGGTGCGATTTGCGACCTGGAGCAGTGGGAGGGGGGAATATGTCGAGCTTGGGGGATGTAGTTGTTGGGGAAGTGTAGCAGTGGGGGGATGTAGTGGTGGGGGATATAGCAGTAGGGGATGCAGTTGGGCAGTGGGGGGAGAGGGAAATCCCCCTTCTCCCCTACAAATCGAGCCCTGGGTCCAGGCATCATGTATTGATTTATACTTTTGACTTGAAATTGACTTGTTAACTAACTTATAGGGCCAACACATTCTACAGTATAGCATGAGTGAGCATCCTTTTAGTTTTAGAGACATGCAGGGCCGCGTTTGTAATTTGTAAGTCCTGTATATGGTAGTCAGCAAATGAAATCAGGGCTTGATTTTTCAAATAAGCAGCGGGGTTCAACTACTCCCACCGCTAAACTTCGAACTCCAGTGGGATGCGCAGGACATGCGCTAACCAAACGTCCTCGAGCAGTGGAGGGTGGGTGTTCAACACCCCGCTCCCCACTCCTGTGCAGGGCGCGATTTGTAGGGGAAGAGGGAATCTTCCCCACTGCTCAACTACAACCCCTGCTGCTACATCCCCCACAGCTACATCCCCCACTGCTACATTTCCCAACAACTGCATCCCTCCAAGCTCGACATGTTCCACCACTGCTCCAGGTCACAAATCGCACCCTGCTCCTGTGGATAATCGAGCAGGGCAGTGGACGAATAATTTCGATATAGACCTATATAGTACTATTTGAATGATTACACTGCATGCCATTGAAGCCCCTACGACATTCAGAAATTCAACCAAAAAGCAACTCAAATTTTTATTGCAAAAATAATTAATTGAAGTCATAGTATTAACTGGAAATGCTAAAGCTAGAGAAGTATACATGAATGTGTAACTCTCACATAAATTACTGTCAGTTTTTACGTACACAGTTTAAAATAACAGAAAGATAAGGACGGGCTGGAAGTTAGCAGAGTGGTAACAGCACTGGACGATGGAGCAGAAGGTCGTGGGTTCAATATCCGCAGAAGCCCTAAGGTCGACTCAGCCTTACTCGCTAGAGCGCGGTGGTAAAATGAAGAGCAGCGTTAAGCTGCGAGGTAAAACGTGGGTCTGGGAAAAGTAATGACAATCCACCCCAGGTTAATGGCCTATACCACCTAAGTCGCCGATTGCCTAGACCGGAGATAAGCGCCGGAACCCAGCGCTCGGACTTGAGTACGGGACCTACCTTTAGGCTACTTTTAATGACGCGCAAAGTTTTGATTGGCATAATATCTATAAGCCTACTTCTGCTCGCTTTCTCGCTTCGATTTGCTGATTTATTGCTCATCTATTCCCGTTCTTCTTAATTCCTTTGCTGATTTCCATACTCCACAGTCTCGCTTAAACTTAGTATGATTTAAAGTGTCTTAGGAAGGTCCGAATGAGGCATTACTGCCCTTGTGAAGCCACTATAGGGGGCGCTAACGGGGCTTGAACCCACTCCGTCAGCCTGACGCTCCAGCGCGTAACCCACTCTGCCATCTTCCCGTCTCTCCCTTTCTGCTCCCTCTCCACTCTTTCCCTGTTCCTCTGTCGTTCTCTTTCCCTCACTCGTTATCTCTCCCCATCTCCCTCTCTCTCTCCTTCTCTGTCTCTGTCTCTGTCTCTCTGTCTCTGTCTCTCTGTCTCTGTTTCTGTCTCTGTCTCTCTGTCTCTGTCTGTCTGTCTGTCTGTCTGTCTGTCTGTCTGTCTGTCTGTCTGTCTGTCTCTCTCTCTCTCTCTCTCTCTCTCTCTCTCTCTCTCTCTCTCTCTCTCTCAGCCTTTCTGCAGCTGAATCTGTTCGGCGCTTGCCCTCTTGGCCTTATCACTGGGACTGATCATGGACTGCTGCCTTGCAATTGACGACGGCCAATTAGCTGGATCGCAGCCTGAAGAAGGAGCAGTCGCAGGAGGAGCAGGAGGAGCAGGAGAAGCAGGAGAAGCAGGAGCGGATGAAGGGTCGTTGTCCGTTCTTCGACGCAGTGATCGGAAAAAGACGATTTGCCGCAGAATTCGACCGTATATTTCTGCCGCAGCCAAAGCAAGTATGTTGCCTAATCTTGAAATTAACCGCGTTCTCTACTGTATATAGGGTGATTGATTGATTGACTCAATCAATTCGCTTGCAGTTCTCGTGTCGTCGTGTTGACCTCTTGCAGTTTATTCAAAGCGATTTTTTATTTGTTGCAGTTATTCACATTTTATTTTTAAGTCTTTAAGTACTTCACGATTTTGATTAGACAATCTATCATTTACAACTACTGCGTAAAACGAGACACTTGTTCAATTGGCATTTCCGACGTATTCAGATTTCTTTAATTCCGTCGTTTAGACGGAGTTTTGTCATGTTGTTGTCGTTAAATACTTGTGCATTTTAGAAATACCTGTACTTGCTAACAGCGGTGAAGTGAGGCAGCGGCGCAAGATGGTTAATATCAGGGGCGTAGCCAGGAATTTTATTGGGGCATAATGTGATTTGAGGAGGTATAACTCTTAAAAAACGTTGAAAATCTGAAAAAAACATTAAAAAATTTAAGGTAGTCTGATTTTTAGGCGGGGGGATATATTTGTTACAGTCAAAATGTGTAATTAGTCATTACACGAAATAACTAAAAGTTTCAGTCATTGCGTGTAATGACCAATAGGGTCTTCATTGCATGCATTAACACAGCCTGAGACGCGGAAATCGCAGTGTTATAGGATTATATTTGCGAATATAGCAGTTCAGTCAAAGTGTGAAGTAAATCATTTGAAAAGTTAGCCATTTCATGAAATGACTGGTTATTTTAGTCACTGCATGAAACGACTGACCCTATTGGTTAATATACACAATGACAAACTTTTAGACGTCATTTTACTGTTTTTCAGGGGTCAAAACACTTTTGACCTGACAAGTTACAAGTTTGCGAAAAAGTTGACGACCTTTTTTTTTTGCTCGTCAGCCGTTATAACGGTTAGTTACTTTTCAGACTAGACTACTCCACATCATATCAGGCGCTCCTTTAGGACATGTAAAAAACTAAATACTAAATAACACAAGAAAAAAATTTTTTTCCTCAAAATCAGGGGAGGCAAATGCCCCCCTGCCCCCCCAAATGACGTCCCTGCGCTACGCCCCTGGTTTATATGAGAAATATTTTGGCTTTTTTGTCAAATGTTTGCGTCTACGTTTACAGAATAATTGCAAAATTCATCTCTGTCAATAATTTCAGCGCCCCTCCACTGGCATATATCTTTAGATGTCGCCCTTGAATGCCTTACTATATTATAGTAAGGCATTCAAGGGCGACATCTAAACAGCGCCCGTCTGGAGCTAGTTTACTCTTAACGGGAAGCTCTGGGAATTGGGACGCGACAAGGCTGGATAGGCTACACCAGCTGTTGTCTGACAATATTCCCACTGCGCAATAGGATTACACAGAGTAGATTCGTAGTTCGTGCAGCGGGATCTGCCCTGTGTGAGAACCATTCTCTGCCACTTGATATTAACATCAAAATATTTACTGATTTACGGCAGGCCAGTTGGCCTTATACCGGATAGGTCCTTCCGTTTAGAGGGAACTCTCAACCAATCAGCAGTCAGGGTCAAGTTCAGACGTTCGAACGCGCTATTATTCCGCTCGAGTAAATAGCTCGAGGAAAGATCTCTACTCTGCGGGAAGAGGAGTCAACCTTGAGGCGTTTTACCCGAAGCTCGTACAACCTAACGCCCGAGCGTAAGATACAATGTTCATCTGCATGCCACTCTAAAAGTTGCCCTGCTTTGACTTTGCTTTCCCTAGGTACCGGATAGCGGCGCCTGTTGTTGCTGCTGCTGTTGCTGCTGCTCGGTGAATGAACGGCCTACCACAGACTTCTCCAACCCGTGCGTTGCCAGAGTGTGAACGAGTTCTCGGCCAGACCAACACGCCGCCAGTTGTACGCGGTCAAACTCAAACGGAAAGCCAGACAACTTTCGCCGAGTATAATATACGTGGGATTAACAGCGCGTGCATTGCGGAAAACCCGTCTTCACGCACATATAATGTACTACTCATAGGCTACCACTGTAGGCCGACTTATGAGTATCAGCATCGACACCATCCGTTCGAATACACAGAACGCTCAGGGGTCGACTGAGTAAAGACATATCGAAAGCAAAGCTATCCGTTGAGATTTGACAATATCTTCGCAACATGGACGTCGACGAGGCTCTGGGTCTTCTCGGCAAATGGGGAAAGTGGCAGGTTGCCTATTACGTAATGCTCAGCGTTGCAGTCATGTTTCCAGCATCGTGGCACATGTTGGCAATCGTTTACATCGGTAAGTAACTAAGCTTTTATATATATATATATATATATATATATATATATATATATATATATATATATATATATATAATAAATAAATAAATACCAATATATTTTGGCCTATATGTACCTGAATGTAGGTCTACACCTACTTGTGCATATGCTTGATGCATGTACTTGATTGCATATGCTGCACCTATGCTTGAATACATATATATATGTATGTATATCGGTGCGTGTACATAGTATTGAAAATACACATATATTTCTTGGCTATAATGCTATATTTGTCACCACGTAAAAAGTGACTTAAAGCAGCTTCTTGATAACTGATTCGTTAAAAGTGCCAACTTCTGATGGAACGCTTTAACATTGGAGTACAAATCGCAGATGAGTGTTGATTCACCTTGTATTCGAACATTAAAATCAGTAAGATGCATGAGTAGATCTACTAATCTCGCTTCGAACATTTAAAAAATCTAGTCAGGACTTTCCCACAGCTAAGCCACCTCAACTGAAATATATAAAGGTAGGCCTGGAAACTCAGATTCGATTTCCATCAGGTAATCACGAAATTGGCGATGACTAAGTCAACGATATAGCGTATATCTTTAAACCACGCCTACAGCGCTATATAAATTGTCATGGAATAATAATATCGATGACAAAGACTAAGATAGATGAAAGTTGAAGCAAGTTAAAATAAAGTCTATCATGTATGACACAGACGGCGAAAAAAGAGAGTCCTATAATGGAGTAGATTTGGCATTTGCGCATGTTACTCATTTCTTGCCGCGGGTCGGATTAAAGGCTTTGGCGGGCCTTATCCGGCCCGCGGGTCGCACTTTGGGGACCCTGGCCTACTTGATGCAACTGGATCAATCTTTCCAATAACCACTTTCTAGTAGTTTTTTGATCAGCCCAGAAATTCCACTCAATTGCAAATGAATCTTACATTGGAGTGAACATCTGCAATCTTTTCTGCTAACTATTATAATTATTCCAGAATCAACACGTTGAAGTGGCGATAGTGGAAGCAGTTTTAAAATCAAGGTAGGGACGAAGGCGGTGTATATCTCGAATATGAGCATAACAGATATGTGAGCTTCGAAATTTAAGGGATAGTCAAAAGTAAATCAAGTTTTTTTTGCAATTGGAACATGGGTTATTATTGTGTTTGGGGCCAAAGTCAGTGTGGGTTTTTCATTTTTATAGTCGTCGTGGCAGTCCAATTGAAAGAAATTCTGTCTTTCTAAGGATTGAGTGCAAGGAGATTAGCTGACATCCACGGCGAGATTAACGCAAATGCTGATTCGAGTTCAGTGACTGATGTTCTAAAAAGAAGACACTGTAAAGGAAAGAAATAATTGCGTGTCGACAGCATAGAGTTGATGATTCAAATTAAGAGAGTTAAATAAGGATGAAAGTGGGGGTAGTCAAAGCTCGATAATACGCGTATGACAAAATAAAATACGTTAAAATACGTGCTTATGAATAAAACTATAAAATACGCGTATTATAGCCTACGCGTATTTTATAAGTGTGCTCGGTTACTTATAATTTGCTTACTTAGCGAGCAATATCAGTTGCGACGTCACTGTAACTGAACCCAAAATTCACTACTTGTCCCCCGTTTAATTTCTTTGTGCAGGTAAATGGTTAACAGACTGCGGTAATTGACGCAATTTCATGGCCATGTAGGCCTAAGGTATTGTTGCTCACGTATGATAGCGCGTATAATAAAGAGTCATACGTTAAAATACGTGCGTATGATATAACAAACATAATACGTATGATACGTATGATCGAGCTTTGGGGGTAGTGTAGAGACTGAACAAAACAGGTCCAATGACAGATAACTGTGGTACTCCATAGAATAGGTCTAAGGGCAATGAAATCTGGTTAATTTTAAGGCATGAAACTTTAGAATCTCTAGATTGGAGATAAGACCGAAACCAGTCCAGGCGTTGAACTGTAAATTCGCAACAGCTTAATATGAAACATCAGACGCTACAATAACAGACTGAACTAGTCCAGCGTTCAGAAAACTCGTATAAGTCACAAGCAGTGGCGCAGCCAGGGTTTAATCTAGGCCGTTTCCGGGGAGAATTACCCTTTCCCCCTGAAATTTCAAATTCCCCCGAAAATGTTGGCATCCTATATCAACTGACAGCGCTCCCCCAAACCCCCTAGCTGACTTCTCCCGGCTTTGTAAGTTTTCCCCGGAGTCCAGGAGTCTAGATTAACCACTGGGCGTAGCCAGGGTTCCGGAATAGGGGGAAGGCATATCGACTCGACAGTTTCTGGCGAATAAACCTCCGACGAGCAAAAAACACTCACCGAGGCGTTCTTCGAACATTCGCGTATTCTCTTCGCTCATGCTACCAACCCCCTCCCCCTCCCCCTCCCAGAAATTTCTCAACGGTTTTTGCGCAAATCCAACGATCGGTTCCAGACAGAATACGAGGATCCGGTCCCAGAGTACCACTTCCCGTGGCTGCCCCCCAATGGTCACAAGCACTTCATCAAGCGGAAAGCTTGAAGTAGTAGCAAGAGTTCTGCGATAAACAACTGGGTTATACTACTACTACTACTACTACTACTACTACTACTACTACTACTACTACTACTACTACTACTACTACTACTACTACTACTACTACTACTACTACTACTACTACTACTACTACTACTACCAGTGGCGGCTCTAGGATTTGGCAAGTGGGGGGCCGTTGGGGGGGCAACTTCTAATCATGGGGGGCCAACCATTTGTTGTTTAACGTATGTAGCATTAAGTATAGGGTCCCAACTGGGGGCCACTGGGGCCAGGCAGTCAATAGGGGGCACGGGCCCCTGGCCCCGGTGGAGCCTGACCACTGACTACTACTACTACTACTACTACTACTACTACTACTACTGCTGCTGCTGCTGCTGCTGCTGCTGCTGCTGCTGCTGCTGCTGCTGCTGCTGCTGCTGCTGCTGCTGCTGCTGCTGCTGCACCACTGCTGCTGCTGCTGCTGCTGCTGCTGCTGCTGCTGCTGCCTGCTGCTGCTGCTGCTGCTGCTGCCACTGCTGCTGCTGCTGCTGCTGCTGCTGCTGCTGCTGCTGCTGCTGCTGCTGCTGCTGCTGCACCACCACTGCCACTGCCACTGCTGCCACCACCACTGCTGCTGCACCACTACTGCACTGCTACACTACCACTGTAATAATAACTAACTGCTGCTACTACCACTACTACCACTACTACTACCACTACTACTACTACTACTACTACTACTAATAATAATAATAATAATAATAATAATAATAATAATAATAATAAGGTTTAAAGTGGTTCAGGCGGGCCTACACTGTGTGAGAACCACTATGTTTCGCCCATCCAGTCTATAGATGGGAGCTCCGCTAAAGTTTAGCAGCTGCATTGATGCTTTAAATTATCTATTTTGAGTTATTGTCTTAATGCCTGCATCCCATTTTAGTTAGACCGTCCCACCATTCGCCATTCGTCTTCTCTAATTTTGGGGAATATCTTTCTTACACATGTCATCAAGGTCTGTTGGATTTGGTTATCGCGAGTGGACTATCGATAAACAGCTGTAACCGACAAAATTGAGTCACATCAGTTTTGGATTAGCCTAACAATTAGTAACAAACGGAAGAAAGTCCGTCCTAGTCAGCATAAGTAAGATGCGCAGTTCAACTATATTGAGCTAAAAGATTCAGTGTGTATAGAATATAAAGCTAGAAGTTGTCTACAGCGATGCCAGTCGTACAATTAGCATCGGAACGCAAAAGCAAAGCGAGTCGAATGAGTAGGTTCTGAAAGCGTCTGATGCGGCCGACAGCAACAGGCACCCGCTTAATAATGCACCGCTGGTCGGTCACCAGTCAGTCTACTCAAGTACTACATCAGCGCCTGGTGACTAGGTCTGCTGCCGGTGTTTAAGGCAGTCCGCCAGTTGTACGTGTCTTCGAGCGCTTACGATATACAGTATATAGGACTGTTTTCGATTGACGCGATGGTGGAAGTCCTTAATTATCTTTACCAGCGGCGACAATTCCAGCCGTACAGCCTATACATACATGTATATGTATATACTATATATGCAGATGCATGTATGTATATATATGTGTGTGTGTGTGCTTGTGTGTGTGTGCCGGAACTTCCATTCATAATTACTAAGCAAATAGAACCATTTTCAAAGGCAAACCAGGTCTGTTCCTCTCTGACCCCAACCAGCGCCAGCAGTTATTGCAAGATTGCAAGTCAAACGACTTGAAAATTGGTCGTGTGCTCTCTCTCTCTCTCTCTCTCTCTCTCTCTCTCTCTCTCCGTCTCTTTCACTCCATCTCTCTCCCGCCCCCTTTCCGCGCCGGTGCAGTAAAGTTACTGCTGGAGTTCCTCATCGGTCCGATATGGTTTATTGTAATCCGATCCTTTTGCCAAATTATTATAGGCTATATCATGAACTGCGCAAAAACTAATGTAGAAAATCCGGTCAGTCGGTTCTAAACACACCGTCGAAATACTTTTGAGCGCCATGATAATAATAGCCTATAGGGCTGCACTGCAGAGGCGCGCTGTTTTTTTTGGCTGGGAAGGTCTAATGCAATCTTCACAACCAGGCCCCGGCTAAGACTACCCCTCCCTCCAAGAAAAACAAAATATCTCTGCGGATTTGCACGATTTACTCGTGTGTCCCTGCCCGAGGCTGGGTGGGTCCGGACCCGCGGACCCACCCCCTCAGCGCCGCCCCTGTAGGGCTGTCCATTAATTATGTCAACAAAATTGGGAAGGGAGGAGGTTTAAAGAAGTTTGACAATTGTTGACATGGGGAGGGGTCGAGATAAAGTGACGTCAATAATTATTTTATTTATTGCAATAAATTTAGAAAATAAAAAAGGAAATTAGTCGGTGCATTGGTCCTTCATGGTAAACACTCGCTCGCCCGTAAACAGCCCACCACCACTTCAATCCTTAACCAGTTGAGCTCTTACCTAGGGAGTCATAGTCTTGCGTCATAGCATTTTGTTCTTATTCGATGTAGACTGGTCGATTGTAGCTCCTCCTGATAGGAGGAGTTAAAAATTTGTGACATGATTTTATTAGGGGGTCACTGAAAGTCTGACAGTTGTTGACAAGTTAAAAATTGTCTAAAAATTGTTGACATAATTAAATGACGGTCCCTCGGTTTACCGGATAGCGTCTAAATGCTGATTTGCCAACATAGTAGCAGTTGCTTTTTCATTCTTCTTCAGCATCGCGTGCTGCAGAGTGCAGACACGTCGTAACGAATTTTTAGCAGGGGCCGGGCGCAGTTTTTCTCAAGATAGAAGTACTGACAAGCACAAAAGGTCGTCGCTTCCCTTTACCTCTCTTAATAAAAGTCCTCTGACGAGCAAAAAACCACAAGCAAATAATTTTAAAAAAAACAGCCTGCTCTTCCAGGTGGTGCAGTGATCTCAAGGTATCTTTACTGAACTGGTGAATCTCATATTGATTGATTAGGCGCAATATAAATAGCTAATTACATTTACATTTACATTACATTTACTGAACTGGTGAAACTCATATCTGTGCCGTCCAAGCGTTTCTTCTTACGCTCGTTGGTCCATCGTTTATCGTCCGAGTTCTCTAAGACCGCAGATGTTTTTTCACCGCCCGAGGCTGGCTCAACCAGCAATCTGGTATGGCTGCCCATCTCCGCCATCAAAACTTGACCCCCACCCAATGTTCCCTCTAATTTTTCGAGACCGTGAGCGCACCAGATTTTTCGTGAGCGGAAATTGTTTCGTCATGAGCGCTTACATGATACATCAATATCAATCAATCAATGCTATATTATGTATACCAGCGGTGCACAACCTTTTTCGGCGGCGGGCCACTGTTATATTTCTGAAATCCTTCGGGCCAATCGGGGCCAGACTCAACTGACGACTGCCATTTATGTCTTTGCTTCAAGTTTATTACAATTTAGTACAAAATCACTTTTTAAGTTGAGATACATTGTACACTACTGTAAAGTGTCTTATACAATATCAGTACAGTAAGGCCTGGTTATGCCTTTATATAAGTTTCTAAACATAAAGTTTAAAGTTATACGCTATGTTAAAGTTAATCATATTTAGCAGAATCTAAAGTATTCTTATACTAGTCTTATAAGACTTATAGAAACAGTTCATAATCTAACGTTATAGGCCCAAACTTAGTGTACAATAACCGAAACACATTGGACCATTGTATCTGTCACTAGCAGTTTTAACTTTGTCACTAGCAGTTTGAAAGATTTAAACCAGGAAGTCAGTGTGATGGCTGTTTGCACCTCTGCAGCCAGCTTACAGATATCGATTGGCATAGCAGTCATACAACGTTTTTCTGCAGCTAAGCAAACAGTGACCCAGTCTACTCGCCATGACCGCAGCAAAATTTAGAGATATGAACACTATAGATTTAATTTTTAACAACATCCTGGGCTCTAAAACCTCACGAACGGCATTGAGAGAAGGCATGACATATTGGTATTTTCATTTAGTTCTCGCGGGCCACATGGCGAGTCGTCGCGGGCCGGATGTGGCCCGCGGGCCGGACGTTGTGCACCACTGATGTATACCAGAAATTAAACAGTACTTATATCAATATATTTCAAATTCAATATATCGTTGGCGAAAATGAAAGTTGTTCAAAACCTAATTAAGAAGTAAAGCGATTTGATAAAACTAATATATACTAGATTTGTTCACGTCTGTCTTTAGTCAATTAATTATCAAGCAAAATGTCATAAATGTGTACTAATAATCCCGGTGTCTTTGATAAATTGACTCACGTATGAAATGTGTAACCCAAATCACCCAATGGGCGCTGTTCATATAATGGCGCCTATTATGCAAATTTTAGCTGCAGCCTGCAGGCTGCGCATGCGCACAAATATCAGCAGATATAAACGACACTGATTGGGCAAAACAAACGCGTTGGCGTCTAGGGATAAATAAACAACCACGACTAACTCTGCTCATGCCTAAATAAATAAATCACCTCAGTCAAATGAACCTACCGAAATCATACTTTTGGGAAACGTACGTAATACCCGTTGAGCAAAATAAATTGTGCGCAAACAAAGAAATCTGCTCTTCTCTTAGAGGGAACATTGCCCCACCCACTCCTGTCTTCACGCATTCCTCGTCTGCCTTCCCTTAGCTCTGTTAATAGCCTTGGTGCTGTCCTTGACAATTTTCCAACGCTGCAACAGACCTCCCTATCTCATCTCAGCAGGGGTCATGCTTATGCCAACTCTTAGACAGGTTATCCGTTCCATGGTCATAGTCACTGTCTGCGCCTTCGTCTCCATCAGTTTGGTCCGCGTCGAATCCCATCTAAGCTGCATATCGACCCCAGAAGTAGATCTACAATCCACCTGAAACACTGTCGATCTCACACAGACTGAATTCAACGCAGACCATTCTACGTCTGTCTGTCTATCTGTCTGTGTCTTTCTCTGTCGCTCTGTCTGTCTTTGTCTCTCTCTGTCTCTATGTATCTGTCTGTGTTACTGTTTCTCTGTGTCTCTCTCACTCAGTCTCCGTCTCTGTATATCTGTCTGTCTGTCTTTCTCTCTTTTCTCTCTCTCTCTCTCTCTCTCTCTCTCTCTCTCTCAGCATCTTATGCTCGTCTTGTTTCCAGTCGTAGATCAATCTTGATCTTTGCAGACAATTTTAGTACTCGATTCCCCGGAGCTAAAACTGCCGATCTTCATGACAGAACATAGGCTTATCTGTGTCTCTCCGGCACAAATCAGCGCGCTGCTACATTCTATAGGTCTACTTCAAGGCATATGCCTAACCTCTTCCAGTGTCTTGTGTCGTGCGAAACGAGCATTCGATTATTTCTAAATGTGCTTTATAACATAGTAACATACCGTATAATCTGCCCTGGGGGTTAAATTGAGCCGGATCTTGCCGGATCTCCAATCCGGGACGTCTGGCAAGAGATCCGGAATGTCTGGCATCAGATCCGGAACGTACTTTTTATTCGTTGTGATCCTTTATAGTTTACTTTAGCACTTTGCATGCACGGGAAAGAAAATAAAATGTGAACTGTACTCTAAATGTTCGCTTAAAATGAATAAAGAAGTTTTGAAGAAATTTTATGGCCGGAGGAAAATTAAGGAGATCCGGCACCTCTGAAAAAGTAATTCAACCACTGATCTGCCCTTCGCATAACATTTCATAGTAGCCTAAATATAACTAATGTATTCATAACGTTGCTCAAGGTCAACCAGATGCATTGTCATAATTACTATTTCCTCTGGAGTTCTAAAAGTTGTTTGCGTTCCGCTGTTTATCTGCCCTTAGAATAGCGTCCATTTAATTATGAGGACTGGCTTTCTTCCCAGCATCCGATGGAACATGCTATTATTTCAGAACAGGTTTGGGTTGCAAGTCAACCCTACACTGCAATCTAAATACCAATACTTCATTCCGAAAGCATTGCAATATTAATAACCAGTTAAGTCTTACTCGTAGCAATAATACGCGGCTGTACCACTGTTAGCTACGATCAATAACTAATTCCTGTAACAACTATTCAGTATTAAAACCAGGTGCTCCGTTGGCGCTAGAGAAATTCTTCGTTAGCTAATTAATTAGTTAGTTAGTTAGTTAATAATGGTTTGGTTTTGTTCTCTTTCTCCTCTCTCTCCTCTCTCTCCTCGTTCTCATAGGCGTAACATGACAGCTTCTGTTGACCAATTGGTGGTTATTTATGAAACTTTGGAACTTTCTTTCGAAGTATTTTGTGGATTGCAGTTTCTAAAATCAGCCTTGAACGACCGTGTGAAATGTGTGAATGCGTGCCTAACCCTTTTACTTTTACAGCATTAGAATTTGCTAGAATTACTATCCCAAACGTAATGAGTGTATTAAATAACTTTTAAACATTAATATTTTTATCTATCCGATAAAATTTCTTGCAAATAGTAACATGGACGGCCATGGCGGGTCCCAGTCCGTCTGACGCACGACTGCTTCTTATATAGATATAATATAGAGAACTTGTTGTATAGATATATAGAGAACGCCTGATACTTAGACTAGTAAAGCGGCTAGAGCCGACCCTTAACCCTGGCAAAAAAATTTCTCTGCAATTTTGCACGATTCTCACGAGTGGCCCTGATGGCAAGTGGGGGGTGTTCAACCCCCCCCACCGTGGTCTCGCCACTGCCTAAGACACCGTTAGACCTGCGGCGAATTTCTCGTGCTTCGCCTTCTCTCTCTCTCTCTCTCTCTCTCTCTCTCTCTCTCTCTCTCTCTGTCTCTCTCTCTCTCTCTCTCTCTCTCTCTCCTCTCACCACGTGTTATGCGTCGGTTTATAGTATAAAGTACGTTGAAATGTTAGTAAGCCAACCACATGTGGATTCGCAAACCTTCTTCAGGTCTCCGATGATCTTTTGCCGCTTATTCGGTGGAGTCTTGTACGCATAAATAATGACTTCTTCTGATTTTTTTAAACACACGAGGTGAACGTACTGGGTGGCGCGCCGCAGTACCCTCTCTCTCTCCCTCCCTTCCCTCAACCATCACCAATAACAAGCTTTCGCCCGTGTGATTATGAGACATATATGACTTAACGAGCAGCGCGGGTGATAAATTCCCTGAATATACTGGCGCTTGGTATTATTATTATTCCACAATTGCTGCACTGCAAGCTGTAATACCTACAGGTTATTACGCAGCAAAACATAACGAGACTGTCATGTAAAACCACACACACACACACACACACACACACACACACACACACACACACACATGCACACACATGCACACACAGGCACACTTGAAAATTAATGTGGCCTAATTACGTTCAGTGTCTAAGTACGCGAGCAATAATGTACCACATGCATGATGATACTTGACCTTCGCCAGCTGAGCGGCTCTGCATGGGTTTTTGATCTTCCCAAGTCCCAAGCCGCAATTAATCTCGCCGCCCGCCCATCTGTAAATAAGCGGGCATCCCCATTCTGATCTTCGCAGTCTATACGGCAGGCTCTGTGTGTGTGTGTGTGTGTGTGCGTGTGCGTATACGTGTGTGTGCTGCTGCGTCGAATTGTGTTGCATTAGAACCAACAGCCGTGCGATCATCTCTCTCTCTCTCTCTCTCTCTCTCTCTCTCTCTCTCTCTCTCTCTCTCTCTCTCTCTCTCTCTCTCTCTCTCCTCTGCGATTGTTTTACAGATGTCTTTGCAGTTGTGACCAACCCCGATGTCTCCAAACACTATACTTAAAAACGTACTTTATTGCCTATTGACAGAGAAAGGGATCGCGACGGTTTCCGATTATGTAGTTTGCCAGTTGATCTAGGGTGTGTTTGGAGGCTGAATGGCTTTTTGAATACTTATAGTTGTACAACTATTGGACTTGGTGTTGTCGTGTGCACGTAGCAACCCAGAAGATCCTGACGCGTTTAGTTTTGAAGCCGAATTGCTGGCTTCATTTATGCACCGACTGGCAGGGCTGGAGTTGTCGGGGTGGGGGGAGGGGGTTGGGGAGGGTTGAACTCCCCAGCTAACTTTGGAACCCTCCCAAAAATCGCATATCTGGAACATGCAGTTTCTGTCATGCATTGAATTTCAGTCCTCAACCAACCCCCAACCCCCAGCTCAAATTTCACAACTCCAACACTGCCGACTGGTTAATTAATCGAAACAATTTCAGCATCTTTGAGGTTTAGGAAAACTCTACCGTTATAATTCGAATTCTGTGTTAAATAGCACAGTGGTTCTCAGACCCCTTTGTCTCGCGGATCACTTTTGAGTGTCAAAAATTTTTCGCGGACCACCTGAGAAATATGAAACCAGTGTCTGCCGAAAAAGCTCGACAAGCAAAAAAAACGTTATCCGTAATTAGTTTTTGTTTTTTCACAATATGCCGCGGACCACTAGACGCCCTCTCGCGGACCACTTTTGGTCCGCGGACCACGGATTGAGAACCGCTGAAATAGCATTTTCATCATTTCTGTTATTGAGACCACTGACGACGTAGCCAGGGTTCTGGAACAGAGAGGGGTACGCACCCAGGCGTCTCAGTTTCGACTGGGAGGGGGGGCTTGCGAGAGAGTCGTGAGCTCACTGAAAGGGATCTAGCTGAAAATTGAGAGTAATAATAAAAATAATAATAATAAGAATCATGATGTTTGCAGCACATTTTAAGTCCAAGAGAGCATATCGGCAGTGTTTTATAGAGGCCTGATAGGGGAGGGGGCTTTCCCTCCCCGACCACAGAAATCCCCTCTCCAAATCCCAGCACTGACACAACTTTGAAATTTTAAATTATCAAAGTTTAAGCAGAGAGCCGAAGACTCAAAGCACACGCACTGTGCGCTGCGTTCACATTTGCCTTGTCTTGCACTTTAACATTGAGTAATGTACTGTGTATTCCTACAGCAAACTAACAGTTGGTCATCATGGGGTCCATCCATATATTACGTACGTACTGAGGGGTCACGGATTTAAGAGATTTTACGTACGGATGCGTATACGGGGAACGGGGGTCTCGACCAGTGGCGGCTCTAGGCTCTAGGCGCCACTGGTCTCGACTGAATATGCAGGTACTCACAATAGGGATGTGCGGGTATACCCGTACCCGCGGGTATACCCTACCCGTACCCGTACCCGCGGGTACGGGTAGGGTAGGGTACACATTTTTCGGGTACGGGTCGGGTACGGGTACAGCGCTACGGGTACGGGTATAGCGGCTACGGGTACGGGTATACCAGTTTTTACCCGAAAAATTATATTTTCATTTCTCACTACTATAGCAAATTAGCAATGCAGTAATAGAAAAATAATATTGAGTAAAGTGTATTAGTAGGCCCTATAACTTGTATATCGCGTTCAGTTTGTCAGACAGCATGCATTTTACTTACTGAAAACATAAAGGAAATACAGATGACGTAATCTGACATCATCAGTAATAAATCTATAATGGCGTCCTCTGACTCCTCCAAGGACTCTTCGACCGATAAAGTTCTTCTGGTCAAGTTTTGTGGTTTAACTTGAGCTCTAATGCCTGCTCATAGATAAATGATATCTACTAAATATTTTAAACAAGCCCGTTCATGTCGGCTTAGGCTAGCTGACTGATTATCCTGATTCCTAAGTACTAGATCTGTCCTAATCTAAACATGCGTGCTATTTACAATGAATAGTTATCCCAATTTCGTAGCCCCTATTTCACTGTTGCCTCTCTGTAGTCTCTAGGAACGGCTACGGGTTCACGGGTCCATGTACAGGTCCTTGTAGTACTTGTACCCGTAAACGCACCCGCGGGTACGGGGTTACAAATTTCCAAATCCAAAAAACTCCAAATTCCAACCAATGTCGGGTACGGGTACGGGTACGGGTACACAGCTTACGGGTACGGATCGGGTAGGGTATAACGCTAGCGGGTACGGGTAGGGTAGGGTAAAAAAGTTTTTCCACGGGTACGGGTAGGGTATGCATTTTGCTGTACCCGCACATCTCTAACTCACAAACGCAAATTTATATAGGTAAACTTGTGGAACCCTGGTCTTCAATATTACAGTCCTGGTCGGTTTTGAGATACTATTTAAGGGTGATCAATGTGTCACATTTGAATGTTCTATTGTGTTTCTTTAATAAAAATATCAACGTTAGAAAACACGATGTTAAAAGCTCCAATTTAATAGTAAAACAAATGCCTCGTGAGTATGTCTTCAAATTTCCTTTTCAATTGAAGGATAGGGAAGTTGATTTGTACGTACAGGCAGTGGCGTAGCGAGTAGGGTTGCCAGATGTCCAAAGTCGAAATACGGGAGATTTTTCCGCGATCAATGCGCCCACTCCACGGTCCACTTCATTGTGAATTATTATGGCTAGAGCTATACTACACTACTTTACTATAGAGTATAGACTAGGAAAAAGCAACACTGTTCAATGCACTGCATCATCTGCATGTAGTGAATCAATAATAATTACAAACAAGTTATAAAAATATTATCATAGACCTCCTAACGAGTCCTAAGTTCCTATTCCTAACGTCAAACGGTTTACAGCCTTACAGTACATAAACAGGTAAGTAACAATTACGAATATACATATTTTATAGGCCCTACTCTACACTCTGTAGTGTAGTCTGTAGAACTTAACCCCCTTGGCTGTCACAAAAAGATTTTTCATTGTTTCACGCATTTTTTTCTCGGATTGCGAATTTGTGGATCACCCCCTTCCTCCGTGAGGTTGGCACGGGTTGCCGGAGTAAAAAAATTTCTTAACAACGGTACGAATTGAAGAAATTGAAGAAATAATGTATTTAATTAAGGCGTTGACCTTTTTGCTTGTCAATACTAACGAGAAAAATAGGAAAGAAAGGTGTCGGTGTGAGCGGACGAACTTTTTTGCTTGTCAAGATTTTTTCACAGTTTTTCACAGTTGACCATGACCAAACCCCCCCTCCGTAAATCCTGGCTACGCCACTGCTCTATAGTACTGATGTGTAGTATAGCTTTAGCCATAATAATTCACAATGAACTGGATCGTGGAGTGGGCGCATTGATCGCAGTAACAATCTCCCGTATTTTGACTTTGGAAATCTGACAACCCTAGTGTTACCTGTGCTAGGATTTTCTGACTAGATCTTGGGTTTTCCACTGTTTTCTGGGGTTATGGTTTTTTATGGATTCTGTTTTTTCGGCGTAGTAGAATTTTTCTGGATATTTCTGGGCGTTTCACATGGAATCTGGGGTTTCCATGGAATCTGGAGTTTCTGGCAACGAAGAAGATTTTTACATCATTCGCTTGGATAGGCCTAATACGCGCTTTGAGAACCTTTTTGCTTGTTAAGAATTTGGCAAAATTATCATAAAAAGTTGGAAAATTTGGCGTAAATTATCTAAAAATAAGATTAAGGCAAAAACTGTTGAAGGTACCTAACTTTATCTGGGGGTTTCTGAGGGTTTTTAGTAAGCAAATCTGGCTTTCCTAAAAAATCTCACATGTAACTCAAATTATGATCATCAACACCTTCTATTTAAAAGGTACTAAATTGACCAGTTGCTAACTCTTACGGGATTTTATTTTACCTTTTGGCAACTATTTTCAACCCACTCTAGTTCACTAATTTGTGACTATCTTCAAATTACGTGATCAACGATATGATGTTAACCTTTAATTGGGCTTCTGTGTCATTTTTTCGCGTGTATTTTGTTTTGTTCTTTTTATAATTGATGCCATTTAATGTTATTGATGTCATTTAAATTTCCATAAGTTCTATACGTCATCGTAAAAAATTGATTTATGTCTCTTAATTATTTATTTATTTCAAGACAATTTTATATCTAGGTTAAGGCCTACGACAAGGGCGCTGCACACACATAGTCAACCATAACCTAAACTAAAAGGTGCGTCTTTAGTTCTCTCAGGAACAGTCCAGCAGAGTTGGCCTCAGTCACTGCGGTCGGCAAGGCATTCCAAAGCAATGGGTTCCGCGAGAGAAGGACCTGTCTCCGAACTTCGGAGTCTGTGACGGAGGCGGAACGAGCAGTAGGACACGATGGCCGGAGCGAAGTGCCGACCTCCGTGCGTTCGACGTTGATCTTAGGACCAGCTCAGCCAGGTACTGTGGACAGTGCGGGTCATTTAACGCTCGGAAGGTGAGCCAGCAGCGCTTATGGATAATGCGCTCCCGGGCTCGAAGCCAGTGCAGCTGATCACGCAGTAGGGGTTATGGGCTCCCCCAGGGGCTGCTGAAAACGACCCGAACAGCTGTATTGAGCACGGATTGCAGACGATTCAACTTTCCATCGGGGAGGCCCAGCAACACGCTGTTGCAATTATGTCATGGCCTATCTTATTGTCCTTCTCTTCTACTATATCTGTTCTCATTTATTCCATTAATTGGGGTTATATTTTGCTCTGTTGTCTTAATGTGCTTTGGTATATTGCATGTAACCGCTTTTGAGTTGAGATGAAATAAAGCAAACTAAAAACTAAAACTAACAGTCTAACACTGGATATAATGCATAATGGCACCATGCAAGAACTTACTGTAGTATCTACATTAATGACTACGCAGATAAAATGCATTGTCCTACGCTGAGGCGTACTTCAAGTTCTAAAATAGGACACCATCACTTATAAAGACGCTCACTCGTCTGAGGCAGTGGCGTAGCCAGGATTTCCGGAAGGGGGTTGAATAAAATTCGTCGATAACCGCCAAAATCGCCTCAAAACTAAAGTTGCATGCAGGGAATACATTAAAAAATTTTTTTTCGCCGCCAAAGGGGGTTTTAACCCCCAAACCCCTCGTGGCTACGCCTCTGGTCTGAGGGTTTAGGACAGCGTCATTAGCGCCACTAACGGGATGGGGACGTAACCGCAATCGCACAAAATTTATGGCGATACTCAATTCAAATTTTGAACTTTGTGGAAAATTAGCAGACGATCATGACAGCCATTCAGCAATCACCTCATCCCATTGGATTAAATTCTCCCGCAAATAGTCTTGGAGTGAATGTCCAAATGGTCGAAATCCTGCCCCCCTTCTTGTTGGCTGACCTAGTGGACATCAAAGGCAGGAGTCACATTTCATAATGCCCGACCAGAAAGTTTAGAGGAAGGTCGTTAGTTCTCCCAGGGGATCTGGCGCGGAGCCCCATCAAAGATATTTTTACGCCCCTAACACCCCAACACACCCCGATTTGAGACCAACACCCCAACAACAACCCCCAATGTCAGCTATTGGATGAGCTTGTTTTGATTGTCAGACTTTATTTGGCAGAGGACCCTAGAATTTACGGACATCCCCAAATTGATAATCCTAGAAATAACCCTGGTCCCACCCTCAGAGATTGTGGCTAATATTAGAGTCAAACCTTGAGCGCTGGTGCGTGCTTTGAAGATGACTGTAATTGTGATTTATTATTGAGTGGTCAAAAACTGTAATACAGCAGCTAAGCATATCGATTCTGTCGACAGTCACCATACCCCTTCCCGTCCCGCACCCAAAAATTCTCATCGGATTTGCACAATTCTCACGACTTGTTCTAAGCCCGAATAGGCCCGGTCACGTGCCCCTCGTGCTATGCAAGCGGATAAGGCTAACAGAATTAGGCTATAGGTCTACGTCCACGACAAAGTGCCACCCCGCCAAATCAAAATTCAGCGGCGGAGTGCCTGAACGATTCTGACCGAAATTCTTATATTTTCTGTCTTAATTGTCTCGCTTAAATCACTCGAGAATGTGCACAATCTTAATAACCTCGACACAAATAACGCGCATAAGGTCTTTCTTGCTTGACTCCCTTCCCATCCAGGGCGCGATTTGTAGGGGGAAGGGGGATTCCCCCCACTGCCCAACTGCATCCCCCTACTGCTACATCCCCCACCGCTACATCCCCCACTGCTACACTTCCCCAACAACTACATCCCCCAAGCTCGACATATTCCCCCCACTGCTCCAGGTCACAAATTGCACCCTGTTCCCATCAATAAATTAATAGGGGTATCCAGTGTTTACCAACAAAGTCCGGTTGCTCCGCCCACTGGTGGGCAGAAACCATATAAACCAGTGTCGTCTATTAATAGACGTCAATGGCAGAAGCAGATTTCTTGCTGGTGGGCATAGATCAGTGACCATAGAGATTGTTCTGGATACTCCTATTATTACAAAACGAGGATAACTGCTGAAACATTGAACGCAAAGCCACCGAAGCACAAAGAACCCACCATCATGTTCTCTGTCCTGGGACAGGTTCTGGGCTCCGTTGTTTCCATTCCTCTCCGTGTCTTATCAGTTCTTTGATTTCTCCGTAGGTCATCCAGTCCAATAGCATCCTTCTTCGTATACTTTATTCCTTTTGTCTCTCTTCCTGGCATATACTTCCTTTAATTAATTACTGTTCTAAGCAATGTTTCTACTCTTATAGCACGTGTCCAATCCAGTTCCTCTGTCTTCTTTTGATGACGTTAGTCAGCAATCTTTGTTCTTCCGCCATCTGTAATACCTCTTCGTTTGATTTCTTGTCTGTCCACTTGATCTATTCTATCCTCCTCCATAGCCACATTTCGAATGCTTCCGGCTTTTGCTTGTAGGCCTACTTTTCTGAAGAAAATAAAACGAATGCTAATTATTTAGCTGAGCTGCTCCAGGCAGTGTTTATTCTAGGCCTGTTTTTTTGGAGGGGGGATTTCCTCCCAAGTTTTAAAATCCCACAAAATTTGTATATGTTGGCTTAGAGATGGAAATTCCCCCCAAAAAAAAAGCGTGGAGAGACAAATCTTGTCCCCCAAACATTTCAAACTCCCCCCAATGTCAAGGTGGCTAGAATAAACACTGGCTCCAGGTATTATCAAAGTCGTTGATACGTCCCTTGTCTCTTGTGCAGGGTTTAAGCCCGATCATCGATGCAAACTGGACGCCGACGCCAACATAAACACAAGTATTCCGCTGGTGAAGAGCGCAGAGGGTGTCCTTCAGTATTCGTCCTGTAGCGCCTACGTCAACTTCAGTCGCGGAAACGAGACTCAGCCGTGTCAGAACGGATGGGAATATCTCGGCAACGACGGAAACACTATCGTCACCGAGGTTCGTAAGTTAGTTAGTAAGTAAGTAAGTAAAATCTCGTGGATTTCTATAGCGCTTTGGGGAGCAGCACAACAGTAGCTGCTTATTCTTAGGCGCTCAGCCTCTCTTAAAATAGCCATGACTGCCCATGAGGAAGGTATATTATCAGCCAGGCAATAGTCAACATCCAAAATATTTATCATTAATATTTATATTTAATATTTATATTAATATTTATAATTAATTAATTAATATTTATATTTAATATAAATATACAAGGCAGACGTGCCAGTGGCGACTCCAGGGTTTGGCAAGTAGAGGGCGCTGGGGTGGTAACTTCTACGCATGCATGGGATCAACTGTTTTTCCAAAACTTGGACTAGTCTAGTTGCTTAGAATGAGCAGGGATGTAGTCCTCGAGACCGCGGTCTTGGTCTCGAGACCGCTCGAGACCGATTTTTGTGGTCTTGGTCTTGTCTTGGTCTCGACAGCTAAGGTCTTGGTCTTGGTCTCGGTCTTGATGAATTGGTCTCGGAAATTTTTCGAGACCACTATATTATTATAAGAAATATCGCGGCACGTAACAATGGCGACGAACGACGGATACGATCGAGTATAGGTTGGAGGAGGGGTCTCAGGGAAGGGGTGGGCGGGGGCTTTGTAGGAGGAGTGAGGATGGGTGTGCGAGAAGGGAAGAGGAGGGCTAAGAGAGGGAGGAGGAGGATGGGTAAGAAGAATGGAAAGGTAGGTAAGTTGTATTAGGCTATATAGAATAAGTCTATCAATAGAACGATACAGATGAAGCAGTTGTCAATCATCATGGATCAGAAGCATGTTAGCAAACATCGTTCAGCCTTTGAACTAAAACATTTGTCACCCCTCCCCTTAGAAAGCAACTAAAGAGTTTACGGATTAATATATGTTGGCCTATGTACATTTTCTCGCTTGACTGCCCGAAACATACTCCGGTTACATTTTGCCCCCTCCCACCACCCTCCCTTTATAAAGTGGGCATTGACCGTTGACCTGCAGTAGCCAACTTCAAAGATCTGCCAACCACCATCCCCGCCCAGCGCCTTGCAGGAGCTCTCCTTTGAACTCAACTTCAAACATTTTTCCCAGGCCCTAAACTTTATTAGACTTATATCCAACGTAAGGTTTTGTCTGGCTGGATTCGGATCATTTCGGTTCGGCAGCGGTCAAAGCCAAAAGGATTTTATTATGGATTACATAGTCCATGAAACAGAAAATCTTCCCAGCTCTAACAACTCCGGAGAATCCTGCCTAGACTGGTGATACAGAAGAGTTGAACATACCATCTGGAAGTATGTGTACAGTAATTGATTGAGTAAATTTTTTTGCATTATGTCATCAGGTGGTCTTAGTCTTGGTCTTGGTCTCGATGGTACTGGTCTTGGTCTTGGTCTTGGTCTCGATGGTAGTGGTCTTGGTCTCGGTCTTGGTCTTGATGATTAGTGGTCTTGGTCTTGCTTGGTCTCGGAACGTCTGGTCTTGACTACATCTCTGAGAATGAGCACACTAAAGTTGGGAGGGGGAAGCATTCAATAGGGGTACAGAGTCTCGGGTCCCGCCCTGAGGAGTCGTCTCTGAGACGTGTACAGATATTGCGAAGAGATGGTCACTGCTAGACCTAATCATTCGAAGAAGTAACGTCAAGATGGCGTCCCTCAATGTTGCAGGAAAATCTAAGCTGATATCACGTTTTTGCTTCACCTGCAAAGCAGCAATAATTAAAGCACCATTTAATTATTACATTCAATGCGTCAGCGTCTTGCAATGTTTGGCGCAGAAGGCTCTGGCCATGGAAATAAAGTGCATAATTATTTACGGTCTATTTTAGAAATTACAATGGTAGACTTGCCTTCATTGGTTGTTGTTGTTGTTGTTGTTGTTGTTGTTGTTGTCGTAGTTCAAATTACCAATCTTTCTATTTGGTTTTTGGCAACTATTAACTTTGTACTACACAATGATCACGAAAGAGCATTTGTCAACAGCGTAAATAAAGCGTTACGGGTTAATGTACGCTCAACCAGTGTTTTATCCCCCGCAAATTTCAGCAGTGACACACATTTTTTGCATTGAACTGTGTCTCTTCCCCTCCAGCCAAGCCAATTCCCCCTCCAAAGTCCTGCGGTTTGGATAAAACACTGCACTCGACACTTGGCGGCAGGCCCGTAGGAAGTGGGGGGTGCAGAGGGTGCAGGCGCATCCCTGGAAGATGAAGCTGGTTTTTATGCTTGCCAGGATTTTTGAAAAGCAGACTAAGGAAGGGTGATGACCATTTTTGCTTGCCAGGAGTTTTAAGACGCGATAAAGGAAGAGTGGTTACTTTTTAGCTTGTCAAGTTTAGTTTTTTATGGTAAATGGTAATTTTTAGCTACACCCCTGAAAATCTGCGCTCCTGCTAAAAATTCGTTCCGACGTGCCTGCTTGGCAAACAACTAAACGCGTGAATTCCTTCGTTCCCTGCAATCGAACCCAGGCTGGTCTTAGACTCAGAGCCAGGACCGCGTTTAGAATTGCGTGGACCCTGTTCCAAATGCCCTGGAAGCAGTGGCGGCTCTAGGATTTGGCAAGTGGAGGGGCCGTTGGGGGGCAACTTCTAATCATGGGGGGCCAACCATTTGTTGTTTAATGTATGTAGCATTAAGTATAGGGTCCCAACTGGGGGGGCCACTGGAGGGGCCAGGCAGTCAATAGGGGGGCACGGGCCCCCCTGACCCCCCGGTGGAGCCGCCAGTGCCTGGAAGCCCTCCCATGCTACCCGCCACCACCTCCTCCATTCCTTTCTCCATCACTCCCTCATCCTTACTCCATCCCTCTCTCCTTCTTTCCCTCTCTTCTCCTTCCGTCCCTCTCTCCTTCTCTCGTCTCTCATTCCGTCCCTCTCTCCTTCTCACTCTCTCATTCCGTCCCTCCGTCCCTCTCTCTTTCTCTCACTCCGTCCGTTTCTTTCTCTTCTCTCTCTCTCTCTCTCTCTCTCTCTCTCATTCCGTCCCTCTCTCCTCTCTATCTCTCATTCCGTCCATCCTCCTTGGCTACGCCACAGTCGCCACTGGATGATGATGATGATGATGATGATGAATTTGTTTTAGTGGGATCTTGTATGTACGCGTGACTACTGGAAAGACGCGTCGCAGACGGTGCTCGTCGTCGGCGTAATGATCGGGGCGATGGGCTTCACCGCCCTCTCGGACTACGTCGGCCGGAAGCCCGTCTTCCTGTTCAGCCAGTGGGCGATGATCGTCGTCGGCGTCGCCACCGCCTTCATCAACAACTTCTACGTCTTTGCAGTGTTTCGGTTTTTCACCGGAATGCTGCAACAGGTCAGAGCAGAGGGACTTTGTCATTTCTATCATAGGACTGAACTTTCAACTGATTTCAAGAGAGAGAGAGAGAGAGAGAGAGAGAGAGAGAGAGAGAGAGAGAGAGAGAGAGAGAGAGAGAGAGTCACTGGTCCAAGGTCTTGGAATTAGTGCTGTTACCGTGTTACGGTTAACCGAACCGAAACCGCGGTTTTGACCGTGCAAATTTGGACGGTTATTTTTCGTAGAGAATAGCAAATATAACTAGTGGCGTAGCGAGGGGCAGAGGGGGCGAAGCGCCCCAGGCGGCACTTGCCCTAGGGGCGGCATTTTCGAGATTTCGTAATTTTTAAAATAATTATTAGGAGTTTTTGCTTGTCAGACTCTTTTTATAGACTCGATAACGTTGTTTTTTGCTTGTCAAACTTTTTAAAGACTTGATTGGTAAGGTTTTTTCCAGGAAATTTTGAAAATTTTCCGCCGCGAAAAGGCGGCACTTTTTATTTTCGCCCCAGGCGGCACTTTGCCTAGCTACGCCACTGAATACAATGCATGATTATGCGCGACTTCAAGTCACCTTCTCTTTCTGTTAATGCAATTGCCAATGATTGCAAAATCTACATAAAATTTACATCACTTTCTCGTAGGCAGTGCTGCTGACTCATCAAATAAAGACATGACGCAAAACCGACGCTTTCTCTATTTTTAAGGCTTAAAAGCTGTGCATTCTAGTGATGTTCAAAAAACCGAACCGAAACCGCGGTTTTTCGGTTAAAACCGAACCGAAACCGACCGAAATTGCACGAGGTGAAACCGTAACAGCTCTACAAGTTGGAATTCTTCCTCTGTCTCTCAGATAGGCTTATCTTCCAAGGAGCTGAGCATTCTCCATTGGTGTAAACTTGCATGAAAAAGTGGAGGCCAAACCTTTATACCCTCTCCTTCCCTATGGTAGCCTCTCAAAGAATGGGGCAGGGGTAGGGGCGGGTTCTAGCTTAGAGGACTAATAGAAATTTACGCCTAGGCCACTTTCAAATCAAGACTAATCTCTTTCAGATACCTTCTCCTTCATAGCCTGCCTTTCCATCTCCCACTGACTGATATCTACACTGACCTGGTCTTTTGGTTTAGGATTTGTAGTACCATCAATTGATGCCTAATGGTATTAGAAATGGCCCTATAAAAGTTCATAATTACACTGTATTTATGGTATATTTTACAAATTACGATGTGTAATGCAGTAGCTTCAACTCTCTGACTCTAGACATGCATTATAGATGTAGGTCTACCACAGATGAGGGTGCAGTCGGTCTAATCTTCTGACCTTTTGAATGTTCTATTGGGCATTAAATTTCCAGTGATACAGATTGAGTCGATTGATTTGGACTTGAGGTGTTTCAAAAAAATCCATCCAACTTGACATTAATGTTGACTTGACTTGTGAGTCACAACTTGTGTATTCACAGCTTAGTAGACGCCAACTTGTTTTGCCAATACACCCCGTCATCAATTTATGTTTTTTGTTAGGTTGTCTTTTGAACTGGTTAATTAGGTGTGCCATATACCGTAAACAATTTTTTCATTAGCACATTATTGTTGCAGCACAAGAGGGCACAAATACAAATTGTTCAAGGCAAAGGGTGGATCAAGAAAAAGCATTTCCAACTGGTAATGTTTGGTTTGGAAGGATCTTACAAGAACTTGTTTTAGTCCACTTGAAGTCTTTCAAATTTGTGACTCATATTGACTCACGAGAAAAATTTGTGTTATGGCTTATGTTTACTGTCTTTATAGGGAATAATTCTGACTGGTTTTGTGATGGCCTGTGAGCTCTTTGCTGCCAAGTATCGTACGTTTGCCGGTATCATTATCGAGTTATTTTGGGCAACCGCGTGGTGCCTCATGCCTCTGATGGCCTACTTATTTAGGAACTGGCGATATTTCCAGCTTTCCATAAGTCTCTTCGGCCTTCTTACCATACCTCTTTTCTGGTAAGTTGAATTACTGAAGACACCTCAATTCCATGGAAATGGAAATGTGGTTTCAATGAAATAGCACAGTTGCAAATTTCATATTAAGGTTTTGCTACATAAAATCGATTAAAGGGCCCTATATTAAATTGAACGAACCACAAAATTACATGAAAATAAAAATTAGGAAATACTAAAGGACTTGTTTTATGAAAAAATTGTGGAATAAGCCACTTAAATTCCATGTGTGACATTGTGTGCAAACTCCATACTGTACAAAAATGCAAAATTAGATTCAGCAATATTCAGCAATGCTACCAGGAGTTTAAGAGTTTGTATTTAGTCTTCTCTTTAGCATATGAATTCTCACAGCGGAAAACAGATTAATAATAAATCGAGACATTGTGCCCTTCATTTACTTTACACACTCCTGTAAATCGTGCAATTTTTATGGCATTGCCCAGATTGGGAGAACTTATCACCAATTGTCTGCAATTGTGCTTCAAATGTAACAGGCTTTTACCCGAGTCAGTGATCTGGCTGTATGCTAATAATCGAATAAAAGAAGCGGAGCAAATCATTCGAAATGCGGCCAAGATGAACGGAATAACTCTGCCGGACAATCTTCTGACGTCACCGACAAAATCAGAGGGAAGCCAGGAGGAGGAAGAAGTGAAGAACGGAGGCTTTCTCGCAAAGATAAAAAGCATTAAGTTATGTAAGAGGCAGAAAGAAGAACAACCGGAAACCGCAAGATATACTCTCCTCGACGTCTTGCGTCATCGCCTTCTGAGGATGTACGCAATTATCATGTCATGTCTATGGTAAGTGCAATCTTTGGCTACACCAGTAAAGCAGTCAGGGCCATATTAAGGCGGGGGCTGAGGGGGCTGAAGCCCCAGGCCCACCATAAAAATAGGCCCACCGTTTTTCAAGCGACGACCTTTTTTTGCTTGTCAGAGATTTCCGGTGAAGGCGGCGGGAAATTTTACAAGGGGCAATTTTCAAATTATGGAAGCGGCGACCTTTTTTTTACTTCTCAGCCCCAGGCCCACTCGGACCTTAATCCGGCCCTGAAAGCAGTACAGGGATATACAAACATTGTGGTGCAAAAGTGTATTGCACAATATGCAGTATATTTGTGGAAATAACTACCAGGTACTTTTTAATAAAATTTAAGGATGCTGTACATCAGCTCCCTGTTTTGCATTTGATAATTGGTTATACAAGAGTTTGCTTTGAGATTGTATTGAGTGCAAGAAGCAATTACGATTTACAAAATTTCAGAATCCAAATGAGATTCCAGTAACAAGACATTATCAATCGAATTTGGCTTTTAGTGTCTCATTGCTGGAACATGACTTTTGACATCTGACTTTTGCATAGATTTTCAACTTTTACCCTCTGAACGTCTTTTCTGCAGGATGGCAGTGACACTGGTGTACTATGGGTTATCCTTGAGTACAGCTCAGTTGGCTGGAGAGAGATACTTGAATGCGTTTCTTAGTGCATTCATTGAAATTCCTGCATACCTGTCATCCTTCTTCATTTTGAGCAGGTAAGTACTCATAGTTAGCGCCATTGCTTGATTACAAGTATGTACAGTAATAGGCAATAAAGGAACCATGATTTTGTTATAGTTTTTATGATCAGTGTGGTTATTCATCATCAGCATCAGCACCACACCACCACCACCACACCACCACCAATACCAATAAACATGGGCCCAGTGCCCGTTGGTGTCCATGTTTTTTACAGTGTAATTTGAATCCATCCACTTTGATCTTTCCTCCAATATCTTTCTGTCCAAACACCATAGTGCTTGTCTTTTCAAAGTTCATTATAAACTTTGCTTCATTACTCAGCATCTTTATAGTGTCCTCCAGGTCATCTTCATTTTCTTCAATGATATCGACATCATCGACAAATCTCAGGTTGCTATGTGCAGTCCCTGCACTGCTATGCCCTTTAGGCCTACATGTTCCTTTATTTGTCCATGTCCATTGCTCTTTCCAACTCGATGAATATCATGGGCGATATATTGTCTCCTTGTCTTGATCCTCTGCTTGTCTTGAACCAATTTCCAATCTCCCCACAAATTCTCACAGCTGATCTTGCATTGCTTTGATAAGTTACAATGTCATTGATGGTCTTAAGTTATATCAATGGAACTGAATATAATCAACTGATCATGGATTCATGACTGAAAACTAAATCACCAACTCCACTACTACCACCACCACCACCTGTCCACCACCAACTCAACGCTCGTTTTCGTCTGATGTCATCTTTACAATTTGCAAGCAGTCTTATCTTTTTAGAGCCATGCGACTTAATCTGTATGGACTGTGTTACATCATCTGCTTTATAAATAGCACACTTTGTGGTCTTCCTTTCTCCTGGAAAATCCATTGTTTCTAGCATTTCAACCAGTCATCAAACATTCCTTTGGCATATCCATTTACAAGCAGATGTTTTGCATTAGTTTCCTTGGGCTACCGGTAGATTATCTCATGATATATTGGTAGTTCCTCCTGGATGCTGTATACAATCTTAAGTATTTTCTATAGGCCTGGCACTTCTCTTCTAAAGTATGCAATGAATATGTATGTTCTACTTGCATTCAGATGGGGAAGAAGACGCCCGCTTATTGTGTACTACATTATTACAGGCGTAGCACTGCTCTTGACAAAAGTTATTCCAGAAAAAACAGGTAGCATTTATATTCTGTAATTTGTTTTCCGTTCGTGTGAATTGGTGCAAAGTTCTGAAATAGTTAAGAACCAAATGATTTTCTGCTAGAATTATTTAGCAGTGCATTTAAATTCAATATTGGTAACTAGCAATTTCTGGCTATTTAAATAATATTATCTGCTAGTTTATGTTAGTTGGACTGATAAATATCATGCAGAAACGTGTAATGAATTTTTGTTGCAATTACAGCCACTATTTTCTAGCATTCAAAGTTGAAATTTAATTATTGGCAATAATAATAATAATAATAATAATAATAAATCTCTTTAACATCTGAAGCTGATCCTGACAGGTCCAAAGTTTCGAAACTCTCTCTTCCTATGACTGTCAAATCTTCTGATGGACTGAGCACTTTCAGATCTAGGCTCAAAACTAGTCTCTTTCAGATAACTTTTCCTCCATAGCCTGCCTTGCTGTTTCCCACTGAATGATACCTGAAATTGCCCTGGTCTTTTGCATATGTAATTTGGAGTACCATTGATTGATAACCTCAGAGTACTAGAAATGTTGCACCATATTATTTGCTTCAGTACTTCACGATAATGGTTAGCAGGGGCTTCTATCCCTATTTAAGGTGGGCGCAGTGTGCGCCCGGAAAAAAAATGGGGGGGGGAAATGTTTTGCTTTCAACACCATTATATAAACTATTAATAAGCTAAATGATGCTACTTATCTGAACAGAACCGACACTGATATTGAATCAAAATAACACTGATCGTGACGTAATCAGTGGCGTCATTTGGAGGCAGGGAGCATGGCCCCCCAAAAAATGAAAAAAATTCATTTATAATGTATTAATGCGCAAAAAATTGCAAACAATTGCCAAAAATATAAAAAAATTGCAAATTTGCCAACATTGGCCATAAAATTTGCCAAAATTGACCAAAATTTGCCAAAATTTTGCACAAAATTTGCCAAATTTTGCACAAAATTTGCCAAATTTTGCAAAAAATGTGCACAAATGCGTAAGATTTGCAAAAAATTGCTAAAATTTGCAAAAAATTTGCAAAAAAATTATCTCGTCCCAAGAAAAGCGTGAAATGACGCTACTGGACGTAATCAATGGTACATGATAGCTATGCCTAATACAAAGGATAAAAGGCTGAAAATAATACTAAGTCCACAAGTGAGCAAATTAGCAAGGGGAATTTGTAATTTGGGGGATTTGTATTTTTGGGGGGGGGAATTGAGCCCGGCTTCAAGGGGGGGATAGAAGCCGCTGATGGTTAGTACCTTGCCACTGCACAGTCATTAGTTCAAATCTAAACCTCAGTTCATAGACTAATGACTGAAACCAACACTGCATAACTAGGTACTCTGATGCTGCAGAAATGGAACAGTGTGTTAAGCATGTAGACTGTAGAGTATCAACATAGAGGAGTACCTGAGTAAAAAACCGGCTCTGGTAACTATAACAGGCAATTAAAGTCTATAATAGCAGTTAAGACCAAGGACAAAAGTCTCAGTAAATCTACAAATGATTTGGTGTTTTTGCTATATATATATATATTTTTTAAATATTAATTTACAGTGTAGTCAACTGCATGGTTATGCTTTGAAAGCATAAATGAAAGTTAAACTGCTTTTTGTAATATATATATATATATATATATATATATATATATATATATATATATATATAATCATCGTCATACATATCAAGATATTCATAGGCTATATTTATTTTAAAATTCTGTTAAAATTTAGCGGATGGCACAAGTCTCACTCCACTTATAGTCACTTTCAACATGATTGGAAAGTTTGGGATAACAGGAGCCTTTGGCATCGTTTTTCTTTATGCACCTGAAATTTTTCCAACAACTGTAAGGTAAGCCTGATTGCATAAACCTTGATAAAGCAGAAAAAGAAGTCATATACACAGAGGCACATAGCTAAGAATCCAGAATACTCTGACAATTTTTAGGCCAAAAGTCTTGACAAGCAAAGAAAGTCATTGACTCAACACTTTAAAGTCTGCTGTCTGGTGCATTTTACTTGATCTAATTGTACCCATACCCCAACAACTCACCAGTTTTGGATGAATCACACAACCAGTCCTGACCCGAATTGGGGGTCTGGCCCCCAAACCTCCCCGTTGCTATGCCAATGCATATACAATAAGACTCGTGCATAAGTAATTTCAGTGCCTTTCCTCTTGCAAGAAAGTTTCAGAAAGTGACAAATATTGTTAATATTTGACTATAGGATTAGCATCTCTTGTATCTTCAGTATCACCACCACCACCACCATCATAATCAACATCATCATTATCATCATTAACCGTAAGCTTGAGCGCTCATTGGCGTCTGATGCAATCATCACAGTTTTGTCCCAATCTTTTCTGTTCACAGCTGACATAGTTCTTGCAGATATTTTCCACACCAATCGCTAATGTCATCACACCATTCCCTGTGTGGCCTTCCTTTCTTGTTGGAACCGGCCATTATTCCCAACATTATAGTCTTGATCTTTAATCATCTTTCATAAGACAAATATGTCCAAAGAGATGCAGTTTCCTCTGTATCATTTTTGCATTAAGGTTTCATTTGCTGGATTTTCTTGTATAGTTCCTCATTGCTGATCTTTTCCACCCATCCAATTCTAAGAATTTTTCTATAGCATTTCCTTTCAAATGCTAAAATTCTTCTCTCCAATTCTTTTGTGATGGTCCAAGTCTTGCATCCATACCAGAAGCTGCTGAAAATACATGTTTCAAGAAACTTCTTTTTTACTCTGAGACTTATAGCTTTGCTCTTCCAGACGTTGTCCATTGCCTACAGATTTCCTAGAAGTTTTGCTGCTCTTATTGAAATCTCTTTCTTGCCATCCAGATCATGTGTCATGCTGCCTCCAAGGTAGGTGAAATTGTCCACATTTCCTAATTAGAATCCATCCACTTTGATCCTTCTTTCAATATCTTTCTGTCCAAACACCATTATTTTTGTTTTTTTCAAAGTTCATTGATAAACCTTAGCACTTTACTTCATTACTTAGCGTCTGCACAGTGTCCTCCAGGCCATCTTCATTTCCTTCAATGATATGACATGATAGGCATATCTCAGGTTGTTTATGTGTAGTCCCTGCACTGCCACACCTTTCTCATGTTCCATTATTATCTTGTCCATCGCTCTTTCCAAGTCAGAGATGAATGTCATGGGTGATATATTGTCACCTTGTCTTGATCCTATGCTTGTCTTGAACCAGTTTCCATCTCTCCACAAATTCTCATGGCTGATTTTGTATTGTTGCTGATATCTTTCAACAGTCTATCAGTTTATGATTTACTCCACAAAACTCTATCATAGCCCAAGTCACTGTCTGATCTATGCTATCAAACGCCTTCTGAAAATCAACAAAGCAGTTGTATACTTGAACATTTTTCCATCTTGCTTTTTCTGCTATCAATTGGAGCACTAGTATGTGTTGTGTTGTGCTTCAATCTTTTCTGAATCCAGCTTGTTCATCTGCAAAGTATTCCTTCATGTGCATCCTAAGTCTCTCAGTTAGTATCAGCATCGGGCCTAACAGTGCTATGGTTCTATAGTTCTTGCATTCCATCATACTTCCTTTCTTGTGTGTTAGTACTAAAATTGACTTTGTCCATTCATCCAGAGCTTTTTCCATGTTCCACACCATATTACATAGATTATACATTTCATCAATAAGCACGTCTCCTCAATGTTTGATCATCTCTCCTGTGATCATGTCTATTCATGGGCTCTTATTAGCTTTTAGATTAATTGCCCTTTCAACTTCTCCTTTTAAGATATTATCTTCACTTTGATCTTCCTCACCCAACAGTGATGTGGCCTTCAGTTTTTTACAAGTTCTTGCCAAGTAATTGGATCAATCTGCGCTTCGTTGGTGTTACAGCCTTGCAATACTGTATTAACTTTAAATGTATTTTCTCAACAGAAGTCAAGCTCTGGGAATTGCGTCACTCTTTGGTCGGCTTGGCAACGTTTTAGCAACCTACACGGCTTACGTGGTAAGTCCACCTTATGAGCAAACTCTTAACCAATGGCTTGTAAACTGTGAGTCATCCGAGACATGAGTTTTTGAAAGTTTAAACTTTTTTGGCTAATGGGTCACAAAACATTTATCAACTTTTGAAATGAGTATTAATCCGGCTTGAAGTAGGTATTGATTGAAATCTTGATATGTGCAGAAAGAAACTATGGCATCATTTACTTCGAAAGGACCTATTCACATGTAACTCAGTAAAGATGCTAAGCAGATATGTCCGTGCCTTATGTCCAGGGTTCGTTAATTCGAATCTCCTCTTAGCCACTAAATATTGATCTTGGTCCAAACATATTCCTGCCTAGAAGGTCAAAGGTGCTGCTGGCTTGACATTTCTGACTGGTTTTCTAGTATGAAAAAGTGCCATGGCTTCCTGGACCATTGTTCGGAATTCTATCGGTCGCTGCAGGCCTTCTGGTCATTCTTCTCCCCGAGACACACAACAGACCACTGCCACAGACAATCCAAGAAGTAGAGCAGTGGTCGTCGAAAAAGAAACTAGACACGGAACAAAGAGACGAACAGGAATTGCAACCAGCAGAAAATGAGAAATCAGAAAATAAACTAGCTTAGCATTTGTCAATACTGGCGCTACATGATCTGACAAAATTTAGCATTGCAATATAACGTATAACAATGTGTTGCCAGGTCTTTGGCAGATGACAGATGACAATAGAGAAGTTGTGACTGTAGATTTGTGTTATTTAATCTGTTTGCCATATGGAGTTTGGTTAAAGGTTTCCCTTCTGTAGGTGACATTGTTCTGTGCAAAAAAATTTTTGCTGCTGAAATAATGGTGACGTTATTTTTTCACTGGTGAATAAAGCATCTTAAAGCACTAAAGTGCCTTCCAAAACAGAACTGAAAATACTGTAGACATGCAGTTAAATCGAGATTATTTTTGACACAATTATTGCAAAATCGTAATACGTTATGCTGCAGTTTAAAAGTTGATGTTTTGTATAATTGAAAAGTGTATAGTAAATATATAGTATAGTAACATCATGGCTGTCCAAAGTAAAGAAGTGAAAACATGTTATCATCAAGCAAGTTTCATCTGGTTTTATTATACAGTTATGTATAGAATGTGCCAAGTTGTGTACTCATAACTGTTCTGTGAAGGCACAATCAATATGCTGGTATAACTCTTGAATGCAGTAAAAATGTAATCAGCCTTATCGTAATGCAGTGCCTGACGATTATGTTATGTTAATCATTGTTAAACCATTCTTTTCACTTGCAGCAATGTATAATATATTTGCATAAATGTATGTAGATTTCAACCTGTATTTTGTCTATGGTGAATAGAACTTAGAAAGTTGGTAATAACAAAGTGATGTATCCTATTTTGAAAATGAGCTTATCTGGTCTCGTTATCATCAACCTGTAGACCGACTTTCAAATCCATAACAGAAGTGGTTTTACCACAGCTGATCCAAGGCAACAATTCTGCGTCAACTTCTTTAAGAACTGAATTCTTAAACCATTAACATTAGATTATTTTAGTGCCTTAGAAGTTTTTACTATATTAACTTAGAAATATATTTTTCTATTTGATGTATTTACTGAAACTGTGTTAGAATTCTATTATGTTCTAAAGTTCTTGTTTATGCCTACAGCAGAAGTTTGTCAAATTTTATTTTAAACGTCTTGCTGCAATATTTTGTATCTTGATCACTTCCAAGATTAGATTGCTTTGCATGTAGTAGGCAAGACTGCAACAAAGTATTTGGATATCAAAGTCACAACAATGTAGCACAGACGGCATGTTCCTGCAATCTGTGGGCCACAACTTTAAATCCTGAATATCACTTTTGGCTCATCATCTTTCAAAACAATGTTCACCCTTTGAACTTACAGAGCATAAAATGTACTGAAAGGAAATTCAACACAGGTCCACAAGAAATGTACAGTATGATCACCTTTACCGTTGGCCTATCCTATGATGCGACATGCAAATGGTAATAATCTAAATGTAAGAGGCACAGAAACAGGGCTTTTTATGTAAAAGTTATTTTTTGGAATGCAATAGTCAGCAGTAAGTTGTCAGCATGTCATAGCAGCCGTACAAGTATTCTAATTGTTTGGACCATTGCTAAATTAAAAGGTATGATAAGAAAATTGAAAAGAGACGGCAATCATATATAGTTCAAATGTTCTATTTTTGTAATATAATGTTGCAATAAAAAAATTACGCCAGTCTTCATATTTTCCGGCACGCCGTTCCACGGTTCCACCTCATTCTGGTACAAAAAAGCCCTGCACAGAAATATACTGTAGTTGACAATAGGATTGGAGTGAAGGGTTGTCACCATCATCAAAGAAAACCTGTTTGGGTTCAGGTCTTTTGTGCAAGGAATATTATTGTGAACATGACATTGCTCTTGTGCCAAGTTAATACATACACACACTAGCTATTTATATTGTGCCTGTTCAATTGATGTTTACAGGCACATTACAATATGAATAATAAGCATATTTATTTAGTCATTTGTCAGAGAATTTCTTCAAATAGATTAGCTTTTTTTACATATCTAGGGCCTACATACCTTCTATTTAACAGGCCTTCAATAGGCTTCTCTCACAGAGTGAATTAATTATAAAACTTAATTTTGATGTCTATAAAACCTGTTGCAGGCTTATAATGAACCAGATATCTTAACTAGGAGGCAATATCCTGCGGAAAACAATCACTATAATAGGATGGAAATATCCCAGCCTAATTTTAAGGGTTAAATTTTTCTCACTAACATTGCAACCCCCACTTTTTAGACCCACCGGCCGCCACTGGCTGGGTGGGAGGATAAATCATAACTTCAGTGACAAAATAAGTTGTGACAAATAATAATAATAACAATAATAATAATAATATGATGGTGGATGCCATAATTTAAGCTATGAAAAAGACTTCAAAATTGTGGATTGACAACAAAGAAAGCAGAAAAGAGGGGGATTTGATAGAAGCATACAAAATAATGACGGGGGAAGTAGCTGCGCAATATGATCGATTCTTTGCATTAGGGGCTGTCCATTAATTACATCACCAAAATAGGGGAGGGGTTCTGAAAAACTTTGACAGTTGGTGACAGGGGGAGGGGTCATGAGAAGTTGACATCAACAATTTCATTTTTTACAAATGATAAAAAATAGGAAATTTCATGGAATACTATTTATTACAACAGAAAAAAGCCTGACAAGCAAAAAAAGGTCATCACCACATTTTGATGCTTGATGAACAAAAGAAAGGGGAAAATGGTCATCACTGCCTGCAAAAATAATAACCTAAACTTTTAGGCAATCCGTCACTGATCTTAGTGGGGGATCAAAAGTTTTTGACATAATTATAGGGCAGTCACTGAAAGTTGACAGTTGTTGACAATGGGACAGGGGGTCAAAAATTGCCCAAAAATTGTTACGTAATTAATGGACAGCCCCTTAGCACACCATAGCAGCACAAGAGGCCACTAATGGAAATTGTTCAAGAAGAGGGTGGGACCAAGGAAGAAAACTTTTTGGGCAAGGGCCGGTGGACAAATAGAACAGTCTGGATGAAGAGGCAGTAGCAGTTGAAGCAATTTACATGGATTCAAAAGTTATCCTGGAAAACTAGGTTATTAAATGTAGAAGGTTATTATGGTGGCTTTCACACAGCCTCACTGTAAATGAAAATTTTCCAAGTGGAAAAGAAGACGGATCAAACTGCAGAACAAGGGCATTGATTCTATCATGAGTCTTTTTCTTTAGTGGTTTGATCAGTTTCACTTAAGCAGTATAGTAGAAGCTGTAACGTCCCAACCACTGGCCCTTTGGATAATTAAATGACCCTGCATGAATGACCCCACCTTTGGCTATGGCTACTTCATTTTAAGATTAAGCGCCTAGGAATAAGGAGCTACTTCGGTGCTGATTTTGAAAGCGCTATAGAAATTAACGAGATTTTACTTACTTACCTACCAAATTCAAAATCTTGCCATATTAGCAACATTAATTACAGTGAGAATTAAAGGACAGCTAAAGAGTTAGAGAACACATTAAAAACACAAAAATTCCAGTAGAAGCTCATGTTACTTAATCATCCAGATCAGCAACAGGTCTAGTTCCGATTTTAAGCAATGTACAGTAATTTCCATTGGCAGTGTTACTGTCACACATTGATCACAAGATGCATGTACAATGCTTAGAATTCTATTATATTAAACATAGATCTACATCTTCTATACACCTGAAATTAATTTTATGCAGAAGACAAAGTGAAACAAAAATCAAATCGGCAGATAAGGACTCAAAGGAAATGTGTGAATCAACAATAATACAACATCAAACAAAAATTAGATAAGCAACAAAAGCATTAATAGAAATATTGCATATTTATGCACTTGCTTACAGAAACTGATAGCAGGTGAGAAAGAATGTGAAACACAACAAGGTCACATATTCATGGTTAAGGCCACATTGGAATCCCATTACTACAGAATAAAGTAGAAACCTGTTAAAATTAACTTAGTTAAAGGTAGCTTAGGATATAGTGAACAAAATCTGCAGATTGCTTTATGGATTTTATTAACCCTAATAACACAAAAATACCAACTTAAGATAATGGCAAAAGGTCATGACACACCTTAAAAAAGATTTAGAGGCGCTGTACAGGAGATTCTGGAGGGCAACACTCATGCCACACAGAAACTACCGGTTTAGCATTAGATTATGGCAGCTAATATACAGTACATCTTTTTAAAAATAATAACAGATGAACATATATTATTATAACAACAACTATAAAGACAGCCAAAATAGAGACAAATCAGTGTTTTAGATGTACTCTGCAAAATGAACAACTGAAAAATTCAATTCACAAAAAATCTGAAAATGCTAACAAGTCTTTAAAGACAATAACTAAATAATTAAAGTCTTTAAAGACAATAACTGCTAATTTATATGAAATCCATCATCGTATTATGACCAAATCACTTGTATATTTTATCAGAATGCAGACCGCACCTATTTTCTAGCAACTTCTCCCCATAAATTAAACTCTACAAACAATAATCTCACTCCTCTAACCCTTGTTGGTAAAAAACCTGAATGCTGCATAATTTAATACAATACATTTGAACAGTCACATACAGTTAAACTCGCTTGTTGTAATTCCTTTCAAAGTGAATCTTCTTATCGCTATACAAACTATTTTATCCCCCACTGTACAACCATTCGTGAGTGCTATTCGACTCCAGATTAAACTCATCTTTGTTTTAGGTCACATAATTTGAAGTGCGAAAAGTACCAATAAACAGATATCAATGATGATGCAGTTATGTGCCATGTTACCAGAACAAACAATTAAACGATATAATGAAACACTTGCAGACAGTAAGCACAGTTTGTTACCAACTGTTCTATTTAAATACACATATTGCAGTAGAACAACTAAATATAATCACAAGAACTATTTCAGCATATGCACCACGTGAACAAATAACAGGATTTTAACCCTTAAACACTGCCAGATTCTTTTTAACTATATGCAATGTAGGTAACCAAGCATACCTGGTTCCAGCGGTTAAAGGGTTAAAGTATCAATTAGCTGCAGCTTCTCAAGATATACTATCAATTATAATCTGCTAAATACTGTAACGTGCCTATTGGCCAATGGCCTAACAAAAGTCAAACACTGACTTCTTAAAACTAATGTATACCATTTGATAAATGTTAATCAGCAAAATAAACGAAAAATGCACTGGTTTATAGAGGCATCACGTTCTTTAAAATTGTGCATGAAATGAACACGGGCCCAATCTACAAAAACTTTGCTGGAATGACACTGGTGTCAGTAAAATAATGCTCAAACCATCAAAACACTAACTAAAATTATCGTTCAAATGAAAACTATGGTATAGATGTTCAAGGCGAACTTAATTCACATTTGGATAAAGTACATATAATGCAAAGGTAAGCAAGACGAAAATAAAAGTGCAGAGAGTAGCACACAAGCGCACGCTTGAGATGCCCAATTCTTAATCATACAATTATTGTGCAAAATAAGTCACAAAAATATATAATTCTGGTCTCAGAAATATCACATTCACAACAAAGAAAATCAATTGACATGCTCGAGTGCATTGACATGAAATATATTTAGCCTAGCGTATATACATTCTCTGCTAAATAAAAGAGTTCAAATATTTTCATCTAGAAGATTTAATCTCGAACTGGATGATTCTTTGTAGCAGACATCAGAACGCTTAGGATTTTATCCAGTGGGCCACGAAACCATCCAGTTGTATTTGGCATTGCGAAATCGCTCAAATGCTGTCGGACGGCAGCCAAAGCCCGCTGACGATGAGAAACTTTTACCGTCGAGACGAGTTTCATGTCGATGTTGAATAAACGTGCCTGCTTCAGCCTCTTGTGAGGAAACCTGGAAGCGCCGACTTTAACCCGAAACTCGCCGACGTCGGACTCGGTGTCCGTGAACGCATATACGTAACCAAAGTCACGTCCGCCTGATTCCTTGGTCGCCTCCTTTCCAATCTCGTTCTCAATCTCCGTAACATCTGCAAAGTCGTCGTCAACGAGCTCGTTGTCGAGATCGCTGTCGTAATTCTCCAGGACATCTGCGCTGCACCTCGGGCCAGTGAAAGTGGCGTCTGTTTTGGTATTAACATCTGCTTGGACTGCACTGGGTCCAGTGCCATCTCTCATTTTGCTTCTGTTCAACAAGTCTTCTGGGTTATTTGAGGTTGGATTCCTTTCACCATCGACGCCCTCTAACAGCGACAATGACGGGCTTTCTTTTGCACATTTCGCACTCTCTTCTTCAGCACTTCTAGGTTCCTGCCTTTCCAATAATTCTTCATTATCTGCATACATTGCTTTAGTCAAAACACTAGGATGTTCCTCTGGTGGAAGCAGTCTGTCTTCAGATAAAGTTTTGTCATGAGAAACTGCATCTTTAGAATGAATGCCATCAGATGATTCAACAGCAACATTAGTCAAACCACATGCTGCATTTTTCATACCATGGTCCTTTAGTTCTTCATGTTCTACAGCATTTTCAGTATTCACAGCTTTCTTTACCACTTTTCCAACGTCTGGTTTCTTCGCCTTAACGGGTTTGAGATCTTGACCGGTTTTTGTTTCACTGGGTCTCACCACGGAGCTGTCATGTCCAATCAATGTACGATCGTTCTGCTTACTTGCAACTTCAGTTTTCTTTTTAATGGCAGCATTGCTTCCATTCGCAACGACACTTGAAATCTCTTTCGCCTGCTCGTCGCATTTTTCAGTTATTCTGTCACCTTGACCTTTTTCACCAGAAACTTTGTCCAGGCTTTCATCAGATCTCTTGCTACCATTCAGCTTCGATGAATCACCCAACTTACCAGCTTTCTTGACGACTCCTTCTCCGTCAAGTTTCTGACCACTACTGTTAGTTCCCGCATATTTCGATTCAGTGGTACCGTGGAAAGAAATGTCACCATTATAATTAGCTTCCTCGCATTCTTCTGGATCGTACGAACATGCGGATAGCTGGTCACAACCAGCGCAGTCGTCTTCACCGTCGGACAACAAGACGTCCTGAAGCGGACGGTTTATGCGCTCAAGGACACGACTTCCGATTCCCGGTCGACTTATTCCGGTGCGCCAGGCGCTGAAGTTCTGCTCCGGCTCTTTTATTTCATGCGACAAGGAGTCGTACGACAGGCCTTTCTTGTGAAGCGCCTTCACAAATGCACGTGCATCCTTTTGCGACGTCACAGGAAAGTGAAAGGCTTCGCTCGACTCTTCAAACACCTGCAATATGACTTCGTCCAGCACAAGTTCCTCTGACGTCACCATCTCAGAGTCTAACAGAAATTCCAATCGTTAACAACCTAGACATAAGAAAGCCATGCTGCAAAGAGTAAAACAAAGGAAACTCCATCTATTTGGACACACATGCAGAATTAAAGCGGACAGAAAGATCAAAGCTCTATTAATGTTTGGAATAGTGGAGGGTGCCAATAAGAAAGGACGAATGGTGTGATGGTATTGGAAAATGGTGTGGAAGCAGTTTACAGCAGGGGTATTTGATTAAATTTCATGAAGGACCATGTGCTTTTGAGATCAGCGCTATATATAGAAGTTCATAAATAATAGAAAACTGGTAAGTTGAAAATGAGATGTTAAAAATTATTTCATAGGTATCAGAAAAAATGTATAAATTCAATATTCATTTTCGCGAGGGTTGCTTCATAAATTCCACCATTTTCTGTCTTCCTCTTCTTCTAGGTCCATTCCATTTTCCCAGCATAATTTATGCTTTTTCAGAGTGTCTCTGGTCCTTATATATATATATATATATATATATATATATATATATATATATATATGTTCAAAGTACCTCAATCTCTGTCCTGGCTTTCTGGCTTCCAGTGAGACCTCTGGTTTTATTATATAAGACACACACACATACATATAGATACACACATGTATATGTGTGTGTGCAAGATCTATTCCCAATAATCATTAAAAATAAAAAGGAGTTATAGTTGATTCAAAAAAGAAACTTGAGCTTCAAAAACCTTACAGAACAACTGCTATACTTAACAAATACATTACAAGCCAAAATTCTTACAAAGGGTATTTCTGATGCAAAGCAAAGCACATTCTAAAATGCAAATTGATGATTTACACATGCTTGTCTTCATGAAAGCATAAAATTCACATCTTTGGCTAGAACAAGTTCTCAGAAAAGTAGGGACATTCATAATCAACAATCATCAGACTCAGCTACCCATGTTTCTTGTAAAGCGCCTTTGACTTTGGCCCTTGCCATGCTACGGCGCTATATAAATTGTCAAGAACAATAACAATAGCAATAACAATAATACTGCACAACTCCCACAAATGAACAACGATAAATGTCTTATCAGCAGAAAGTACCCAGTAATATGTTGCCAACATCACATAGGCACATGACATAGCTCCCACACCCATAGACACCAGAAACCTCACACATGGAACAAATTCCAAATTAATTCACACCCTGAGGGTAAGCTTCAGCTAAATCTTCGGTCACTTCACCTTTATACTATTCCAATAATATAGGCAGCTAATTTCTAACCTCTGCATTTTGAACTCAATAATCTTGGCCACAACCATTCCCTTCTTATTACTCATCAGAAATCCTATCAACATAACTGGAATTACACAATAGTGCAATTCAATTTAGGTGACCGGACAATTCGGAGACGGACAAGACGGACAATTTGGAGACGGACAATTCGGAGAAGGATAAAAATCGCCCCAAAAGTTGTAAAAAGTTGTAAAACTGTTTTAAAATATGACTTTTTATAATGGTTAGGGTTAGGGTGAGGTTTAGGGTTAGAGTTAAGGTTAGAGTTAGGGTTAAACTGTGCTCCGAATTGTCCGCTCCGAATTGTCCGTCTCCGAATTGTCCTAGAACCTCAATTTATGTCTCATCACAGAAATCAATACTGTAATATACTGAAGCCTTCTGTAAAACACAAGGTTGAAAATCAAATAGTTCACAGTAATACTTTATCACTGACCTTTCCACAGTCAATAAAAATTGTGCAAGCAACACACATTAGATGCAGCAGTTTATGGTAAAATAAAATTCTATGGAGAAAAATACACAGTGTATGTAGGCAATGTACTTAGAACTAGAATACCATGCTAACACTAGAGAGATGATGATATATATATATAAATATATATATATATATATATATATATATATATATATATATATATATATACACACACAGATACATATATATATATATGCATGTATAGATATGTATATATACATAATATATGTATACATCGTGATCACAAAAATCGGGACCCCCTAGATTAATGAGTATAACTCAATGAAAAGTCAACTAATAATATTCAACAAAGTTGTAGTACATGTACTTTAGATAGTCCTAATGATATTCCACTCATAGTTTGTGTTCAAACAGTCCGCAATTTGCTGCAATACATGCACGAAGATGCCTATGCCGTTGCTTGACTGACGCATCAATGATGCCTTGATCAAATTCGTTCCACACTTGCATGATACGTTGTCGCAGGTCCTCAATATCACGAACTTTTGTTCGGTGAACACGCTCCTGCATAACACTCCAAATTTTTTAATCCAACGGATTCAAATCCGGGCTGTTGGGTGGCCAGAGAGTAGGCGGAATGAAGTCCGGCGTTTCGTTACCTCAACTGTCTCTCGAGCTCTGTGTGCCGGTGCGCCGTCCTGTTGGAATGTGTAATAATCTGAGAAAGTTCGGATGTCTGGCAGCAGTCCCTGCATCAGTCAAACGTCTCTGTAATACTGTCCGTTAATTTCACCCCCGGCTTGACGAAGTGAATAGCTGTACGACCGAGAGCTGAAACACCAACTGATACCATTAAGGACTTGGTGAAAGTCGGACGAATGCGCAGAAGACGTGCGCCAGTGATGTCTTTCTTTCTTGTACCAGCTGCAGCGTAGAGACGGTCATTTTGATTGTTGCTTGGGGCTGCCACGGTGAATATCTTTTCATCCGTAAACCAAATGAAATTCACCATTGCAGCTGGATAACGCCGTAGCAACGACTGCGAACGGTCAAGCCTTGCTTGCATGTTTGCCTCGGTCAGTTCATGTGCTTTTCTTTAAGCACTTCAGACGCAAATCCCGTTTCACAATGTTATTCACTGATGGCTGGGAAATACCAAGCTCACGTGAGATTTGTCTCTGTGTTCTGTGTGTCTGGGGATTGCCATTTTGACTTAGCACTAGTTCTTCAACGTCGTTAATGTTGTCAGCAGTGCGTACTGTCCGTCTGCGGCCGCTACCAGGGCATCTTGCAGCGGTTCCGGTAGTGTCTATCTTTCTTATAAGTTTTTTTAAATCCACCTAACGACCATCCCTTTTGAGAAAACTCTTTAAGAAATTTCTTAACGCCATATTGTTTGTTTTGACTTAAAAAACTTTATTGAAATCTTGTCCTCTTCACTGAATGCTATTTTTATAATTTTTGTATGCTACCGGAAATGATGCAACATTTTATTTAATGATTAAAAGCAAGTAAGTAATTCACACGAAATATTTTTTGAGGATAGAAACTGCTTCCTAGGCCTACTATAATTAAAATTTCAGCATGATTGGTCGAAAGGTTGTTAAGTTATACTCATTAATCTAGGGGGTCCCGATTTTCGTGATCACGGTGTAGACATGTATGTAAACATATGTATATATGTACAGATAGATAGACAGACTGATTGAAGTTTGAACAGGACAAGCAGTGGACATGTGCCAAGTGATTGGTCAAGGAAAACCAAATATCACTCCTCCAAAAGCAAACACCTATCTATCAACCGGTTTGATCAACTCTAGAAGCCTCCCACTTCTTCCTGGTACTGGTACTACCATTGTTTAAACAGTCAGATCCTACAAGTCAATCTCCACACTCAAGAGATTGGATATATGCATAAAATCCAAGCATGTTTTGCTCAGGATCCTTCTGGCCCCTTATAATGGCTTCGGAAAATGTCTACAGCTCCTTCTGAGTAAATAAACTTCACAAGCCCATAAATACCATAAGCATTGTATAATGGTTTAGTAACATGCTGTCATAATAATATTATACTAGTTTGTCTAATCAAAACTGGTGTATAGCCCTGAGCAGGAATGCTGCACTGTGACCCATGGGCCACGGGGTCAACAAACATCAGGGTCCAATTCTGTAGCCCCCCTGTATGTCACTGGTTCTGCAGTTTGCTCTAAAGATATCTGTCTCCACTGCTTTATCTCTATTACACATAATTGGTAATTACACCAGCAATGGAGAAAATTTGCTCAAAAAGTGTGGCATTACTGCAGTAATGGATTCTTGTCGTTCGGTAAAACTGTGGGGATGGAGGTATTTACCAGAGATGTAGCAAGTACACAATGCTTGTACAAGTACAAGTACCTGGCCTAGTACAAGTACAAGTTTGCATTCAAAAAGTTAATAATAATACCTGGCCTCTGAGTACAAGACACTTGGCCTCCAGTACAAGTACAAGTACAAGTACCTGGCCTCCAGTTACAAGTACCTTTTACTAGTACAAGCACAAGTACTGAAGCCTCAAGTACAAGTACCAAGCCTCGAGTACAAGTACAAGTACCGATCCTCATAGCCAAATAAAAACAGCAAGTAGGCCTACACTTTATTAACGGGTAGCTGTTTGTCACGGTTCTTGAATAAAATGGTGCTAGAACAGAATGTCCGAGGACAAAATGTCACGAAAAAAATGTCACGGACAAAATTTCATGGGGATAAAATGTCAGCGGAAAAAATGTCAGCGGACAAAATGTCATCCTAACTCTAACCCTAACACTAACCCTAACCCTAAACGTGACATTTTGTCCGCTGACATTTTGTCCCCATGACATTTTCTACATGACATTTTGTCCGTGACATTTTGTCCTCGGACAGTTTGTCCGGCCACGAATAAAATTGACACTATTAGCATCTATCATAAATATCGTTGAGTTCCAGGTACTTGACCATCTGTGAGGATGTGCTTGTCATTAGCCTAAAGGAACAGCATTACTGGTACCATTGAAGTACATGTAGCCAGATATGTAGCAAGTACACAATGCTTTACAAGTACAAGTACAGTACCTGGCCTCAGTACAAGTACAAGTACTTGCATTCCAAAAACTCCAGTACAAGTACAAGTACAAGTACCTGGCCTCCAGTACAAGTACAAGTACAAGTATAAAAGTCTAGTACAAGTACAAAAACTACAAGTATTTACTATGGTAATACTGTGGTAACGGTATCAATATTATGAAGTTAATAATAATAATATTGATGACAGTCCGTAGGTGTTCTTGTTTTTCTGCATGAAGAGTATTTAGTAACCCAGTAGGTTATTTGTTATGTGGGTGCAATTAATACACGGCACCAGAGCAGTCGACTGACTTAGCAATGTCCTATGAGTACTGTCTAGTATAATTTATTTTTCACGTGTCCTTTTAATTTGTATTGTTTTGATTATGTGACTTGCTATTTTGCTTTGCTCAAAGTTAAAAACAGAAAAATGTGGTATCAATAAATTGATCAAAAGTAAAATTGAGTGAATATCATATCAAAAGTATAACAAAGTGAGTAATGTGTGGCCAGGCTATGAGAAGGGTGCACAATGGAGGACCACCACACTCAGCTGAGTTTTGATGGCATTGTCAATCTTTTTTTGTTCATGAAAATTACCATTTAACAGTCGAAAACTTGACATTCTAATTTAGAAGCAAAAACAGTAGTGTATTATTATAAGAGTTTTTGTTAATGCACGTTAACGGCTTACTGTGAGGATGATGAGGAGACGGAAAAGGCTGATGGGATGGGAACAAATGCTCCAGGGATGGAGAGAGAATAGGAGAAGCAATGCTTGGATGGCATGGGGACAGAGGAAAAATGTCTGGGTGTGGGGTGGGGATGGGGATAAAAAGTTGTCCCTGTGTCACTTTCTACTGTTAACACCTCTAAAGCCACAATCCTTTCCTTCAATCAATCAGGTTTCTTCAATCAATTTATTGTGACAGAATTTTATGTGACAACTGCTCAGGAAAATAACTCATCAATTTGAACACTAGATGTCTGTACACAGGTGGACCTATTTTCTATAGCTTGCATGTGCTTAAAAGAAATTCAGGTTATGAATTCTTTTCTACAGTACTGAAATAATTTATCTTTAACATCATCAATAATACTTGCTGAGAGACAGAGACAGAGACAGAGAGAGAGAGAGAGAGAGAGAGAGACAGACAGAGAGAGAGAGAGAGAGAGAGAGAAAGTCATTCTGTTATTAAAGATTCAATTAAATAGCAAAGCACAAAGTTCAACACAGCTGCTAGTGCATTCATCACCACACACCTATGATCAATTCAATTACATTCCAGTACAGAACCTTGCATAAACAGCCTGCTATTAATATCCTACAGGCATGTACAAAGTCATTGTCTGGTATTTGGCCTTAAACAGAATTCAATGCCTATCTACAATGAAAATGACAGTCATTGGCTATGACCTGCTCCCAGACCACCATAATAAACCACTACAATGTGTAAAGCCTATTCTTGTTCAGCTAGCCACTGATAGCTAGTCACCTAGATTATTGCAATACCCTGTTTGAAAGTGGCACCATAGAAGTTTATTTTTAATTTTACCCACGCATTGGCAAAAATACACTGAGGCCGATCATATTTACTACTGAATGAGAACTGAACAAAGTAAAAATTTTCAATATTTAAATGAGCTATATTGGGGCTTTATGTACAACAATTCTTTCAATCTACCTGCTACTCAAGCTACTGGTTCAAAAGAAATTGTGTCATGATCAGTCAGCCAATGTACATCAATGGTAGACCACAAATACCTTTCATTTAATTTCCCATTTGTGGGTTGATTCTGTTTTTCAAATGAGTCATATACAGTGAAATCCGCTTAATTGCATAGTTGCCGTGCAAGCCTTGCTTATGCGATTAACTGGGCTATGCGAATAACAGGGACGTCTGATAATTAATTGTACGCACAAAACACTGGTTCAGGTTTTTATGTTGTTATGCGATTAAGTGGGATCCACTGTATTGCACCTCCGTGACCCTACCTGATCTTTATATGACCTCAAATACCACAGGCATACATCCCACAGCTGTGCAATTACCGTATATCCTCTCTGCTGAGTTTGGCAATAAATTTGCCCGCACTTGTGATGATTACCGTGCACATTGTATATTAGCATTTTATGATTTCTGTGCTGAAAAATTATGTATGTATGCTTTCATTCTTGCATCTTAAAAGTCCAATGCCACATACTGATGTCTACTCTAACCAGGCCTAGCACCGGGTATAGTATATAATAATGACTTCCATATAATAATGACTGAGGAGTTATTATTATATAGTGTTATTATATATATATAATAATTACGGGGGAGTTATTGTTATAAGGGAGTTAATATAATATGCTACACCGGCTCTAAAAACTGTCACCTGTATTTTATAGCATTATATTATCATCAAATTATTCATATCCTCTATTGGGTAATTAGCAAGCACATAAAACTGCATTATTTCATTGCTATCATTTATCAACAGTTTCGTTGAAATGCTAAGACATTTCCCACATGCGTACCTCATAAAGTTAGCAAATCCCAATAAAACACTCATCTTGAATAGCAGATAAATGATGTTTTATAGTTTGTTCTGGTGTCCTAAAGTGACTTTATAAAGGAGTAAATTGTTAACACAGATGAATGTGTAATGGTTCAAAATGCAACCAAATATAAAAGGTATCATGCTTTGTTCTTGATATTTATAAGCAGAAAAGCAAATGATAAGAACTATTACAATGACAATGATACACAAAAAGCAGCATGGATAGGGATAGACAAAAGCTTATAAGAAAGGTTGTTTGTACCGGGGAACAAATTTGCCGCCTTTAATTTCCATGACATCAGCCGAACGGGGCAGTAAAGTCCTAATAGTAAGACTAATATCATGACTTCCTTCCACCAATTAAGCACCTGATGGCACCTGGGGCGGAAGATGGCAGAGTGGGCTACGTGCTGAAGCGTCAGGCTGATGGAGCGGGTTCAAGCCCCGTTAGTGCCCCTAGTGGCTTTCACACAGGCAGTAATGCCTCCTAAGCCACTTTAAATCATGCTAAGTAAAGATGCTCCACTCTGTGAGCACCTAGGAGAAGATACACCCTAAAAGTTTCTGCCTTGGCTGAAATCAGAAACCCAGACTTCCGGCTGAATAGACACTGGATCACAACCTACACCGGAGACCACCTCAAATACCTGGTACACACATCTGAAGCCTGTATAGTAGTCTCAGAGCAACAGTCTGGTATTTGGAACTCACACAAATATGCAGATACCACAATCAACTGTATATAAACACCTCAAGGTTTTTTTGCTAAACTCAAATAATTTCTTTTCAAACAATCATTTCCTCCATAGCTGTAACATCCCAACCACTGGCCCTTTGGATTAAATGACCCGGCATGAATGACCGCAACTTTGGGTATATAGCTACTTCATTCTAAGATTAAGCACCTAGGAATAAGGTGCTACTTTGGTGCTGCTTTTGAAAGCACTATAGAAATTAACGAGCTTTTACTTACTTATGGTGACAGCATATAATGTCATGCCTTGCCACTTAACTTGGAAAACTTTCTAGCAGTATGAGCTTTTGGAACAATGACTTTTTCTGATCTCAACAACTCATCTCCATTAACCTTTCCATACCAAAGACTACATCACACAAACTGTCAAACCACCTGCTGCATTTGCACCTGGATAATTAGTTTTAGCCAGAGAGCTCCAGATATTGTCAATCTCTTTTTGCCTTTCACAATCTGCAATCTGATTCAGCAAAGACATCAGAGGTGAATGATATAAAAAGTAAAACTGACAGTGCCACCACTGCCATACGCTGTAGTATTCTTCTCACACCTATAAACCAGTGGCTCTTAAACTTGTTTGAGGTATCGAACAACACCAGTTTCATATGTACATTCACGGAACCCTTCTTCATGTAAAATTAATATATATATATATATATATATATATATATATATATATATATATATGACCTCCGTCCGCCAACCCCAGACGGACTCACTGAACCCATAGGGTTCAATCTAACCCAGTTTAAGAACCACTGCCATAAACTGACAAAGAAATTTGGAGTGTCAGTGAAATCTGAAATACTGCTTCAATTGAGTTTTCATCTCTAATCACCGAAGTAAATGAAGAAATATGGAAAGAACTACCAGAATACAAACAGATTCTGGGTCCAAGGCAGTCTGACTCATGAAAGCTGTGAGTAATCAATCTACATAAGGCACTGGTGTCCATCCACTTCAAGCATTGCACACATTTTATTATACATGTTGAGTCAGAGTCAAAATTCACATGAAATTGTTAAGCAATGTGCAAAGGCTTATTCTGATAATAAGGAGATCAGTTGCCAAAAGAACATTGGCTGAAATGTATAAGTAATTAGACCAGGGGACAGAGGTGGCAAAACTTTTTCAGATTGTGTGCCAATAATTTCAGTTTCAAAAAGAAAAATATTGCTGTGTGCCAAGTAGACCAACCAATTATGCTAACTTGAGATTTCAATGATTTTGTATTGTAATACAAATAATTAATTCGTTTTATCCCAGCATCATAACATGCCACTCACAATCGTCTCACGTGCCACTTTGGGCATGCGCCAGCCCTGAATTAGACTGCACTTCCTTGTGGTCATCACAAAACATTCCACTTAACTGAACTTTTGCACAGTGTATTCATTAATCGATAAAACCAGCATTCAAAATCAATTCCAAGATTAACTTGTGCATCAACAATTTGGTTCAAAAATTCAATACTGTCAAACTTTGAGGTAATTTAAAATGGCCATAAATTTACCTTCTTTTTACCTAAAGAGAATCACATTTAATGTAAGTGATGTTAAAATAAATACTTAAATTTTTGTCTACTCATTACACTCTGACCTATGCAACACACTCATTCCTATTATGAGTAGGCACATTTTTATTGCTAATATTAATTGATGCTTCAAAAGTTCATGCCACAGTTCAAAAATGCAGGAAGAATTATTCTGGTCAGCCAACATGAAACCTCAAAAACTGTAAAAATTTGGAGATGGCCTTATTTTTCTTGACAGCACTTGTGTGACTATAAAAATGCAGAATCACCAAAATTACTCTGAAAAATGTGGGCAAACTTATCACTAAAAGAAAATTCCTGTCTGTAGCAATGGTCTGACTGTAAATGAACTGTAACTACCGGTAATCAACTGAACCAATTGGACTAACATTGAGATTATTTCAAAATTCTCACACAATGTCACATATGGTTGACTTGCAGAAAATGAGCACTATTCATTATTCTAAAATGTGTGTGTGTGTGTGTGTGTGTGCATGCATACATACATATATGCATATAAGCATATATACATTTCGTATTGCAAAACTCTAACACACCATGCTGCAAGGAAAACAAACTAAAAAAAGTCAAACATAATGTGCAAAATAATATATTCATGAGCATACTGCAATTATGTCATGAGAATAAAAGAATAGAAGGTATTGTCAGTTTAAGTGTCAGAAATGCCTTGAAGCAGCTACATAAAAGGTCACAAAATAGACTACAGTTAAATACCTACACCTCCACTGTTGTAAATTTAACATGACATCTGACACCCTTAAGGAATGACAGTGTAATTTACAACACAAGGTAGTTTCTCTTAACATCACCCTCAGGAACTGCAAGTTGCAACATGAAAGAATCTATAATACCAATCCACTAACACCAGTCACTCAATATACATCACTTCTCATGATTACAAGTTGTGATTAGCTCCTGCAAGCACTTCATGTCATTGGTAATTGCGGGATCATTAATATTTACATTTTTGTTTACCTTTTTGTCCTGTCATTTTCTACTTATTACAAGTGCTCTAAAACAGCCTGAAGCTCACTTTTTACTTGAATACTAACAGATCAAATGATTGTATCTTCAGAATCACTGTATACTGAAGACATTTAACAGCAATGGCTCATAATATATATCTTAAACCTTGATATGACACCAATTCATCATTACTAAAGATTTTCAGACAAGCTGCAGTGAAATAAAAAGTAGTAAATAAATAAATAAATATATATATATATATATATATATATATATATACTGATAATTCATCACCCAATTCTAAATAATAATTAATAAAAATTAATGCTCTTAACCTCTTTAGCGTTTGCCCGAATCCAGCTCGTCGAAGATATATGTTTGCCCGAGTCCAGTTCGTCATGAACTTCACAGACCCGTATCTATATGTAAAGCTAGCATCAAAAGCGATCTAGGCATTTATTGACATATTCTGCGTTCAATGAGCCAGTCTATTCCTAAAAATAGAATAGTTGAGGCTGGAAGACCGTTGTTGTTTGAAAAGATGGCTTCGAGAAAGAGGTTAGCGGCGGCTGAAGCTTTGGAGATGGTCATGGAATCGCCAAATCGGACGATGATCTCTCCGTTCAAGACACCGACGATGATGTTATGTGGAGCGGTGACGGCGGTCCTCGGAAAAGTTCCGGGGAGCCGAGAGGGGAGTGCAGGTCTCGTCGCTGTCTGTCCCCAGATCTTTTTTTAAAGTCGACATTCCTCCCACCAAATCCCCATGGATTACTTGTTATTTTTACCACGGAAATACTTGGGGTAATGCTGTTTGAAACTAACAGGAGGGCAGCACAATTGCAGCAAGTAACCTTGGCCAGGCACTCAAGGTTGCTCAAATGGGAGGACGTGGGTATGGATGAGCTGCTAGTTTTCCTGTCTTTGATTATCTACCATAGGACCGATCTACATAATTTTTGAACTGATCTGTTCCAAAGACACCCACCTACAACTGTACTGCTGAACCTAGGGGTCACCACTGAAAAATTTCTTTTATTGACCTTAGAAGAAAATTTTTGGCAGGGGTCATATTTTGGCCTGTAGAGTGGGCCAAACCCCAAATTTTCTTTTTTGGCACGGATGGATGGTAAGTACAATAAAATGCTAAACAATGATGCAAACGACATCCTTGTAGCTTCTATATAGCCTGCAAGGTAAGGTGTTTCAGATTTGAGATTCTCGCAAAAAAATGTCATAGTTAACGGGTGCCTGGTGTAGAAACACCATAACTCCCCCAAATTGGGTCCCATCTTCAAAAATTTTGAACTAATCTGTTCCAAAGACACCAACCTACAACTTTGCCGCTGAACCTAGGGGTCACCGCTGAAAAAAATTTTTATTGACCTTTGAACGTATTTTTGGGAGGAGGTCATATTTTTGGTCTGTAGGGTGGACCCAAATGAAATTTCTTTTTGGCACGGATGGATGGTAAGTACAATAAAAATGCTAAACAATGATGCAAACCACATCTTTGTAGCTTCTATATAGCCTGAAATATAGTAAGTTTAAAAAGTACATGTTAACAGTTCAAAATAACGTTATTCTCCAAAATTAATAACACACATTGGTAACGTCTTGGAAAATTTTATTACACGCTAAAGGGGTTAAATTATATTCACCTTTGTCTTTTGCTGCTTGCTAAAACGAAATAAGACCAAGAGTGTGCAACCAAACAAAATTCATGTTCAAATACAACGAAAATCCATTAACCCAGCCGTGGATAACATGCATCCTTGTTTACACAGACCATTTTATCTAAACTGGTCGAGACTTAACAGATTTCTTTTGACTCGGTTAATCCGGAGGTTAACCTGAATTTTAGACACCTCAGAAATTTTGTGGCAAACATTACTAAGAGACATCATGTCTTTTTGCTCTAGTCAATTAAAACGTTAATACATTTCACGCAAAAAATTGCATGAAATCATCGCACGACATAAACGCTAGTCTCACTAATCTATAGAAGTTGAAATCGCAAAATTTATTTTAAATTTGAAACGACTGTGAAAAGTTTGAAATGAACTGCAAGCTGCATCATAGAAATGCTCGCAGCGAAATTTCTACGAGGCGTTTAAAATTCAAGTTCACCAATCCGGATTTTCGGTTAACAGGCACGGTCTTCGTCGCCACCCCCACCCCCCGGCGTCTGTGTACAACGGGATTCGACTGTAGTTTTATGTGTCACACTGAGTGCCGCATGACCAACAGCCCACCGATAAACCTCGACACAGAAAATATTCAGAATTTATTATACCTTTATCTGATTTAAACGAACGACGAAATAGCTTCCATAATATTATTGTCTATTTGAATTCCGGAAATATTAATTAATTATTATTTTAATAACTCATCAACCAAATCTAAACAAACGGACAAAATCCGCCTCTCCTCTGAACGACAAACAGCCGGTTGTTGTCGACGTTGTAGCTTTTAAAAAGTCAGTAGCCATCAAAGCAAAACCCAGACTTACTGCCCTCTAGATATGATTAGTCATTGGCCATTGCCTTCCTGACCAGTGTACCAACCTATAGTTATGTCAAAGCCTTCAAAGGTAGACTAAGCATCTAAGAATAAGCATCTACTACAGGTTTACGAAAGCGCTATATAAATCCATGATATCTTACTTATTTACTTGCATATCTCAATCGAGGATTCGAGCTACTGCAAATCATCTGCAACAAAATCAGGTCAATATTAAAGATATTAATTGCAATGTGTAGCAGTGAAATGCATGATAAAGAATGACTAGATCTTCTTCTCATGTAACTCTCCTTCGACCTCTGAATCAATCATCTCTCAAAATTTGCAATCGTGCTTTTTCATACGCTGCACCTGAGCTTTGGAACTCAATTCCAATATCCCTTCGCTGTCTACATCAGAGCCAAATAACAAACTCTGAGTCACAATTTTCTCCCCTTCTTGCAACATCTCCTCATGTTTTTCTTTCTAAACTAAAATCATTTCTCTTTATAAAATCATTTCCTCCATAGCTGTAGCGTCCTGCCCACTCGCCCTTTTGATTAAATGACCCGGCATGAATGACCCACCTTTGGCTATAGCTACTTCATTTGAGATTAAGCGCATAGGAATAAGGAGCTACTTCGGTGCATCTTTTGGAAGCGCTTTAGAAATTTACGAGATTTTACTTTACTTTACTTTACTTTTACTAGATAGAAAGAGTTGAATTCTTAACATTGCCTAGCAATTTTTGATAACTATAGCGCTAAAGCAATAAGGCGACTCAGGCAGATGGTTTTTTCGATAGACTTGCTCTCGCTGACTTGTTTCCGTTTAACACGTATTCAAGCAGATTAAAATGGGTAACTTTATCTAAATTTAAATAATTCTTAATTACAATTAGAACATTGAAGGATGTAATTGAAGTGAAAATATCGGCTAATTTCCCTGATAGCTTGAGAGACCCGAACATTAATTTGATCAAATCTGACTTCGGTTATTGGACGGCATACGTGTTTAAAGAAGTCATTATTATTATTATTATTATTATTATTATTATTATTATTATTAACGTACTGATTAATGTGGTAACTCGTCCGAACGAACTGCGTGAACACATTACAAAGTTACAGATAACTCGTGCGATATAACCATGTTTTAAGTCTCTCTTTAAAAGTATTCAAGGTCGTAGAGAGCCGTATTGATGGCGGTAGACAATTCCATGCCCGAGCCGCGGCCGCGGGAAATGCTCGATCCCCGACGGTTCGGAGGCGCATCCTCGGGACCACCAATAAGGCGGATCCGGCCGATCTCAATCTTTGCCGGCTTGCGTGGTCAGCCACTCGTGATAGTTCGGACGCAAGGTATTCTGGACCGGCTCCATTCAGGCAACGGAAGGTCAATGTTGCCAGCTTGAAATGGATCCGCTCTGGCACAGACAACCAGTGCAGATCGCGTAGCAGCGGAGTAATGTGATCGCCTAATGAGGCCTGGCATATCACTTTGATCCTTCTCGTGTCAGTTTTCAAAAATATGATAGCAAAGGGACAGCATGCCCTGCTTGTTAACCTGATAATTGAGCTTTTTGAGCCCCCTGCCATAGACACGAAATACCGTATTTATGCCCCTGTTTAGAAAGCAAGAAATTTCAGAACAAAGACCAAATGTGCATTTTAATGTACAAGAGTTTTCAGGAGGATTACTTTAACATAACCCTGTACCTGGCTCAAACCTCTGGCTCAAACCCTAACTCTTAATGCAAACCTGTTTTTGAGCAAACACTGCTGTTGAAACAAAGCTGTTAACTGTCTACTTGAGCACACCCTATTGGTTATTACTTGAGCAAACATCTTTAGTTATTTTGCAAGAATAGTTTTACATAGAGCAAGGTAGACGTTGATCATTCCATACATGTTTTAATCCTAGGTGTAATATGGTTCATAAGATTTACCAGTGATGGGCAAAAGTTAACTAAAAATTAGTTAACTTTTAGTTAAACTACTTTTTTTAGTTGCATCAAAAGTTAAACTGGTTGGGTAAAAGTTTAGTTAAGGCATTAGTTAAACTGAAATTTTTTTAGTTAACTGGCTAATAGCTAAACTTAAGTTATTCAGAATCTATGCCACTTTCAGTTAAACTTAAGTTATTCAGAATCTATGCCACTTTCAGCACAGGCTAAGTCACGCGTAGGCTCTACTTTTTCATGTCAACTGCATAATTACCTGTTTCAATTATGAATTATTATTATTACCGTTATTATTATTATTATTATTATTATTATATTTATTGTTAAAATTGTGCTATATGAAATTATAATTGTAAATCGTGTTCGTTGCAGCTTGTAGCCTAGTTTTACTAGCTCAGTAGTTCATGTCAAAGTGAAATAGTTAATGTTATAAGTTAAACTGCTTTTAATTAGTTATCAGTTAAAGTTAAACTACTACAGTGAAAAGTTAGTTATTTAAAAAGTTAAACTGCTTGATTGCTAAAAAAGTTTAGTTAAAGTTTAGCTAAAAAAAATTAGTTAGTGCCCATCACCAGTGTGATTCCAGTTGCTCATTATATTTCAGTTCCAGTTTCAGTTCCGTTTTGCAAAACTATTTTTCCGTTTCCGTTTCAGTTTCAGTTTTGTATATTTTTCAGTTTCAGTTTCAGTTGCAGGTATTTTTCAGTTCCAGTTTTTAGTCGTTCTAATAAAAACGCAGACATAGGATGAAAGCTCTACATTTAAATACTGTAGCAACAGTAGCATTACAGCACAGCGTTTATTTGACATTTCATATTCATTTTTATTCAACTGGTTATAAGGGCACACAGCCTGAAAGTCTCTACATTACACATGTGAAGTTTAAAGTTAGTAGAAACAAAGTTATTTGTGAATGGGTTAATTTCTAACAGAGCATCATACCAGTTACATACATAACTTACGTAAATAAATTGCTTACATTAATCATTCATTTTCTTTTGGCTTCTTTCTCGCGATACTCAGCAATTGCAGCATTGTGACAACTCTCTAGATGACTTTTAACATTTGTTGAATTGCTGCCCGCAATTAACTTTCCACAGGGCGAGTTGTTAGACAGTAACAAGACATTTACTTTTGTCGGCAATCTTATCATACTGAAAATATTCCCAAATCACACTCTCTTTTTGACGGCCACTGGTTACCTTAAAGCTCATTGTTAAAATGTTACTATAATATTTGATTAGTTGGCCTATACAACTGTCACGTCAATGCGCAGGAAACTAGACCGTCACCAGCGACAAACAAAACAATACAATAAAGTTGGAACTTGCATCGAGTCCCGATCTCTGCTAAAGTAGGTCAATCAGCAAAGCAGCGTGTACTCCGTGCAGGCCTTACAGGTTTGGTAGACGAATACCGTCAATTAAGGGGCCAAATAACTACTGTCACTGCGGGGGACGATCGGTCGAGCGAGCAGTAAACAACTGGACTATTGAGTACTGACCTACGTGTGGACAATAGATCAATAGCCAGCCTGTCATGCACACAGCTGCACTGATGTTCGCCTACCATATTCAGATTACTGAAACTGAAACGATACTGATATGACTCGATTTTTCAGTTTCAGTTGCTTATTTTCCAGTTTCAGTTTTAGTTGCAGTTTTGCGTATTTTCCAGTTCCAGTTCCAGTTCCGTTAACGGATTTATTATTTATCAGTTAACGGATATTTCAGTTTCAGTTTCAGTTAACGGGAATCACACTGCCCATCACTGAGATTTACGAGTCAAATTCTAAGTTAAAGTAGGTCGTGTATTAATTGGTTTTGTGAACATTGCTTTAACCCTTTACCTGTTCATTTTTTTTGTAATGTATGTAAAATGGATGAGTATTCTTGGGGCAAACAGTAAAAAGATTAAACAATTTTTAATATTCACAGTGAATTACATTACCTAAACAATACTTCTCTTGTTTTATTATTTGACATGATCTGATGATGTCAACTGGCTTGTTTCAGCGGCTTCAAGTGGAATTTCCTTTCTTCTTTCTTCGACGCTTGTCGTACTAGTGTTTGCCGGTATGCAGCTATACAAAGCTCAGTTAGGATCAAACGAGTGGCTGACTATTCTTGGCGGTGGATTTGGATCTGTGCTCTTTGTTCTGATTCTTACAGTATCCTTGCTTTAGAGTTGCTAAGTCTGTTTTGTTTAATATTTTCAGTTTTCGTCAGTAGTGGTAGTCGGGCATCACCATTTTGTAATGCAATGCGATGTAGTGTAATGTTGGCTTATATGTGTATCACTTCTTAGTGAGAATAAACGCTTATGTGCTGTAAGACCATCACAGAGAAATCTCTTGAGTAAAGCTTTCCATACATAATTGACTTCTGCTGAAGACATGTTGATATGAGTCTAGTGAAGTTAGACATGTCTTTTAAGTATTCAGTTTTTTTGGAAGTGGAATTATCACTAAAGTCCAAATCCCTCTTGAGCTCCTGCCTGAGGGCCAAGCCTATAGAGTTGGTGCTGATCTCCATTTCAAAGGCCTTCAGCCAGACATGCACAGTGCTGGGGAGTATTTCAGATACATGTATTTGAAATACGTATTTGAAATACTCCGAAGTATTTTGTATTTGTATTTGAAATACACCAAACGCAAAGTATTTTGTATTTGAAATACTTTTTCCAAGTATTTTGTATTTCAAAATACAAAATACTACAGAATTTAAATTCAAAATTTTTTCATACAGTCTTCTCGTGGTTAGTTAAACATCACACCAGCAATTCATCATTCTGCACCGGCAGCACCGTTACTTACTTGCACGGATAATTTCTTACTGATTTGACCTGATGCTCGACACGACACATCATCCTTGCATTGACATTTGAACAACGTTGCTTTGTTTGGCCTTAAGTCTGGTTTCTTTGGTACGTGAATGTATTTGTAAACAAATACAAAATACTGCAATGCATTTAAGTATTTGTATTTGAAATACTGCTAGAGAAATGTATTTTGTATTTGTATTTCAAATACTTCCATGTCCTGTATTTAGTATTTGGTATTTAAATACTTTGAAAATGTATTTTACCCAGCACTGGACATGCAGTGCCATGCATGTGAGGCCTCAGACCAGTGCATCATGTTGCATACCTGTTTGACATAGGCAGTTTATACAAACTGCTACTCATTTTGTCACTGCCCTCTAGTGAGTGAAGGCTGAGTCAGTCTTAGAGCTCCTGTGGGTTCTATACCCACAACCTTCAGATCCACACCAATGTTGCTGCCATGCTACTAGCTTCTTGGTCAATTGATTTGCTGACTTATGATGCAGAAGTCATGGGCTCTGGCCTAGACCAGAAGCAAAATGTGGTGGATGATAGATTAGTTTGTGTTTTATTTAGTTGCTTCAGTTGCTTTGATTGAATTATTGTTCTTAACTGAAATGCAGGCGGTCAATAACTTTGAGAACTTCATATTTGGAAAGGCTTTCCAAGCTCAGCTTTTCCCAGAAGGTGAAAATGTTTGCATTTTTTAAAATGCTTTCAAATTGCATAGTTTACCTTCTCATAAATAACACACACTTATAATTTCATATTTATTTATTTATTGAATAATATTTGCTTTTCATTCCTTGTTTGAGATGATTTGGGTGACCAATTATGTATTTTTCTGCAACAAATTTTGTAGTTTACTTTTTATAGTTTCTCAAATAGAAATGTTGTTGACCTCTTCCAAGGGTTAGCCGTTTAAAGACGGCGGCGGAAAACCATAGCCTAATGGCGTTCGCCCTTTTAAAACGTTGCGCTATATAAGCAACTGTGTACTGCGGACCTGCATGATTTTCAAAAATCCAACGCGGCAACCGATTTAGCTCACATCCATTCGATAGGCGGCAGCACCGTTTTCGATAATGCTGACTATATATGCAAGAGATATTGGCTGTGTAACAACCAAGGCTGGAAAATGTATAGGAAAAATCTTCAGCCGGAGGCTAGAAAGGCCATAACTACGCCAAATATGGTCCGATCTTCAAAATTTTTGCACTATTCTGTTCCAATTACACTTCCCTACAACTTTCCCGCTCACAGTTGGGGGTCACCGCTGAAAATTTTTTAAAATTGAGCTTTGAAAATTTTTTGTCGGAGATGGTCCAATTTTGGGGTGTAGAGTGGACCCTATTTCCCCCCCTCCAATTTTTTTTTGCATGGATGGTTCGAAAGACCAATAAAAATGCTCAACAATGGTGCAAACCGCATCTTTCTAGCTTCTATATAGCCTGAAATATACTGAGTTGTTCGGTTTTTCACATTTAAAATCCGTTCACGTAATTGTCATTTCAGCGAGCAATTGGTACTTGGGTATGAAACTTCATAACTACCCCAAATATGGTCCGATCTTCAAAATTTTTGCACCATTCTGTTCCAATTACACTCCTCTAGAACTCTATCGCTCGCATTTGGGGGTTTTCCGCTGAAGACGTTTTGCTATTGACCTTTGATCAAAATTTGAACAAAATGTTGGGGAGGGGTCCGATATTGCGGTGTAGAGTGGTCCCTACCCCCAACTTTTTTCTTTTGGCACGGATGGATAGAAAGAGCAATAAAAATGCTCAACAACGGTGCAAACCGCATCTTTCTAGCTTCTATATAGCCTGAAATATAGTCTGAAATATAGTAAGTTTATAACGTATATGTTCACGTTTTCATACGAATGCCTTTTCCAAAATTAATTCCCCTGTCGGGGATGACTTGAAAAATTTAATTCCCCCTTTAAAAGGTTAATAACACTAAAGTAAAAATTAAGGCTGTACCAGATTTCAATTTAGGCTGGATCCGGATTTATAAAGTGTAATCTGGCCAGAGTCGTATTACAAATAAGCAGTGTTGAACTGCAAAACTTGACTGGTACCGTAGTGGTACATAGCTAAATTGACTGTTCAATTGAGCACTGACTCCACTAATTAATGATTGTATTTGTTATTAGACTTATTTTAATCAGAAAAATTATTCATTACTTATTGATTAATATAATTACATGCTAAAACTTATAACTACTCTTAGTACTTATATATTATTGGCAATGACTAGTACTACACAGTTGACGAATTACTTAGCAACTTAAAAATAAGTTGTAAAAACAGTTCTGAATTACAATTACTTAAAAGTCCAAAATTAAGTAACAGTATTACTCCATAAGCTCAATGGTAGTTCACATTTTTATTTGGTAAGCCTGAACTTATTAAGTAGGTAAGTAATAAAGTAAGACTGAAGCACCTTTACTAACAGGTTTGTTGGCATTCAGCAAGAAACCAGAAATGGTCATGCCTAAACTCCAATTGAACCTGATTAGACAAAAGCTCTTAAAGTGAATGTTATAATAGATAATAGTAATCATTGATTAATTGAGAATATTCATTTATTTCTAAATCTAAATTTTACATCTTAGGGTGAAAATGTAAAGAGAATTTTCATCTGTAGGCAGAATACAAATCCGGCCAGAATTTGACCAGAGCCGGATTTGTGAAAGTGACCGTATTTCGGCTTTACTGGAGCCAGAATTCGGTACGGCCCTAGTAAAAATTGAGCAGTGTACTGTAATCCACTGAAAGTTAGTCATCTTACCGTGACTATTTGTGAACTTGGTGGCTCTCAGTGTTACTTATTCAAATCATCATCATGTTCTCTGTCCTGGGACAGGTTCAGGGCTCCATTGTTTCCATTCCTCTCTGCGTCTTGCTTCATCTTTGATTTCTGCATAGGTCTTATGATGCCGTGTGTCTGTTTTCATCATCCAAGTTCAATAGTATCCTCCTTGGTCTTCCTTTTGTTTTTCTTTCTGATATTCTTCCCTCAATTACTGTTCTGAGTAATGATTCTCCTCATAATACATGTCAAATATGTAGCTTTAATGTCTGCTTAATCTAATAATTTTAGCAATTTTAACAGTCTCACAAGTATGACATTTACTGCATTGGACTGCATTAGAACTTCATTATCATGTCAAGTGGTTACATGAGCAGTCATTTAGATGCTTAACAAATTGTTTGTTGATTATGTTTCTAGTATTTCTCAGTCTGCTTGCGTCTATGTTTGCATCTGGTCTTGTGCATCGAGTGTGCGTTACGACGTGGTAAGAAGCTTTTGTTTTCAAACTCATCTTGTACAAAAATCTAAGCATGATATTCTGATTTATAGCAGAATTTTCTTTTATCCAATCTAGTTATCAACTTCTTCAAGCACCACTTTGTAATATGTAGAAGCATCAGCTGACCTGACACTAAATACTAACCACATAAGTAGGGCTGTAAAAGGCAGAATCCAGGATGTCAGGTATGACAGCCAAATTGCAGTCAAGTTTTTTTAGAGTCAAGGGCAAAGAATAGTTTTAAATTAAAGAATAGAATAGATAAATAAAGAATAACCAATGAATTTCTTTAAAATTTGGTCTACCATTATTTGTTACAAATTATTAATCAGTCTTATTTAGGTTATTGACAATCGTTATGCCCCAGGTAGTTTTAAGATGTTGTGATTCAGTGTTTAGTAAGTGGTCACTTTGGGCCAAGTCTAGTCTTACAATTAAGACATTTTTTCCAAAACCATTAAAAATTTTCTGTTCTGTATCATTTGTGTTGTACTATATTTGAATACATTTGAATATCTAAAAAATTGATATGCAACTGTATCTAGCGTTCTGACTTTTGTTAAATCAGGGCCATGACTCATGAAAAACAAATGGCATTCATTATGTGATATGTGATGTCTTTACAAATCATGTATTTCCGGTTTTAGTTGAGTTTCATATGTTAAGTTACTCTCTTTATGGTGCCAACCAGTCTTACCTTAATAAACTCCATCCTCTTAGCTTATCCCTGGTCGCCAGTCTTGGTCCACCAGCAACATAAGTAACAACCAAAATCCAGGATCCTGAAGCGAGGTTTTGAATCAGTTGACAGCCAGATGGCTGTGTATGGTGGATAAGCAAGGGCAAAAAGATGAGTTTTTAGTCTTGTGAAATTTGGCTAATTTTGTTTCAAAGACTTTTGTGTAATCAATTTGCCTGGCTCCAGATAACAAATGGCATTCTAAAGGTCAAGGACAATTTATCAATTTATAACACAAATGATGGTTGAAGTTTGAATGTTGTAGAAACTATGTCAGATGAAAATCTTTGTAATTTTTGTATTCTAGTTTTCTGTTCTCGATGTTGCATCTTTACTACATCAACAAGTTGTCCCAGTCGCAACACACTCCAGCAGTTACTACAGTTCCAGTCAAACAGGCAAAGAAGAAAAATTAAGAAATTTAGGGACATATGATTTGGTCACAAATTTTGTTTCTGTGTACTTTAGATTACTGTGGCCTTGACTGTGCTGAATAATCTATGCTAAGAAGTTATTATAGTGAAACTGTTCTTGTGCAATGAATGCCTCAAAGTTATCTTTGTGAGCATTAAGGCTTGGAAATAAACACCTTTAGTTTTGTTTTTATCATCGTTATTATCAATACCATGGGCTCATTGCCCATGAGTGCATGATGCCATGTTAAAAGTTTCATTCCATTCATGCCTGTTTACTGTAGAGCTCCTTTCCAATATATAAAACAACAGATCCAAAACTATATGATAGTAATCATAATTTTAGAATTGTAAATCTTTTTTGCTGTATGCCTGAAAGAAGCAGATCTGTGGTGAAGGTGAATCCTCCTGACATAATCACACATAGCAGTCAATGGATGCCTCAGTTTTAGTATTAATAATAACGGTTTAGATTGGTTTAGTGGGGTGTGTGTATGAGAACCACTGGGTAACTTATGATTAGCAGCAGACACAAACATTCTCACTTTCAATTTGCTGGGTTTAGTTGTCCTTGGCATAATGGGTACCAGGGACGTAGCTAGGAATGGGCTTGGGGCCTCAAGTCCCCCAAACCTGAAGCTAACCCCAACACCCAAATGAATTCAAACCCAACTGGTGTTGCAGGCTCAAACGGAAGAAAGAGGAGTGAATCTTTGGCTTCAGCACCCCCCCCTCCAACCTAAAATCCTGCCCATGCCTGGCTGCATCCCTGATGGGTATTGTAACAAAACATTTAAAAAATAAATTGATATAAGCATAATCACTTCACTTTATAAAGTCAATACTGCTAAATTTTCTAGTGGCTATTACAGCTTGTGACCAATGGATCATAGTCAGAATTTACACGTATTTCAATAGCTGAATGTCGGACAGTATGCCTCGTTTTCTAGCAAACTGTAATTTTCTGCATTACCTGGTAAAATAACAAAATATTGATTAACAAAATATTATTTTGCTAGTCCGCCTAACTAAGCAACTACAATTCACCCGCTTAAGTCTATGCAGACAGAGTCGTAGTTCAGTGTTGGAATTGCCGGGGGTGGGTTGAACCCCCCCAGCCAACTTTGCAACCCTCACAAAAATAAAAATCGCATATCGGGTACATGCAGTTTCTGTCAGTCATTGAATTTCAGTCCTCACCTTCCTCCCGCTCAAATTTCACAACTCCAACACTTGTAGTTGAGTATTCGGCGCCCGGGGCAAGGTATAAACACAATTTTAAATTGTGTGAAAAATGCGCCCCCAAGACGGCGCCCGGGACGGCTTGCCTCTGCCCCTAGCTGCGGCTCTGGGTGCAAATTAAAATGTAAATCTTACATCTATATGGCGCCTTGCTTTTAATGAACAAATTTTCAAAGTTAGGGTGCCGTCTACCCACTTCATTAATAGAATGATGGTCGCTATACATTCTGTCCAACTTATAAAATATTCTTTGCGCCGTTAGCCAACGAAACTTGTCGAGTACCGGTGTCGTATAAATTGTCCGTAGCTACATGTACATTTACAACACTTCGGAAAGAGTGGCTCAATAAATTGCTTTAATGTAGGCTACCTGTCATTCTGACGAGCGTTGATCGGCTGAATACCTTGTAGGCCTATATCCATCTTTGCATTTTACATTAGGCCTATGCTATCTAAAAACTGTTCCGTCTATTAGGCCCGATATTTTTAGGGATTTGAAATCGTCATACGAGCGCCAGGAAAAGTTAAGGCCGAATTGGTGATGTTGTACTTAGCGGACACGTTGACAGTCGAAAGAGACCCTAATTAGACCCCTACGAAAGTCTTGGACGGTAGACAATTGAACACCCACCCTGGTCATCCCCCGCCAAATCCCCAGGTGGCGTCTGAGAGTTTTTGTGTAGAAAATGTTAAAACAGGTGAAATTTGTGAAGAACAAGGCAACGCCCTTGGGCGGGACAACTAGAATGGATGTTCAATTTTCTGGTGATATGGCTTCAGCCCTGCTCTTACGGCTGGTTCGGGATTTCTTCGGCGGTCGTAGAAAAACTCACCACTTCGTTTGTAGAGAGGAATCACTGCGCCGGCTGTTGAGTCCTCAAACAGCAGCAAGACTCCCTTTAGCGAAAGTTGTCTTCTAAGACCGTGACCGATTACCAAATAGACCAAATGGTTGGCACATGACTCAGACTCAGCAAGGACGTTTAGGCTGACGACCGTTGCTTTCGTCCCGCGACATGACAACTTAGACTTGCGGACTGCGCCTAAAGTCGTAAATCATTAAAACTGTCTAGAGCATGGGCGTAGCGACGGGGGGGTACATCGGTATATAAACCCCCCACAATCAGGCTACCTTAAAGTTTTAATGTGTTTTTAAAGATTTATACCCACCCAATCACATTATACCACCCCTAAATCAAATTCCTGGCTACGCTCCTGGGCAAGAGACGCCGTTCAATGCAAAAATTTGTGTCAATGCTGAGATTTGGTTGGGGGATTTTGAGGGGGATTTGGGAGGATCTCTCCTCATTTGTGTTTTTCTTTAGGTGCCCTGTATCACTACGTTGGCGACCATGAACTTCCACGCCTCCCTGTCGTTTGTAGATTGTACACTGTATTAGCTCCACTGCTGATTTTATATCTTTCATGTCACATAGGCTAGCAAGCTTTTGATAAAAGTCATTCTTTGCTTTCCTCTTGCTCTTTTCCCCTCCACCTTTCCAGTTAGATCGGAATTTCAAATGAAGAATTTAGTCTTTGACCGAAATCAACTGAGCTTCTTGGTGGAAACTGCTTCTACCTCAATTGCCCATTGCCTCTACGTTTCTTTTGTCATTAGTGTCTGGTCTAAAGTCCGAAAGCCGGAAACATCTTCCGGATTGAAATTGACTAAGTGAAACCAGTAAACCGGTCTAACATATCCAATGTTGAAGCATCTATTCTGGAGTGCAATAGCTTCTTTGTCATCCCATCGACTTTCCTCACGAGATTCGATTCTTCGGTACTTTTTTTACACCCACCGGACCCATTCTAAGTCAAATAGGCCTACCGAAATTTTTATATAAAAAACCACTGCCATCGCTATACGTGATACCGTCCACATAGGTTTATCGCCCGAAATTAAAAATTGTTCTAAATCGATGTATGTCTGCAATGAATACCACGTTCTTGGTTCAATGTAGCGTCTTGCCTGTGTGGTTGCTTTGTGAACAATAATGTGCACAATAGCGGTATAAGTGCAGAAAATACACAGCTATGGTTAACATTATTGCATATGTCACCGACTCGAATTGTAGGCACAATCTCAATGCGAGACATAATTTCAGTGCAAAATATGCTTTTTACTTACTTGAATAATTGAAGGCAAATAATGCAAGAGGTATTTGGGTGAAAATTCTTAATGGATAAGATATTATGTGACTCTGCTCAGTTTGCTGACGAACCGTGGCTGATACAATGAACTGAAAGTCGTTCTTGCGAGTTGGCCTTGCAGAACGTACGACAAAAAACTGTCTGAGCCATATAGTGCAGACCGACTATAGACCAGGGGTGGCCAAACTACGGCTCTTCTCAGTCTTCTGGGAGAATCTGCGGTTCGTGAAAAGTTTTAAAAATATATTTAGGCAGATTGACAGATCACCACAAGCATACAATTCTCACATAACAGTAATAAATTTTCCTTTCTGTCAATATAATGCAAGAGGTATTTGGGTGCAAATTCTTAATGGATAAGATATTATGTGATAGGTCATAGGTCACATCAAAATAGCAGCAGACCATTACTGAAACTTTGCAAAAGAATTGTCTCACACTACCTCGGTTTCGTACCTATTATTGTGGCAGTGAGGCTTCCAAGCTTTTGAAAATAATTGTCATTTGCGGCTCGCACCTTCTATAGGTTTGGCCACCTCTGCTATAGACTTACGCAAGGATAGATCAGACATTTACAGCACTGCAGGTATAGGGGTTGCTAGAACCTTTAGATCTTACTGTTCGTATGTGTACTATTGGTTTTGACGCTGCTTTCAGTGCTGCGTTTAAGAAAGACAGTTTGAAATCGTTCACTTTGCTCGGGTAACAGAATTCAAACTTGCAGTGTATTCAATGCTGTTTTTGTTATTTGACAACATAGGAGGATATGTTGCAGTCAATTATTTAGGAAATAGTTTAGGTCTAGTCAATATTTTAGACAATTCCATTCGTTATTTGTCAATAATAGGATTCTATTGAGTGTTCGTTTTAAGGCGCCTTAGTATTCGAGCCGTATATTATTTGAAGTACTAGGCTATTGTGTAGCATAACTTATTTTCAATTTTATTTCAGTTGTTAAGTTGATTTTTTTGTCCGTGTTTTTCATCCTTCTCATTGTTTGGAACCTTTTAAAATGAGAAACAAACAGAATTTTTCAACAATTTATTTTCTTTTGCATACAGCCTCTGAGGAATTTTCTGAGCAAATAAAACTGCACTTTGATAGAAGATTCTGCCAACGATGATAGCCGAGTACATTTTCGTGTTTTTCGTCGTCTTCTTGGTTTCATATTTCATCGTGGGAAAGTGGAATACAAAGAGAAAACCAAGTAATCGTAATCCTCCGTCGCTTCCAGTTCTACCAATCGTTGGATCGTTGCCATTCTTAAGAAATTTCAACAACATTACAGAATTCTTCATGATGAAGTCTTGTGAACTTGGTCCCATCTTTACTTTTCGAGTTGGCAGCAGGTTAGTGAGACAACATTACTAGACAAAATGAACAGTTTTCTGGCTTCCAACAAAATGATCGCTAAACTGAACGCAATAGTTGAGAATTAAGATGCCTTCTAGTTAATCATCTTATTTTTAAGGCTTTACACTCAGACATGGTAATTGACGCAGGTATTGTATTAATGGAAATGATGGATTCTTAAACAAAACAGTTGAATTGTACTCACTGCAAAATATTCATTTTAAAAATTTAACTCGGATATGTTCTAGACTTGTGCTGACGCTGAACAGAATCGACGTAATCGAAGAAGCTTTGGTAAAAAATTCCCGTTCATTTTCCTCAAGGCCACAATTTTACTCACAGCAATTAGTGAATCCAAAAACCAAAGGTAATTCTATTTTAGTCGGTATTTGAGCAATTTTATGTTATGCAGTTTCCTAATGTGTGTGTGTGTGTGTGTGTGTGTGTGTGCATAACGCTGTTCTCATTGTCATTGTATAATCGTAGCTACAATTAAATAATGAGAGGAGCTTGAGCGACACTGCTTTCTATATCTGACATACAGTTTTCCAACTTTGCACTACAGGGTGAACAAGCAGTGGCGGCTCCACCGGGGGCAGGGGGCCCGTGCCCCTATTGAGTGCCTGCCCCCCAGTGGCCCCCAGTTGGGACCCTATACTTAATGCTACATACATTAAACAACAAATGGTTGGCCCCGCCATGATTATAAGTTGCCACCCCAACGGCCCCCCCCCCACTTGCCAAATCCTAGAGCCGCCACTGTGAACAAGTGAAAAGTGGACCACTTTATGATATTTAATATCTCGGCCGCGTGTGTAGGGAGTTCAATAAAATTTATAGACCATATACCCAGAGGCGGATTTACATTTTGGAGGCCTGGTGCAAATATTTCCATGGAGGCCCTCTGGCGCCATCGTGGTCACTTAAAGACAGTGTTTATTTTAGGTCCTTTGGGGGGGGGGATTCTTCCCGAATGAAAAAATCCCCCCAAAATTTATATGTTGTAAGAGGATATGGAAATTCTCCCTCCCCCCAAAAAAAGTGTGGCCACGGGGGATTTTTATTTTTGGAGAGGGAAAAATAAGGAAGCTTGTCACAGAGCGTTTAAGAAGGGAAAACGGGCAGATAACCTTTTAAAAATTATTATTAGAAAAGGAGGCCCCTAAAATTTTTTACCGATGCACCACCTGGTACCGTGGTAAATCCGCCTCTGCATATACCTGAAGATGTTTCAGATGTAATTGCCAAATTTCATGCTGATATCTTTAGTGTTTGCTGAAATATGGCCAAAAAACTAAAGAGACCCACATTTTGAGACTCCTCTATCACTCTCTGTCCACTCATTATACCTCGCACATACTTCAAAGTGTCGGAGGAAATGTCTCCAAGGGCATCGATCCATCGTTCTTATTATTAGGCTTCATGAAGTGGTGCACAGATCCAAAAGAGACGGAGGAACGGGAGTCTATATCCAATGATAACACGGAGACGAAACCGGACATTGAACAGCGCCGATAGGTCACTTCGTTCTGATATAAGATGGAAGCAGAAAGTGAGGTGCTTCAAGTGTCAAAGATTAGAGCATCTGACAAGAAGTTGCCGAGGCGATGCAAGAATAGAATCTCCCAGAGAAACAGTAACCTATGATGTGCAGTCACCGCAGAGCACAGGAGCAAAAAGTGATTTGTGTACATAACTGATGTGTGATATACGGGAAAGAGCACCAATGTTTAATTGACACGGCTTCGCATGTGAATCCAATGAGAGTCGGTGTGGTGAGATACATGACGATAGAGCCCGCCCCAGACCGGTTATTAGCAGCCAACGGTAGCGAGATAGAGTTTGAAGGACAGGTAACAGTGGACGTAAGATTTAGTTGGGGTTATCGGCAGTGAGTGAAATTCTAGCGTCAGGAAAGATAGATGAAGTGATGTTAGGGATGGAATTTTTAGCAAAGAATTAATGCCAGGTAAACATCGAGACCGGAGAAGTGCGCATTGGACGGGAAGGGTGTCGTCGACAAACCAGAAAAGAGCACGAGATTGTAACTGCTCAGGAATAATGGACTCACGATGTGAAGTCTGAAGGAGGCGGTTGTTAATTGCATTTCTATTAGTAAAAGACTGTTGTATAAGAATTTATTTGGTAGAGGGCTGATATTAATTAATTATTGCATTGTGTTTTAAATATTATATATGATAGTACTTGTCGATTCATGTAAATGCTGATTTTTGTATAATGCATTATACAATTGATGTTGCCGAATGTGAACACTCATTTAGTTTCCCAACACACGACGCGTGGCCATTAAATGGGGATGGGGTCCATCCCAACTGAAAGTCAGGAGTAGTGTAGTCAAATCACAAAAATGACTTTTAAAAGTAGAAATTAGGCCTATTAATAATTAACGTTGAGGTCCTGTATAATTAATAAGTCAATAATAAATAGCTAAAATGTCCCTTGAGTCTAAGTCTAAGGTATTCGGTAGCTGGCGCTTTATGTTGAAACTATATAAGCGAGCAATGATAGGTAGTTTTGTAAACCTCTTTTAGGCGAGCACAGAACCACTTAAATTAGGGGCCGCGAGAACTGTGAACGTCCATAGCCGGTGGCAAGCCCTGGTTGATAAAGGAGGAGCCAAACACACACACAGACGCCCATCGTCTTTGATACGGACGCGTCTATAAACAAACGCAGCACACTGTGAATGAGCCGGTGGACTGAGTTCTAACTTGGACTGGTGATTTAATAGGTGAGTGCTTCTTTCCTAAAGGAAGAGCCTGAGCACCGCTACAAGGAATTTGTGCGGTTTCCATGGGTACCCAGCCCCAATATTAAAATCGCGACGCGTTCGTAGTCGGAAGTAGGGCAGGCGGAGGCGCCCTTATAGAGATAAAGAGGTAAAGGCCAGGAGATATTAGAGCACCGAGGGCTGTGGTAGTTGAGATTAAGAGTTTTGGAGGCCCGGAGAATGAGACCGTAGGAAAAAGAGCTCCGGAGCACCGGAGGGCTTGGGAAGTTAAGGACCTGAAATTGGAGCACCTTAATGTAAGCTCCTGAGTCTGGAGTACCTTAAGTACTTAAGTATCCTCTGAGCGCCTAAGAATAAGCAGCTATACTGTTGTGCTGCTTTCCAAGGCGCTATAGAAATCCACGAGATTTTACTTTACTTACTTACTTTACATAAGTAAGGCCCCTGAATATTGAGCTCCTGAGTGCAAGTGATCGAGTCTACAGCTGTAGAGCTTCAAGAGGGCGAGTTAAGGAGATAAAGCCTAGTTGCGGCAGAGGGTATTTGAGTTCGGACGTTGCCTCGAGGCTCGAGTACATAGGTGATAGGAGTTAGAAGAGGGACCAGTTTAAGTGAGCTTGCCCAGTCAAAAAGCTAGAACGGTCGTGTGCTTTAAGTTGAAAGACTCCTTCTGACGGACCGGGCAGAGTGCCATTCCGAGTGTTAGAAGCCCACCACAGGCTCGGTTCGCCACGTTGTCGTATGATTTGTCATTGGAATCCGACGTTTATTGCTTGACAATTCGCTATGTTATGAAAATTTCCTTCACTCTAGGCATTGCGTACATGGACACTACTTCAGAATGGAAGCATGTCCATCAGCTGTCACTCTCCATTTTGAAACAGTTTGGATTTGGCAACAAAAACGTGATGGAAGAAAGAATTCTCAGAGAAACTGAAGCCATGATAGAATTTGCAAGAAAGAAAGATGGGAAATGTTTTGATCCGAAAGAACTTTCCATCCTGATGACAGGAAACACCATGACTCAGATTCTATTTGGCACCAGAAGCAGCTATGATGTTGGAATTTCGAAGATGATGTCAAAAGGTACTCGTTTTATTGAATTGTTATCCAAGCTCTTTTGGGTAACACCGCTCTTAGAATTAATTCCAGGAATACGAAAATATGTATCTGAATTGAAGACAATCGGCAAAGATCTGTATGACACCATTCAGCTTGAAATGGAGAGTTGCATAGAAAATCACGAGATATGCTTTGTATCCGAATACATTAAAATTGAGGGATCGGACTTTGATCGGGATCAACTAAACTTTCTGCTTCGAGACCTGGTAGAAGCTGGTTCTGAGACTACTTCCTCTACTTTCCTATGGGCTCTCGTATCTCTTGCCAATAACCCAGAAATTCAGAAGAAACTTCAAGATGAAATTGACTCAGTGATACCAAAAGACCAAATGCCGAAGTTGCAGGACCAAGCAAAACTTGCTTATGTTGAGGCCACTACTCTGGAACTGTATCGATGGCGAACATTAGCCCCACTGTCAGTCCCAAGACTGACGTCACGAGATTCGACCATAAAAGGATTTTCCATACCTGCCGGAACCATGGTGAGTCAAGCACAGGCTAATATTTACCTATTACCTTACCTCTTGGTATCAATTATAATAAAATTCACAACTTGTCTAATATATCAAGCTGATATAATAACAAATTAATTTTGTTCAGTAGTCCACAATTATTTATTTATTTATTTTCAATGGTGCATTAACAGGAATCAGGCATAAATTATTGCTGGTTGCATTTCACACTTTGGTATGTCTTATGTGACTTCATGGATGCTTCAGGTGCTTCTCAATCTGTATGCTGTACATTCGGATCCAAATTGCTGGAAAGATCCGGATGTCTTTCGACCGGAAAGATTCTTGGATGAAGGGGGAAATATTTTCGGTAGAAATCGGATCATTCCGTTTTCTCTCGGTATCTACGATTCTTATTCACGGATTAAGCTGTTTGCGTTGATTCTTTTGCGTATTTAAAAAATTAGTGTCAATATGCCAATATTTCAATAATGTATTGCCATGAGTAGGGCTTTTTTGTGCCGGAGCGAGGCGGAGCGGCGCAATCCGGACCGCCTTCCGGAAAATCCGAAGACTGGTTTTTTGAAAATTAATTAATTATATAAATAGAAAATTTATAACTATATCTATGCATTGTTGTATTGCATTGATTATAATCATTATATATATATATATATTACATATATATATATAATTATATATAGCTACATGACTACGTCATGTTGACAAGTTGACAAGTACAAGTGACTTCCGACTGTTGCGCTCCGGAAAATATTTGTTTACAAAAAAGCCCTGGCCATGAGACCTTTATTGACCATAAGTGCTTCTCCGTGGTACTGTCCAGAAAAGGTGCGGGCCAATAATATTAAACCAGAACGAACCTAATGAATATTCATAACCGAGTTGGGAAGGATGCAATGCATTGTGGTCTTATAATATGACTGTAGATAATTTTAGTAGAATTTAGTTCTAAACCATAGGTTCCCAAACCACGGCCCGTGGGCCACTTGTGGCACGCCGGTTCTCACAAAGTGGCGTTGCCCGCGAGGTGCCCTCAATTTTTGATATAATGTATTTTATCAATTAATTTCTAAAATGTATTGGCGTTCAAATAAATAAATAACGACTAAACGAAAGTTTGAATAATGTGCGATGATGACACCTGCTACACCACTGCCATCAACTGAATACGCGCAAATCGTCTGTGGACCAACATCTGTCAGAGAGAATGCAATAGTATAAGATTTTAAAAGAAAATAGTTATGCTGTTTATTATTGAAGTGGAATCATACAAGCACACTCCTATTATGAATTATGACATATGAATTGTGATGGACTTATACCATTTCTGAACTTTCGTTGTATAATGCCATCAGATCAGACGAGCGTTCTTATGTGAGGCAACGTATATAAAACGTACGAAAATGTACCGCACGCGCATTATACGTATATTTTATCATCGAAGATAGAATACGGAGAATACGGTCGAATGTTGGTTAAAACATTAGTTTATTACTCCTAAATAAATTTAGAGCACGAATAATTAATTTGTTTAGGCAGTGATCATTCTAGCAAGTGCTTGCAGTCGTGGGCTAGTTTTTATTCAATAAGTATGCAGTTAGTTGAAATTGGGACAGGATAATAAAAGGGACTGCTCAGAGATGTCCATGGGTCCGTGTTTAGGAACCCAAACCAACCCATCAGATCTCCAAAGCAACCCAGCCTATTGCAGCAATAGGGCTACTTGACCCATCCCAAACCACCGTAGTACATTGCAATTTCTTAATCCATGACTTATATTCTGACCCAACCCACCATGAATACGGTAAAGTTGACCCAACGGTAAAGTTGATCCAACCCAATCCAACCCAACCCATGGATTAACCCAACCTATGGCCATCTCTGGGCTGATCGAAGCACTTTTATACAAACGGTGGCTAAATGGTAGTGACATCATCTAAGTTATCTTAGTCTAAGACATGCTACTAGATATAACGGATTACTTTGTCATATTCAAGTTCTCTTCATCAATTCTCAGTTTTTATATGATTAACTGTTTCAAAAAATAATGATTGTCGTTGTAGGACGTCGCTCGTGTCTTGGTGAAATATTGGCACGAGCTGAGATCTTTCTTATTATTACGTGCTTACTCCAGCGTTTTACTGTTCTGCCACCAGATGGTCAAGATAAAGTATGCGACAAGCCTCTTCCGATGACGGTAATAGCAGCACCGATGCCGTTCTCAATACGACTAATCGAAAGAAAGTGAAGCAAAGACTGCTTATTATTAACCATAAAATCATCAAAAAGGCAACAATAAATTTTACTTGCACCGCCTGAAGGCGAATGTGACAGGGATTTTATTTGCAATCGCAAAAAGTAGTTCAGTTGTAGGCTTTAGTGGCTGTTTACTAGCCCTTTGAACATGTATAATTATATATATATATATATATATAATATGTATATAATATATATATATATATATATATATATATATATATTTTTTTCCAAGGTCTGGTGTTGTAGCATGATGTTGTCTTGCTAACAAACGTCTATGAAATGCTTTGTTCAAAGTCAACGTTGTCGTCCTTAACAGCTTACTGTAGATTTCAGGATAGCCATCTGAAGACACCCCTTCTAAGTGTGATTGTCCGTGCAGTGGCTGGTGGCTGGGTTTGGCAGTAACCATCGACGACACATTGTCATTTGGCGACCGTGTTGACAAAATCTGCAAGTCAACATACATTCACATCCGGGCGCTAATGCTCATCCGTAACAGCACAAATTTTGACATCGCCGCCTCAATAGCCTGTTCATTGGTTAGCAGTCGCCTAGATTAGTGAAACTCTAGTTTTACCGCACCTCGGAACAAGACTTAAAAGTTGGAGCGGGTGCAGAACTCACTGACTAGGACCGTTTGTAAAGTGAGCCAACAGAACACATCACCCCGATTCTCGCTCGTCTCCACTGGATACCAGTAACGCAGGCACGTCGGAACGAATTTTTATAGCAAGGGGTGCAGATTTTCCGAGTCGAGGTGTTTGGCTGGCACGTTTTTCGGCGGACAAGCCAAAAAAGGCCATTTCTTATATATATTTTTAGTCGACAATCAAAAAAGGCCATTTTCTATATATTTTTGAGTCGGCAAGCCAAGAAAAGGTCATTTCCTATATATTTTTGAGTCGAAAATTCCAAGGGGTGCAAATCTGCACACCCAGCCTCGTCTTCCATGGGGTGCGCTGCACCCCTACTTTTTTCCAGGGGTGCAGCTGCACCCCCTGCACCCCCACTTCGTACGGACCTGCAGTAACGGCACAGCATTTAATGCAAGATTGCGCTAATCTCTTCTAAGACGACAACAATACCCCAAGCAAGGTACCTAGCAGACGTCATCCAACTGCAAGACTATACTGCGATCGCCAGGTGCCAACAAACTGCTACAGCGGCGCACCTGCCCTTCTCTCACCGACCGTTCGTTCGCCAACACTGCTCCGTCTGTTTGGAACAAATGACCGAAAACTGTCACTTCGGACTTAACTGTTTACACAGCTGTCTTTAAGCACCGACTACAAACAGTAGGCCTAGTCAGCAGTTTGGCCCACATTGTTTAAGACACGTGACTCATCCCGCACTTAAGATTCTTCATTTAGTGACTGACTTTGTGTGCGTTAACAACCATGTAATGATGATGATGATGATGATGATGATGATGATGATGATGATGATGATGATGATGATGATGACGACGAGGATAATAATAATAATAATAATAATAATAATAATAATAATTTTACAATCATCATTATCATCATCTTCTTTTTCTTTGTGTGTCTTCCACTATAAAAGGTTGACAGTAGGCCTTAATTTTCCCCCAATTATCTCTATCTTCTGCCGCTCTTTTATCGTCATCTTCTTTTTTTCTTCTTCTTCGTGTGTCTTCCGTTATAAAAGGTTAACAGTAATTTTCCTCAATTCTCTCTATCTTTTGCCGCCCTTTTTATCGTCATCTTCTTTTTTCTTCTTCTTCGTGTGTCTTCCGTTATAAAAGGTTAACAGTAATTTTCCTCCAATTCTCTCTATCTTCTGCCGCTCTTTTAAAGGCTCCATGCTTAGAACGAACTTGCCACCCCAAAACCCAGTGGCAGCTCCACTGGGGGCAGAGGCCCGTGCCCCCTACTGAGTGCCTGGACCCACAGTGGCTCCCTATTGAGACCATATACTTAATACTACATATACCTAACAACAAATGGTTCCCCCCATGATTAGAAGTTGCCACCACAACGGCCCCCACTTGCCAAATCCTGGAGCCGCCACTGCCAACATCCCCCACTTGCCAAATCCTGGAGCCGCCACTGGCACATAGTCTAGTCTAAAACTAGGTAGGTATGTGGATGAGTATAAAATAAAAATTCAGTCGTCACATTTGCAGAAAACATGCACAAAATTATGTGTTAACTGCACTCTTTACGTTAGATTTACACGTACCATGTGGCACATGGCGTCCTTTTTTAAGGACAGTACATAAACTTGCCATACATCAAAATTGACAAACTCCCAGGCATAATGCTTGACTACAGTAGCAAGTCAGATATATTTGCAGACTATTTATCACAAAAGTGTTAAGAAAATATGCACAAAACATTTTAAACTTATTTTTGATGTTGAGCCATTAAAAATTCAGAAAATTTTGAATAACTTCACAAATCATCGTTAATCAAACACATAAAAACAAGCATGATGCCAAATTTTTCGGTTCAGACCATTAAAACAATATCATGGGAGTGTACAGGGTCGCTTAAGATTGCATGATACTTAAAGATTTTACGACAGCACTTAGTCATACAAAGCGTCCTTAAAAAGGACGCCATGCGCTAATGGGCTATGGATGACCTTATCTCTAATTTGAAGAAATCTGGCTATGGTCGTTACATCAATACTTTGCTTATGGTCTGTTTGCTTTATGCTGATATATTGCTCATCTCTCATTCTGTTCACGGTATGCAATGTTTACTTGATATGTGTAATGTTGAAGCTGCTAACCTAGATTTGAAGTTTAATGTAAAAAACATGTAAGGCCTTAAGAATTGTTAGGCATTATGTAGTGGTCTGTGCTCTGTTATTGTTGAATGGGTCTGCCCTGGCTTATGTTGACGAGTTCAGGTATCCTGGAGTTGTAGTTAGAACTGGTCGATATTTCGGTATATCAATAACGGAGACCAAAAGGAAATTCTATACAAAAAGCTTTAATAACTTGCACAGCAAGAGCAAACCCTCTTCATCTGAGTTGACATGTGTTGGCTTACTACAATCGTATTGCTTACATTTATATTATATATGCTACTGAAGCCACTTGTCCGAACAAGAGCACTTTAAATAATTTGGATCGTCTAGTACAACAGGCTGTATGTAAAATCTGTTAATGGCGAGAGGTCAATCTCGGCATCGTAATAGGCGAATAATGTTACAATGAACATTAACATATATGCACATTTATGTGGTCAATAGCTGTGTAAATGCAGAAAATATACAACTATAGTTAACATTGTTCCTTTGAAGCCAACTGTTATGTGTCACTTTCGCGAATAATTGCAGGCAACATTTCAAATCGAGACATCAAATTGATGTTCAGCACAGAATATGCTTTTGTGCCTCCATGAAATGAAGTCAAATAATGCAAGAGGTCTTAGGAAAAAATATTTCTAAATTTATAGTTCTATTTTTGCGTGCCTATGCTTATGAACTGTGGCAGTCAGCGACTGAAAATCGCTCTTCAGAATTATGAAACTGGCCTTGCATAGCCTTCGATAATAGTGTCTGATAGCCTTAGCTATAACGTAGGGCCCGTAGGCTAACTGCAGACATATGTAAAATAGGTCAGCATTTGCAGCAGTACTGGTATAGACGCTGTTAACAATTATACATTCCGATGTTCGTACATGCACAGTTGGTTCAGACGCCGTTTTCAATATTAGATTAAAGAAGAACAGTTTGAAATTACTAATTTTGAACAGGTAAGAGAATTCATATTCGCTACTGAATGCGGTTTGTGATGTTTATGAGGACAGTGAGCTGTCAATCCTTAAGACGTCTTTTAGGGTTATTCAATATTTTAGACATTTTCATTCATCGTTAGTCAGTAATAATTTTCTTTAGGTTAAATTGCTATTCCATCACTTTGGCGTTCAGCAAATGAGTTTCTTTGCCAGTTAAAAGTAATTAATATATGGTTTTCTTGGATGTCGCCCATAATATCAAATATTGTCATAGATGGTCTTAAAATACGCTTCAGCACGTAATAAATTCTTTTCTCATCAAATACATGGAGAAATTGTAAAGGAATGTTTAAACCAAGTGTGTTCATTAAGATAGCATGCCTTCAGGTGCTTATCTCAGAAGATATATGATGAATTTTATATCGATATTAAATTTGAATACGTGTGACAGAGTTGCAAAATGAGAAGTCATTATCATCTCGGCTCTCTGCTAGCTACGTGTAGCTGCGAAAACAGTTATAGCGAAAAGAGTTAGATATTGTGTTGTATAGTTTAATTGTGATAGGTGACGCAGGGTATCACATTATAGCCGCCCCGGCTATGACCGCCCCAGTTATGACTGCCCAATTTGGCGTCCGCCCCAGCTACGACCGCCCGCCCCCGTTATGACCGCCCCAGGTTTAGCTGCCGTCAGTATCGTTTAGGGTTAGTGTTTCGTGTCTGGTTTATGGTGTGGGTAATGATTATATGACCCCGTACGTGTGCAATACACTGCTTTTCGTCAAAACCCATAGAGTAACTGGGGCGGTCATAGCTGGGGCGGCTACCACCTGTAACCGTGACGCAGCGAGGGTATCCGGCGTCCGGGTACAAGATTTACCAATGGTGCCCTAATTTCCGAAAAATCCTTACAAGAAAAAAACGTCGTCGCCAACAGCGTCTGTAATTAAGTGTGGCCACAACTTCTGGAAAAGCTTGACTAGCAACAACTGTTTCGTTTAATTAAGCTACATACATTCCATATCCGATCGTGGCGAATGGCTATCTAATCAACATTTATTGTGATCATCAATTTGCCACCCTCTACTCGCAGGGTCGGATTAAGGTCCGAGTGGGCCTGGGGCTGAGAAGAAAAAAAGGCCGTCGCCTGTACCGAAAAAATCTCTGACAAGCAAAAAAAAAGAAAACAGGTTATTTCCCTTTCAAAACGAGAGCTGAGTCAGCTGACAAGCAAAAAAAGGGTTACGGAAAATTGGTGGGCCTGTTTATTTTTCATGGTATTAATATGGTCCTGCCTACTCAGCGCCCGAAGGCGATTTACCTCCCGCCCCTCGCTAGGTCTCTGATTTTGATTTTAGTTGCCAAGTTGTCTTTTCTACGGAGTTTTTCGTTGTTTCCATTGTTTGAAAACCTTCTAACATTGAGAAATGACAGGTTTTTATAAAAATTGATTTTCGTTTTGCATTCAGGTTCTGTGGAATTCTCCATGCAAAAAAACTACAATTTGACAGAAGATTCTGTCGACGATGATAGCCGAGTACATTTTCGTGTTTTTCTTCGTCTTCTTGGTTTCATTTTTCATCATGGAAAAATGGTATACAAAGAGAAAACCAAGTAATCGTCATCCTCCGTCGCTTCCAGTTCTACCAATCGTTGGTTCGTTGCCATTCTTAAGAAATTTTAACAACATTGCGGATTTCTTCATGATGAAGTCTTGTGAGCTGGGTCCCATTTTTACTTTTCGAGTTGGGGACAAGTAAGTGAGACAATATTAGCCTATTTTAAGCCGTTTCAGTTTCAAATATTTTTAAAAGGTTGCACTCAGACAAGTTAACTGATGCAGAAAATTTCGGAATTGTCCGAATCTTAATGTATGCAACCGATTACCAGCCGACAGAGTTTGGAAACTATAAACAGATCAAACAAAGCATTAGAATATATCGTAAAATGCTGCTAAATATTCAAAGTGCATTTTTAAAATTCAACTTGTATAATTCCTAGACTTGTGTTGACGCTGAATAACAGAGAGGTCATCGAAGAAGCCTTAGTACAAAACTCTCGTTCGTTTTCCTCGAAACCAGTATTTTACTCACAGCAATTGGTGAATCCAAAATCGAAAGGTAATTCTATTTCAGTCTGATTTGATTGATTAATTAATTAATCTTATATAAAATTTCCTAGATCTGTCTGTTAAGTTTGTGAGCCACGCTACACAGCAGATGTTGGACGACGTCGTTGTTATAGGCAACCAAACTTTAAAATCGGCGGAGCTTGACGTAACGTCCTGATTGCCAGGGCGTTGTACCCCAACATTTCCCTGTATACACATCAAAATTCAGAAAGTACCCAGCCTCAGCATCTGCAATAACCCAGACTTTGAATCCCCATTTTGTGGGTTTATTGGGACAGCACTCTTTCATGGAATTCTTGCCCTTGAAATTAACAAATGATTCATCAACGCTCAGATTCAAGTGAGGTTTGAAAAATGGGAAAATATTGACTGCAGGCAATCTGAAAAAGGGTGAACTTTATAGAGCGGGTTATAATTTGACGCTCCTTTAGCTGGTGCTTAGGTACTATCTGCCATATGTAGGTACCTGGTCAATGTTTCAAACCAATCCCGTATCATACAAGTTGACGCATAGTCATTCATATGCATGGGATCAGTTGACCAATAGCCAGACAATTTGGTTTGAATGTTGGTGCCAATGTAAATGTTGAGGCTGAAGTAAACGCGCATTTCGGCAGAAAAAGGTTGGTTTCCATGTTGCGCTAAGAGCGTTACCATTTGCTAAAGCAGCAGACCTTCAGATTGTTCGGAATAAAGGCTGGTCTGCTGTACAGTGTACACGAAGTTCAAAGAAATTATCTAGAAAAAAGTTGAAAAAATCAAATGGGTGTGAATCAAAAGATGGAGTGTCACAAACACCGGTTAAAAGGACGGTAGGAGGTGAAAGGAGGAACTGTTGAACTTCGGTAGTCCACCCTTCCTTGCCTTCCATGTCCTCTCCATCATCGGTGCTTTCATCCAGTATAGACTGATCATCGACGTCAGGATCTATGTCGACGTCAGACTCAGAGGAGGCTCCTTCATCGACATCCTCGATCTCCTCATTGCTGGAATCGCTTTCCGGGATAGGCCTACGTTTCACAGCTTCGGACAATCACACGTGCCTTTCGCCATTTTCGATGAAACAAAAGCAATCTCGTTCGTGGTGATGAGACATCGCTCTCGATATTGCTTTAGCGCCTTTCGAACACAGTCGCTTGACGAGAATACCTTGATCTTTTTCATTGGCTGTTTGCACAAGGGCCGAATTTAAAACGCTCGATTTAAATGGACACTATATTTTGCTTTTTACGACGTCATATATGCCTATATTCATAGCTAAACTTGAAACTACATAATATTCAGCTTCTTACGATAGCAAGACCCTAAACGTCAATTTTCAATAAAACCCGTTTTAATTGCTTTCCTTTGACTTGTGTTCACACATGCTACAAATTTAAGTACCCGGAATTAAAGGGACGATTTTGGGCATAAATTCGAATTTCTGGCCCAGGTATAACTGCGTGAACCTTGAGAAATAACCCTCCTACATGTGCACCTCCGACGGTAACTCCATAGGTGCTAAATTAAGCGAGATAAGGCGTTAGAAACTAAGGCACCGTACATTGGCGGTTCAGGTTTAAAGGATATAGGCGGCTTTGAGCGGTTCAGGTTTAGACGGTTTATGAGAATTTGCGATGTTGTGGACATTTTCATCTTTCTAGGCATTATTTACATGGATACTACTGCAGAATGGAAGCATGTCCATCAGCTGTCACTCTCCATTTTAAAAGAATTTGGATTTGGCAACAAAAACGTAATGGAAGAAAGAATTCTTAAAGAAACTGAAGCAATGATAGAGTTTGCAAGAAAGAAAGATGGAGAATGTTTCGATCCGAGAGATCTCTCAATTCTGATGACAGGAAACATTATGACTCAGATTATATTTGGCAATAGACGCGATTATGACCTTGGAATTTCGGAGATGATGGCAAAAAGCAATCGTCGTATGGAACTGCTATTCAGCCTCTTTTGGGTTACGCCGCTTCTAGAATTAATTCCAGGAATGCGCAGAAAGATATTTGAATTTAAGACAATCGGCAAAGATTTGTATGACACCATTCAACTTGAAATAGATGGGTGCATACAAAATCAGGAGACATGTTTTGTATCTGAATATTTAAAAAACGAGGGATCCAACTTTGATCGAGATCAACTGAACTTTCTTATTCGAGACCTGGTAGAAGCTGGTTCTGAGACTACTTCCACTACTTTCCTATGGGCTCTCGTATCTCTTGCCAATAACCCAGAAATTCAGGAGAAACTTCAAGATGAAATTGACTCGGTGATACCAAGACACCGAATGCCAACGTTGCAGGACGAGGCGAAACTTGATTATGTTGAGGCCACTATTCTGGAACTGTATCGATGGCGAACATTAGCCCCACTATCACTTCCTCGACTAACTACAAGAGATTCGATCTTTAAAGGATTTTCTATACCTGTCGGAACATTGGTGAGTCATATGCAGACTGTATTTACCTATGTTTTCATTGGAGTTATTTACAAAGAATTCACATCGTATTTAATATTTAAACCGATAGATTTGCCAATAAATTTTGCGCAGATCTGCGCAACTAGCCTATTTGTTCAGTATTTGGCACTGCTCCTTAGAACAGGAATCAGGAACTTGCAAGCTGCATTTCGTACTCTTCTGCGTCTTACTCTAACGCGACGTCTTGAATGTATTCGCTTCTTTTAGGTGATTCCCAATCTGTATGCTGTACATTCTGATCCAACATGTTGGAAAGATCCGGATGTCTTTCGACCGGAAAGATTCTTAGATGAAGGGGGAAATATTTTCGGCAGAAATCGAATCATTCCGTTTTCTCTCGGTAAATCTTTGAGTGATGGGACAATGACGCAGACTAAGAGCTTTCAATTTCTTTTAACCGTTTAATTAGGTTTAATTTGCGAATTTTCTATATCTCACTACACGCTAACATCGGCTGACTCCAGTGTTTAATCTAGACTCTGGACTCCGGGGAGAAACTGACAAAGCCAGGGGGAATTCAGCTACGGGACTGCTGTTAGTTGATGTAGTATGCCAAAATTTCCGGAGGGAATTTGAAATTTCTGGAGGGGAAGGGCAAGTGTCCTTCCGGAAACGGCTTAAATTAAACCCTGTCTGACTCTATGCATGCACCTCATGCTGAGTTGCTGCATGAGCTGAAGGACAATTTGACTTTCCTCAACAATCTCAACCTAATAATAATAAAATCGTGGAACCTACTCATTCCACTGTCTCAATAAATCGACGTAGCCTTGTTCTGTAACAAAATCAAATAATCTTACCTAAATACCCCCCTCCACTACCTTGTCATCACTGATCGACAAAAACAGTTCTGTGCTATCCGACCTTCACAGCAAACACTCAACCTATCATCACAAGACCTCTGTCATCTCACAACAGCAAGCTCTGGTACAACTCTTTCATTCACGTCTTCAAGTCATTTCAAGGCAGACGACTTGAAAGAACCTAGCATAAAACATTCTCCATTTGACCTTTAAAATCTTCGTTCCGCTAGCTACAAACCGTTACTATAGCCTCCTCATATCTGCAAAAAGAATAGTACTACAATACAGCAGCATCATATCAACTAACAGCTCCAATCCTCAAAAACTGAGGATGACGGTAACGAGCTATTCATTCGCAAAGACACAATTCCGTGTCACAACTCGCTGAATCTTTCGCTAATGTCTAATCTCGAAAAATCTCCAAGATTCTCAGTGACCTAAAGTCTACAACGAATAATATCAAGCCATTTTAACCCCCAAAACCGCCCCCTTGGCTACGCCACTGAGTGTATCTAATATACGATAATAAAAATTGCACGTACTTAAAGCTCACTCCACTCGTCAAAGCAGGCCTTTGTCTCTATATCTAATTTAGAACACTACTAACTCCTCGGCCCCTCGTCGTCTAATCTCACTCTTTCAAGCCCGCTGAATCAATCATCCCTGAAAATCTGCAGACGTGCCTTTTCAAACGCTGCCCCAGAACTTTGGAGCTCGATCCCAGTTTCCACCCGCAGCCTTAGGCACAGTCAAGCAATAAAATTTGAGCCATTGTTTTCCACGATTCTTGCACTATCTTCTCGCGTCTTTAAATCTTTAAATTTAAATCGCGTCTTTAAATCCTTCCTATTTCTAAAATCATTTATTCCATAGCTGTAGCAACCGAGCCTCACTGCCCTTAGGATATATCGATCATTGTCTGGCTCACCATTCAGTGTTCTCAATCGCGATCTGTCTTGCGCGGTGCGTAGTAAACAGTTTCCAGAAAGAGAAGTCCACGTCGTGATGTTGCCAATCCAGCATATCCTAAGTCGTCCTCATCTTCTGTTTCCTTCAACAAGTCCTGTGACCACACTGCTCTCGATGGTGTCCTGTGGTTGTCTTATCACGTATCCAAAGTAACTCAGTTTCTTTGTTTTTATGTGATTCAGTAGTTCTTTTTCTGTTTTGACCACGGTCTAAACCAGTGATATTTCAGTTAACTGAAACTGAAACTGAAACTGAAATTATTTCCAAAACTGAAACTGAATAGAAACTGAAATTGATAACCTTAAAACTGAAACTGAATAGAAACTGAAATTATTTCCAAAACTGAAATTGTAGGCCTAAGCATTTACCGAAAAAATTTAAAGGTTTTTTATTTAAATACACAGCTTGCCTGTTGAACCACCAAAACACACTATAAAGAAGTGGTTCTCAAAGCAAGGAGAATAGTTGGACAATTGAGAAAGCCATCTGGTTTTGTGGAGAAACTGGTTGCAAAATGCTACAGGCAGGTGATTTCAGATTGCACAATGAGGTGTAATAGTAGTACTTGCTGATACAAAGAATCGCTTGTATGGAACATATACTTTACCAGTCATTATTTTGTATGTTTCTAATAATTTTCGCCCTCTCTCTTCGCCTTTCTAATGTCGTCCATCCATCCGCAATAACCTATAGACGTCTGTTTTCATAGCTTTTTTGGCATCCATTGACTATCTTTACTCAAAAATGGATTCCATGCCTAAACACAGTATTTTCTAGATGAGGCCGAAATCTACTCAATCTTACAAAGTCTAACAATTATTCCTTTGTATTGACTCTTTTTTAATCATTCCCAATATCCGGTTGCCGTTTTTGCTGCCTCCATACATGTCGAGATGGATTCATACTTCTATGGATGATTCCTCCAGGCCTCTTTCTTCCTCTTTGAGGGTTTCAACAGGAGGAAATATTCTTAGATGGATGAAAAAATGGCCGAAGAGAAGAAGATATATGACGGATATATGTACGACGAATTATTTTATCATTTTAACTTTTTTGGGTTTTTAGAACATTTAAACGTTCTTTCGATTTTAATTCAGCTGTTCTAAAACTGATTGTCGTTGTAGGACGTCGTTCGTGTCTTGGTGAAATATTGGCACGAGCTGAGATCTTTCTTATTATTACGTGTTTACTCCAGCGTTTTACTGTTCTGCCACCAGAGGGTCTAGATAAAATATGCGACAAGCCTCTTCCGATGACAACGTTAATGACGTTACCGATGCCGTTCTCGATACGATTAATCGAAAGAAAGTGAAGCAAAGACTGCTTATTATTTTCCCTAAAATCATCTAACAGACAACAATAACCTTTATTTGCACCGCCTGAAGGCGAATCTGACATGAATTTTATTTTAAACCACAAGAAGTAGTTCAGTTGCAGGCCCAAATATTGATAGCTGTTTAATAGCCCTTTTGACCATAGGCCTATATCTATATATATAATTCTCGATGTCTGTCCGTCTGTCCGTCCGCAACACGGCGGGTATTGCAAGACGCTGTTGTCATTGACAACCAAATATTGTTTAATCAAAACGGAGCGTTTAACGAAGCGTCTTAATTGCAGCTTAAACCCCCGTCCCCCTTCCCTCACCCCAATCCCTCTCCCAATCGCCCAGGCCCCAACCCATTCCCGCCCCGGCCCCACACCCCCTTTCCCCTTCCCTTTCCCCATCCAATTCCTTCTCCCCATCTCTCTCCCAATCGCCCTGACTCCAACCCATTCCGGCCCCAAACCCCGTTCCCCTTCCTTCTCCCCATCTCTTCCCTCTCCCCATCCCTCTCCCAATCGCCCCTGACCCTAACCATTCCGGCCCTGGCCCTGGCCCAAAACCCCGTTTCCCTTCCCTCTCCCCAACCCTTTTCCCTCCCCATCCTCCTCCCAATCGCCCCAGGCCCCAACCCATTCCGGCCCCGGCCCCAAACCCCGTTCCTTCCCTCTCCCCATCCCTTTTCCATCTCCCCATTCCCTCTCACCATCCCTTTCCCAATCGCCCCGGCCCCAAACCATCACCGCTCCGCCCTACCCCACCGGCCCCAAATCCCGTTCCCAAACCTACGGCCACAAACCCCGTTCCAAATTCTACACAACGCTGCTCCGAAAACCCGTACAACCCACTTTCCTCCTCCCAAACCTCCCTTCCCTTTCTCAATGCCCTGCCCCCCGTTATTATATATATTTACTCCTTCCTAACCTCAAACCCTATTTTTTTAAATTTAACCCCTCAATTGGGGATTAAATTTTCAGACGCGTCACCGTACTGGGGATTTAATTTTTGGAAAAGCGTTCTTCAGAAATGATTGCTGTACCGTTTTAAATTTGCTATATCTCGGGCGATGTAGGAGCTAAAAAGATGAGGTTTGCACCATTGTTTAGATCGTTTATTTCTCTTTCTAACCGTCCGTGCAAAACAAAAAAAGTTGGAGGTAGAGTCCACTTTACGACCTAAAATATCACCCTCTCCCCCAAAATATTTTTATAGCCCCCTAGCAAAATATTTTCAGCGGTAACCCCACTTTGGTCAGCGGCAAAGTTATAAAGGGATGTCAGAGGAACAAAATAAACCAAAAAGTTTGAAAATCGGTTGACATTTGGTAAAGATCTATCAATTCTAACCCGATGACCCCAATGTTTGAACATAAGTATTATCGGTGAATTTCGCGAAAGTTTTGAATTCTGAGAATTCTGATCAAAATTACATGATCCAGCGAAGGCATTATGTCCATTCCCATTGATGCTATTGCTGGATCATGACTGAATTCCTAAATCGATTTCTGTTCCATTAAATATTTTAATTTCAGTTTCCTACTTTTTTGAATTTGCTATATCTCAGGCTATATAAGAGCTAAGAAGATGAGGTTTGCACCATTGTTTAGCCTTTTTATTCCTCTTTCTAACCGTCCGTGCAAAACAAAAAGTCTAGCGTTCACGAGCTTTCCGACAATCAAGTGAGAATGAGGAGCAGGCTGTTGCTCGGCGTGCAACAGCAGCACAGCAAACAAGAGAATCAAGCACTGCATGTCGTTCGACACTGCCAAATCATTACACTTACGTTGACTATCAAGCTTCAGAAAATTCATGCGAATGGGTGTTAACTCGGTTGAAGGAAAAGGCGGCGAGTTAGGGAAATTAATTGCGCAAAATCCTATTGCATTTGCGCAAAATCGGGTGGCAAAACAGCCAATCTCCCCCGTCATTTTTGACGGGTAAACACCTAGTATATATATATATATATATATATATGAAACTTTGCGTCTTTGATGTCGACCGGAGGCTAAGCTACTAGTTAAAAGGGCTGCGATTATTAGAGAAGAGATGGGGCTTTTACTAATGATTGAGCTGTATGTTATTTTCTTGGTATGATTTTTTAATGATTTTTTAAATTGCGTCTGTTGTTATCAGAGTCAGAGGATGTTTAAATATGTTGTGAACAGTGACTTTGTAGGTTAGCAAACGTCTATGAAATGCTTTGTTCAAAGTCAACGTTGTCGTCCTTAACAGTTTAGGTTTCAGGATAGTCAGCTGAAGACACCCCTTCCAAGTGTGTGATTGTCCGTGCAGTGGCTGGTGGCTGGGTTTGGCAGTAACCATCGACGACACATTGTCATTTGGCGACCATGTTGACGAAATCTGGAATTCAATACAATGAATTGTAACAATTCTGTTGTACTACTGTTCTACCTATATTCTAATTAGCAAATTCAACTAACTTCATCTACTTTACACTTGTTTTTCTATTTCTATCTTAGTTTTATAGCATTACAAAATACCGCCAAATTGGTTGACTTAAAATATTACTTTATATTAAGTTGACCACTTATCATGATATCATTATCCCTTAGGTCAACTTTTCCACTCACTGTATTACTTCCTCGCTTATTTATACTGATTTTTATTGACCCTAATATTATGACCAAGACCTCTGTATGACTACTTATAATATTAACGGGATGTCTAGCCCTGACACTGGGCCACAGAGGTCTCAGCGACGTAAGTTACGGGGACAGACTAGCCTCACAGGAGAGGTGAGCAAGAGAGTAAGTATCTAGATGGCCTAACATGAATTTAAAGACTACAGTTTAAGAATGAAAGAACAGGTTTATGAATAAATTGTATTAATAATGACAACAAAATAAACACACTTAGAGTTACAGCATTAACACTAATAAACTTAGACGACAACATCAAAACGCCCTTACTTAATAGCTAATTACTTAAGATTCCGATTATAATTGATAGGCCTACGTAGGTACTGTAGATACTTCCCAGTTCGAACTTGGCGATGTTATGGCTGTTCACTTGTCGATCGTCTGCTTCCTTCCTTGATGTTTCCAACCGTCTGGTCGATCCAAGAGTTGCTGTACGACTGTCCGTCCGAATACTTGCGACTCCCGTATTTAAAGGAATCGACCGTCTTTATTGTCCTCTAGCCCTTTTTCCATTACCTGACATCTTCTGTCCTCCCTCTGGCCGTCGTCCTCTATGTCTAGTACCTGAGCCTTGCTACCCCTCTCTTTAATTAAGCCTCGACGCTTCCAATCACAATAACCATATTCTGTACTTGGCCTTGCTACCCCCTCTCTTTCACCAACTCGACGCTTCCGCAGTTCATAATTATTCCATAACCGCAGCCGCTGAATACAATACTTTGATTAAAAACCTACTACTCCCTGCTGTCACCAAACTCAGAAACCCTTTGATTAAAACCTAACGCTCTCTGTTGTCACCAACTGGGAAGCCCTTTGATTAAAAACCAGATCTCTCTGCTTTCATCAAACTAAACCAAAGTACAACTCTGATTCGTAGATCAGAAATAGCCCAAGGTTTTATAATTATAATTCTAGGCGCTACAGAAGTTCTTTCTGTCTTAATATTATTCAATTCAGATATTATTTTGGAACTTCCTACTACTATAGTTAAGTTCTCTTGTACATTTGTTTCTAATTGTATCTGTAGCGTTATACGTGTACATGTATTTACCTACATGAGCAATGCGCAATATTATACCTAAAATGTTACTTGTCAATTATGTTACTTGATAATTTAACAATTATTACATAGGTTCTTTCATTACCAATGACATACTGGTTTACTTGCATCATTTGACATTACCTTATTGGAATTCTTATATCACTTGTCAGTTATGATCCAATTACGTTATTTTTTTATCGTATTACATTTCTTTTTTACTTTATTAATTAGGGTCGTATCTTGTTTGTTACTTATATGTACTATTAGTTTGTTTATGCACCTGTTTTGAGTTGAGTTGAAATAAAATCATCTTCGATCAATCAATCAATCAATATACTTTAATATCGGGGCTCTATGGCACATCCGTAACAGCTTTGTGAACCGAGTCTATTGTACTTTCCCAGGATGGCTGACGAACGACCGTTGCACAGGATAGAATCCTCAATTAAGGCGCGTGGGCAATCGATTCTGCTGTTGATCTAAGGTTTTACTATCAGTTGGCTGATTTCTTCACTCTCTCTCTCTCTATTGAACTTTAATATTTCTGTGGAGCTCTATGGTAGCAATATTAGCAATTCCCGGGTACTATCTCATGTATTCTATCGTGTACTACCTTCTTGACTTCTGGGTAGTACCTCCATTTTATCTCTCCCAGGTGGGCCCTACTATCTCTACCTCTGCTACTTCAGATAATATCTCTCTATTTGCGACTTGTCTTAGGGGCTGTCCATTAATTATGTCAACAATTTAGGGGGAGGGGGTTTGAAAAAGTTTGACAGTTGTTGACTGTTGACAGGGGGAGGGATCAAGAGAAGTTGACGTCAACAATTTCACTTTTTACAAATAATCAAAAACTAGAAAATTTCATGGAATACTACTTATTATAATGGAAAAAGCATGGCAAAAAGGTCATAACCATCACATTTTGACACTCGTCGAGCAAAAAATGGAAAAAATGGTCATCACCGCAAAAAATGATAACCTTGTTATTGGGACCTGGCATTGATCTTCGGGAGGGGGGCTCAAAAGTTTTTGACGTAATAATGGAGTGGTTAACTGAAAGTTGACCGTTGTTGAAAAGGGGTAGGGGGTCAAAAATTGTCCAAAAACTGTTGACATAATTAATGGACAGCCCCTTACTACGAGCCCATCTCCCTTAAGATTGACAGCTTCGCAGTACAGTCCCTGTCGAATAGCTCAGGGTTTCCCAAACATTTTAGAACCGCGGTCCACTTCAGCGGTTTTATAAGATCAAAGATCACGATCTAAGATCACAATTCATGATCTTTGATCTTTGATCTAGATCACTTTTTACTAGTGATCTTTGACTCTGACTTTAAATCACTTTTTCGGTGATTTTGATCTTTATTATCAACAGAAGATCAAAGATCAAATTATACGTATTCTCCCAACTAAGTCAATCAATCAACGAACTTCTATGTGTATTGAGTAAAATGGCGGACAAATCAAGCATTTGGACCTCAATGATCATGTTAGTGCAGCCGGTGCAGATGATGAGGATTATGGGTATGGCCCTGACATTAGTACTGGCACTGCCACTGGGACTCAGAGGGAGGCTTGCTCAGTTGCAACTGGTCGTGAAAATGCAGTCAAGATAGAGGTCATGCACTACCTGAATAACCCAAATAAGGAACTTTCTAGCTTGTTGGCATACCCACATGTCAAGGCAGCATTTGTGAAATATAACACAACCCTGCCATCTTCTGCGCCTGTCGAAAGACTTTTTAGTATTGGAGGTTTGATAGCTACACCGCGAAGAAACAGGTTGTCTCACGCAACATTTGAGCGTCTGCTCATGCTGAAAATGAACTGCCGTGTTCAACACTGACTGTGAACTGACAGTTAGTTGCTAAAATTGTCATGAACTGTTTTCAGTTGTGTTAGTAACTTAGTATTACAAAAGTTTACATGCATCGTACAGTGGACACTTGTATCGTTATCATACGTGACATGTCATACATGATATAATAATTATATTTGTATGATCTTTGATCTTAGATCACTTTTAAAATGATCTTGATCTTAGATCATTTATACTCTAGTGATCTTTGATCTTGATCTTAGATCAATTTCTCTCTAGTGATCTTGATCTTTGATCAAGATCATTTTACAAGTGATCTTTCCTAACACTGTTTATAACGTGCCGCGACCCTAATCATAGCATGTAATATCAAAAATGCATCAGGCCATCTGGCGAACGTCAGTTGAAAAGAATCTTCTGAGTTTTGAATAAATGGCAAAACAAAAGCTCTGATTCATTTCATGAAAATATGGCAAATATATTAGGCAGAAATAATTATATTCTTGTAAAAACGGAGAGAATTCGATTTAGAAATTTCTTGAAAATCATTTAATAAATTTTACCATGAACATACCTTTGTTACGCGTCTTAAAACTCCTATGAGTATGGCAAATTCGCTTAACCGCTAGGTTTTCAATGGCAGCCCTCAAGAGAGATTCTCTATTGTTAGTGGAGTTTCAGAGCAAACTGGTCGGAATACGCTTTCCATGCGTTATTGCGAAATAAGTGTTAACAAATATTTTGGGACTGCGACCGCTTAAGTGGTTTTGTAACATGCCGCGACCCTGCAAACTTATTGTCAACTAAAATTGAATAAAACACTGATCATTTTAATATAAGCCGTGTATGTGGTAAATACTGTAAGTAAAATCTAGTAAAATTATATAGCGCTTTGGAAAAGTAGTATAGTAGTAGCTGCTTATTCTTATGCGCTTAATCTTTCTTGAAATAGCTGTAGACAAGGTGGTTTGTCGGCCGGGCAAAGGTAAGTGTATCCATGAGGCGGCTGATCGGGTTGTTATAGCTACGGGGGAAATAACTTTTGGAATAGGAAGATTGCAGAGAGATAAATTTCTTAAAACCTATTTCTACTTGCAACTTTCAAGGCTTATGACATTGTGGTATTGGTTAGAAAATGACATTATTGAATCTAATTTCGAGCTATCTCGCGACCCATTAAACTAAGCCATGCGACCCACTTTTGGGTAGCGTTTGATAAAGTCATACGTTAAAATGCGTGCGTATGATAAAAAATATAATACGTATGATACGTATGATCGAGCTTTGCAGCACATTACAAGCATAGTTGACCTCAAATAAAATTGAATGCAGATGGTTACAACAGCGGTTTTTCACACAGGCCTACTTAGCCTCCTAAACCACTTAAAATTACATTATTATAATAGGTAATATTAAGACTATCTAGTACTTTACTTTTAATAACAATGTGCATTCTAAGTACTAAGATAAGAAGTTTTGTAATTGGAACGCGTTCCGTTTTCAGACAACTCTGACTGTTCCATATAAGGTAATAAGCACTAATTTTATAGAAAACACTGCACAGTGCACATTGGCGCAGAATAACATTGATTAACCTAGATATATGCAATAAATCACCTTCAATTATATCTTGATTGCACCTTTCAGAGACAAAGTCTGCTTTTTAGATCGAAATATTGAAAAATTTATTCTTTAGAAAATTTCGGTAATTTCTATAATTTCTACTTCAGAGAAAAAACGTGTGACCCAATTTCAATAAGCGCTGGACAGAGGCCGTTTCACGTACCTGTACAAGTAAACATCCGCGTAAAACGTGCGTTCCAATTAAGGAAACGTCCCATTTACGGCAACTCACCCCTACTTTATGTATAATACTAATTGAGTTCAAATAAATACTAGAGGTCTTAGGGAAAATATTTCTAAAGTCATAGTTGTGGTTTTATGTACCTCTGCTGATGCACTGTGGCTGTTAGCGACTGAAGGTCGTTCATCAGACTTACGAAACTGGTCTTGCATAACCTACGACAATAAACAGTGTCTGATAGCCTTAGCTATAATGTAGAGCCTGTATGCTGACTATAGACGTGTAAAATAGGTCAGCATTTGCAGCGGTACTGGTATAGACGCTGTTAACAATTATACATTTTAGTGTTCGTATGTGTACCGTTAGTTCAGACGCTTCTTTCAATGTTAGATTAAAGAAAAACAGTACTGTTTGAAATTACTCACTTTGCACGGGTAAGAGAATTCATACGCGCTTGTTAATACTGCTTGTGTTGGCTGACAGTAAACCCTATACGAGGGCACTCAGGGCAGTGTGCAGTCGATCCTTAAAAGATCTTGTTTAGTCTTAGTCCATATTTTACGCCCCACCAACAATTTCATTCACAGAATTTTTTTAGATATTAAAAACAGCAAGTCAGTGAAAACAGAACTGAATTGCATTGCCTCATTTAGTAATGAAAGCTTCTTATATGAATCTATATTCCATAAGTTCTTTAAAATGTCCGTTCAATTGCCTAAATAATTTCATCGCTCTGAATCGTTTTAGACAATTTCATTCATAGTTAGTCAGTAATAATATTTTTAAAGCAAATGCTCCGCAAATCTGTTTCTTTACCAGTTAAAAGTAATAAATTTATGGTTTTCTTGGATGTTGTCCATAATATCAAATATTGTTATCAGGTCAGGTCAGGTTTTCGTTCTTCGGCTGTGTCCAGCTATCGACTTCTTCTCCATGGCATCTCTCCAACGATCTCTGTCCTTTGCTATTTCTTCCAAAGTCATTCGGTGTCTTCCGTCAGTTTTTCAGTTTTTCCCAGATTGAAATTCAACCCAACAATCGGCTTTTCGGTCTTTCTAAAGATCATCTTTCCTCTGGTTTGTCGTTGAAAATTCGTTCTGGCTTTCTTATTTCCTCCATTCAACAGTCCATTCCATTGCATTCTTATCATCGATCTTGCCATCTTAATTGAAATAGCCAAATGATTTTGTATCCATTTGATTCAGTTTGAAAAAGTTCGACAGTTGTTGTCAAGATTTGACGTCAACACTTTTTACAAATGCAAACAGTGTTGATCTCATGATTAATAGCAAAAAGAAAAAAATTAACCACAAAAATAATAACTATTCAGTGTCACTGATTAGGAGGGTCAAACTTTTAACGTAATTATAACTGACAGTTGTTGAGCAAAATTGCCCAAAACTGTTACATAAGATGAGATATTGTCTCCGTAAGTTGGAACGCGTCCCAATTCAGTACTTTACTTTTAATAACTTTGACTGTTCTGATCATTGGGCGTTCCAACAGGTACTTACAATTATTATAGGGCAAACACTGCACAATTAATTAGAAAACACTGTACATAATTACATAGACGGAATTTTTTGGATTAGCCTAAATATAGGCCTATGCAGTAAATCCCTTTGCTTACCTTCAATTATATCTTGATTACAGTGAATAAATAACCTCATCGTTATCATCTCGGCTCTCTGCTAGTTAACTGCGAGAATAGCCAGATATTGTGTTGTATAGTTTCATTTTGACAAGTGGCATAGCGAAGGTATCCAGCGCCCGAGTAAAAGATGCGCCAATGGCGCCCCAACTGCCGAAAAATCCTGACAATCAAAAGAACGTCGTCGCCATCGGCGTCCGAAACTGTGGCCACAACTCCTGGAAAAGCCTGAAGGGCAAAAACTGTTTCGCCTAATTAAGTTGCATATATTCCATATCCGACCTTGGTGAATGGCTATCTTATCAAATTTGTTGTAATCATCAATTTGGCACCCCGTCCTCGGCACCCGAAGGTGGTTGCCTCCCAGCCTTTGCTGCTTCTCTGATTTTGATTTCAGTTGCTAAGTTGTTTTTTCTACTACTGCTTTTCGTTCCTTCCATTATTTGGTACCCCTTTAACGTTGAGGAATGATACTAAGGGTTTTAGGTTTTATAAAATTGATTTTCGTTTTGCATTCAGGCTCTGTGGAAATCTCTAAGCTAACAACTGCAATTTGACAGAAGATTCTGCAAACGATGATAGCCGAGTACAGTTTGGTGTTTTTCTTCGTCTTCTTGGTTTCATTTTTCATCGTGGAAAAATGGAATAGAAAGAGGAAACAAAGTAATCGTCATCCTCCGTCGCTTCCAGTTCTACCAATCGTTGGATCGTTGCCATTCTTAAGAAATTTCAGCAACATCGCGGAATTCTTCATGATGAAGTCTCGTGAGCTGGGTCCCATTTTTACTTTTCGAGTTGGCAACAAGTAAGTGAGATAGCATTACTAGACAAAACGAACAAGTTTTGGCTATCCATATTCAATGACGCAGTTGTGAATTAAGCTACCTACTTTAAGCCACCTCAGATATTTTTTGGGTTTGCACTTCTTCTTCGTAGTATTCTGCCCTTAGGCAGGTTTTGTATTCCAATTTCGCCATTCATTCCTGTTCATAGCTTTCTCCTTTAAGTCTTTATAGTCCTTTTCCATCATCCAGTCAAATAGCATCTCTCGTGGTCTTCATTTGATCTTTTCCCCCTCTAGCTGTCCTTCTATTATTTCCCTTAGGAGTGAGTCTCCTCTCATTATATGTCCCATCTAGGTCTTTTGTCTTTTTCTTATTGTGTTGATCATCTCTTTTTTTCCTCCACCTGTTTCAGCACTTCTTCGTTTGTCTTATGTTCTGTCCAGCTGATCTTCTCCATTTTTCTCCAGATCCACATCTCAAAGGCCTCTAGTCTTGTTATTTCCTCTTTTCTTAGAGTCCATGTTTCCGATCCATAGAGTGTCACGCTCCATATCAGTGTTTTGATAAGTCTTTTCTTCAAGTTTCTGTCTAATCCTCCTCTCATCAGTTCTTTTCTTTGATAGAATGCCTTTTATCCATCGCTATTCTCCTTTTCACTTCCTCCTTGTATCTTCCGTTATGAGACTCACCAGGTAGCAGAACGTCTGGACTTGTTCTATTCTTTCTCCATAAATCATGATCTTCACTTCTTTTCCTTCTGTCTTACTGATGATCGTCGTTTTCGTTTTCTTTGTATTTATTCGCATACCATACTCCTTTTGATACTTGAGTTAGTCTATCCATGTTTTTTGTAAGTTTTTTTCATTGTTAGCTATCATTGCCTGATCGTCAGCAAATCTCAGTGCTGGTATTATTCTTCCTCCTACGCTCACCCCTTCTCTTGTCCCCTCCCTCCATCACCTCTCTGATTAGATAGGGTTTGCACTAAGACAGGTTAATTGTTGCAGATATTTTCGGATTATTGTCCGAGGCTTATTGTATGCAACCGATTATCAGCCAACAGAGTTTGGAAACTATAAGCAGATGAACATACAGTGTAACAGCAGAATTGTACTCACTGTAAAATATTCAAAGTGAATTTTTATAAATTAACTTGGATCTGTCCTAGACTTGTGTTGACGCTGAATAACAGAGAGGTTATCGAGGAAGCTTTTGTAAAAAATTCTCGTTCGTTTTCCTCGAGGCAAGTATTTTACACACAACAATTGGTGAATCCAAAATCCAACGGTAATTCTATTTCAGTCTGATTTGATTAAAGATTATCTTAAATAATAATTCTCTTTGTAAGTTTGTCAGTCACGATACACGGCAGATGTAGGAGGAGGTCGTTGCCATTGACAACCGAACTGTATAATCGACGGAACGTTTGACGAAGCGTCTTCATTGCAGCTTCACGAATCGTCCGGATTGCCTCCACGTTGTACAGTACCACTGGGGGCGCAGTACCCCGTGTGGCGCCGTAGGCCCTACTTGGGACGCAGTCCCCCTGGCTGGGCCGTAGCCTGTAGACCCTACTCGAAGGGGGGCGCAGGCTCCCGTCGTAAACCAAGCACCAACCGACGTGGGGGCCGTAGGCTTACTGTGGCGCAGCCTTCCGTCGGAGACCAAGCCCAAGCCCCCGAGGGAGGCCGTAGGCCCCACTGAGGGGCGCAACCCCACGTGTGGGGCCGTAGGTCCTACTGGGGGCGCAGCCCCATGTGAGGCTGTAGGCCGTACTGGGGACGCAGCCTCCCGTGGGAGACCTAGCCCCCATCCTCTCCGTGGGGATGTATCATCCACTGGGGCACAGCCCCCCGGGGAGAAAAAGTCCCAACCCTCCGTGGGAGACAAAGCCCCTTGGGTCCGTAAACCCAAAAGCATCCGTATGTAACCCTGGAGGGCGCATGTCCCGTGGGAGACCAAATCCCAATGGAATCGTAGGCACAAACCGTAGTCATAGGTTCCTTAATGGCGTGCAGCCCCTGTGGTGGGGGGAAGACCCCTCAATGAGCACATAGGGAAATTTTTAAATGATAATCTATGCATTCACATTACATTTTCAGATTTAAAAAATTGTTATACAGTATGTAATAATACTAACTTTTGCAATAAATCGGGGAAGGAGATAGCCACTCTCCCCCGTCATTTTTGACGGGTTAACTGCTAGTTTTTATATAGTTTTCTAATGTGTGTGGATAACGCTCTTCTCAATGAACGAGGCGCTGTTGTCATTTTATAATCGTTGCTAAGCAATATAATTAAATGATGGGCTGAGCTTAAACGCTGTTCCTCTGGCGTTCCCTGTAATGATGCAAGGCTCATCGAGCTAAACTCTTTGGAGTTAGGAAGGTAGAAACCTTTTTCTAAATACGGTTCTGAGAAAAGCGCCGAGATTATCATTCATTTCTCAGAGAACAAACAATAAAATACTTTTTGGCGAACGTCAGCAATGTGCGAATATATTACACTTAAATTACAAAAGTCCTCTTTCATTCCGCATTAAAAATAACGAGAGACTTTGTTGAACTTCTGCTTCCAATAGAAATCGGACGTTAGAGCGTTAACAAGGCTGACGTCACAAAATCCAGTTATTTCGCGAAATACACTTTAGAAGACACTGTGTAACATAACAAGCATTAAACGCTACTGCAACTGCGGACACAACTGAATGGTATCATTTGATTTGTCGTTAGAATCCGTTATTTAATGAGATCATGTCATGCTATAGAAAACTTTATCATTATAGGCATTGCGTACATGGACACTACTGCAGAATGGAAGCATTTCCATCAGCTGTCACTCTCCATCTTAAAACAGTTTGGATTTGGCAACAAAAACGTAATGGAAGAAGGAATTCTTAGAGAAACTGAAGCGATGATAGAATTTGCAAGAAAGAAAGATGGGGAATGTTTTGACCCGAAAGAACTTTCCATCCTGATGACAGGAAACATCATGACTCAGATTCTTTTGGCACAAGAAACACCTATGACCTTGAAAATTCGGAGATGATGGCAAAAAGCAGTCATAGTGTTGAACTTTTTTCCAAGCTCGTGTGGGTTACGCCGCTTCTAGAGTTAATTCCAGGAATACGCAACATGGTATCTGAATTTAAGAAACTCAGCAAAGCCGTGCATGACACCATTCAGCTTGAAATAGATAGGTGCTTACAAAATCACGTGACTTGTTTTGTTTCCGTATACATTAAACACGAGGGATCCAACTTTGATCGAGACCAGCTGAACTTTCTGCTTCGAGATCTTATAGAAGCTGGTTCCGTGACTACTTCCACTACTTTCCTATGGGCTCTTGTATCTCTTGCCAATAATTTAGAAATTCAGAAGAAACTTCAAGATGAAATTGACTCAGTGATATCAAGAGACCGAATGCCAACGTTGCAGGACGAGGCGAAACTTGATTATGTTGAGGCCACTATCCTGGAACTCTATCGATGGCGAACATTAGCCCCACTGTCAGTCCCTCGTCTAACTTCACGAGATTCGATCCTAAAGGGTTTTCTATTGCTGCTGGAACCCTGGTTAGTCAAGTGCAGGCTGTAGTTACCTGTGATTTCATTGGACATAATTATAAAGAATTCATAGTATGTTCAATATTTTACATCGATGAATTCACCAATAAATTTTGCCCAGAAGTGCGCATGTAGCCTATTTGTTCATTTTTTGGCACTGCTGCGTAGAACAAGAATCCGGAAATTGCAGGTTGCAGTTCGTACTCTTTTGCGTCTTGCGTAACGTAATGAATTTAGGCCTATTCACTTCTTTTAGGTGCTTCCCAATCTGTACGCTGTACATTCGGATCCAAATTGCTGGAAAGATCCGGATGTCTTTCGACCGGAAAGATTCTTGGATGAAGGGGAAATATTTTCGGTAGAAATCGGATCATTCCGTTTTCTCTCGGTAACTAGGATTACTCTTTGAGTGATAAGGCAATGGCGTAGATTAGAAGCTTTGAAATTTTGTAACGTTTAGACTGAAATTTGTTTTTAATTTGCGATTTTTCTATAGGCCCTATTGCTCTTGCGAATGATTGAAACGTTAGACTTATTTTTAAAGATGTATTTCTAGATTTATGCCGGTGTATTTTTCTTTTATTATCTCGACCAACTGCGCTAATACTGTGTCAATTTGACCTATCATCGCTCACCTCATTATAGTTATTGTGTATTGGCCATATTTGAATAGTAATTCCATGCCCGCTTTTAGTTTTGCTATAAAATTAAATTATATTTGGCAAGTGGGGGCGTTGGGGTGGCAACTTCTAATCATGGGGGCCAACCACACTAAGGGTCCCATCTGGGAGGGCACTATTCAACTCCTGCCCCCGGTGGAGCCGCCACTGCTGCTTGCGAATTGTTGCACGAGTTGAAGGACAACTTGACTGTCCTCAACAATCTCAACCTTATAAAAGCATGACATTATTTCCTCTCTATTTGTCTCTGTTAACTGTTCATACTTTGTCCTCCAAACCTGACCCATGCACACCGATGGATCATTTGACCTATCGCACCTCTGTCGACCAATATTTACACCTAAACAAAATACCTGTCTCACCCAATACATCACCCATTTTCTCGTTTTTCAGGTGACATTTCAAAATCCTAGACCCTTCCAATCGCATATTAAAATCTGTATTTTCAATATTAGATCCCTCAGTGATCCTCACCACACACTTTCACTACAGGAACATACAAGCACAAAATTGGATTCATTCTTTCCATTCACACGCTTCATCCCTCAACCATTGACATAGTTGCGCTAACTGAGATCTGGATATTTATATCTACAACTACACCTCAACTTATAGAGCCAACTCCACCTGGATTCACCATCCTAAGCTTTCCCCGTTTGAAAAGTCTACAAATTGCTCTTCCAAATTGTGACAAGTCATAGATGAATGGAGGAGGCGAGCTCAAATTGCAATAGACACCAACAGGTATTGCACCAATGTAGATGAATGATGCCTGAAAACAGTATTCTAGATAACGCAATACTAATGTCTTACAAAGTTTAGCAATTATACCTTTGTTTCGATTCATATTGTGTTTTTAACCCCTTAACTGGGGATCCCGGATAAAGCCGTCAATTTTACATTGAGTTACAGTTAAATACCCAGTTAAGGCGTTAATCATCCCCACTATCCGGTTGTCTTTTTTGATGACTCCAAATATTGTCGAGATGGATTCATTCTTCTATGAGTGTTCATCCCCAAAGTCTCTTTCTTCCTCTCTGATGGTTAGGTTGAAGTCCTGTGGAATAAGAGGAAATATTCTTAGATGAATTTAAAAATGGTAGAAGGGAAGAATATATATATATATATATATATATATATATATATATATAATTGATATATGTATGACGGATTATTTTGTCAGTTTCACGTTCTTAGGCGAACTGTGCTATCATCTTTTGATTTTAACTCGGCTGTTCTAAAACTGATTGTCGTTGTAGGACGTCGCTCGTGTCTTGGTGAAATATTGACACGAGCTGAGATTTTTCTCATTATTACGTGTTTACTCCAGCGTTTTACAGTTCTGCCAACAGAGGGTCAAGATAAAGTATGCGATAAGCCTCCTCCGATGACGATGCTGACAGTACCGATGCCGTTCTCAATACGACTAATCGAAAGAAAGTGAAGCAAAGTCTCCTTATTAACCCTAAAATCAACTAACGGACAAGAATAACCCTTAACCTATATGTGTCGTTTGGTATGTGACTGTCGGCAGCCCCGCCGAGAGGGGGATGCGCGGGAGCAAATGTCCAGGGACAGGAACTCGGCGATCTGGAGTGGTTCCGGACGTGTCCGCGAATTGTTATATCATGCAATGCTATTTATTATTATGTGCACGCTGAAGGCGGTTGGGGGTCCGGTTGAAGGCATGCACTTTAACGTCCTCAAAACTCTGACAAGCCAAAAAGGACATCGCCATTTTTTCACACTTGATCTAAAAATATTATTTTTCAAACTTTTAGGAGCCCGTGACTGCTCTGCCCAGGCGCCCGGAATTTCTCTCGACGGGTCTGACTTTCAGTTGAAGGTCAAATAATTATTAATAGGTTGTTTGTAGCTTTTTTGAACAACTATATATACAAGAATGTACAATATATTCCTATATTTATTTACCCAAGGAAATCACGTGGATTGCTGCATGACTGCTGAAAAATATTATACAGAATTTCACAGCACTAATCGACCTTGGGATTAGATTATTATTTTCATAGAAATCCAAGCCAGAAGGAACCTCGACTGAGCTTATGTCACGGTCGCACCAGGGAACTCTCAGTCGGAGGCCAAACAGTGATGCATACTAGAGGCATCCAAAGTTCGAATCGCTGGATTTTGCTTTAAATTTTAAATTGTCTGCTCTTCTAGAAAAAATTGTAAATCGTAGTAACTAATATTAACTTTATATGCTCTGCAGGGCTGTCGGAACGAATTTTGGTCAGAGGTGCAGATTTTTCCGAAGTTAAATTTTCTCTTTCAAATCCTTGACAAACAAAAAAGGTCGTCAACGCTCGATTTGACCTTAAAAATAGCTTGACAAGCAAAAAAGATCAAAAAGGTCCTCTGCACACTCTGCATCCCTTTGCACCCCTTGTATTTCAGGATACAGGAAGTTCAGAGGGGTGCAGATCATCATCTTTCCAGGGGGTGCATTGCACCCCATATTTTTCCAGGAAGTGCAGCTGCACCCCCACTTCTGGCGGGCCTGATGCTCTGGGTTATACGGGTGCTCACGTTTGGTAGAATTTGTTGTTTGGCTTTATAATTAAATTTAAAATTCGATCTCTTTGTTCGCTTACTCCATGGCCGTTTCAAGCAGCAATTTAACAGTTACTGCTGACCGTTGCTAATACAGTATGCTGAACTCTTCGAACCAGTCCTCATTGTAGACGCGATGACACATGAACACACAAACAAACACACACTCACAAACACACACACATACATAATTTGTGACTAGATAAAACAAGATTAGGCCTATGCAAAGAGTTTCAAGTAGCTCGAGTGCTTCGAATCGAATTTACAGATGGTGGTTATTTGCCAGCCGCTAACATCGCTCTACAGGGTGTCACTGGAAAACAAACCAGCAGAAAAAGTATGATTTCTTAAAAATTCCTAAATATATTTCTATCAAAATTGCCATTCATGTACAGCACATTTTACCCCACCTGAGTAGTAAAAATCGAAGTTCGACTCACAAAATGGCCACCTTACATGTAAATGAGATTAAAATAAGCAGAAAGGTGGGGGCATATGTGCTGTACACGCGTGACAATTTTGATAGCATATTTATTTAGTAATTTTTAAGAAATCATACTTTTTCTGATGGTTTTTTCAGAGAACACCCTGTACGTGTATGTGCTGTTTAACCAATTGTAGCCAGAGTTAAGCCCAATTGGCAATGACAGATTGCGCTGTATATTGACACTAAGTCATATTGATGTCAACATTAGGGACCACGTGCAAGGTCAAGAAACACAAGCGAGTAGAGTCGAGTAGAGATTCCGGGGTTGATAATATTAATCAATGCCCTTTTAGAGACTTTTGGCAAGATTCTTGTCTGTCGTATATCAACTGTAAGCGTAGACGTTTGCATGCGACCAGAATACAAGACTATATGCTCTAAACATCACCACAGGCTCAAACCCAATTGTGTTTAGGCTTATAACTGAAATTTTGATAGCCTACTAAGGCTCCTTCTGTTTAGCATGTTGAGGCGATCATTCTTCATTCCAGCGTGTTTGTTTGACATCGCATACAATCTAGCTCGTTCGATGCCACTGTTGTCTAGTGCATATAGGCCTATTGGCCTACGTGCGATTTTGGATTTAGGCTTAAGGTCTAAGTCCTCTGGTCGAGAATTGATTAGATTAGCAGCGACGCCCACCAGACCTCGTGTTTATCTAAAAAGATGCGTCTATCTGTTGACCTAAAGTTCTAAACGAACGTATGTTAGAATAGAGAGGCGTATTTTGTCGTTCAATGAGATTTGTATTATTGTTCGACAGACGCAGCGTTGGTCTGGACTGAACTTTGCACGCCTATCGTCCACATTTAACGACGATTTTGACTACAATAGGGCCTAAGAGTCGACTGGCGTTAGATAGGAATTGCTTTATATTTCGTGAACAAAACGGATTACCAGAATTTCCTATCAGGTACTGTACATTATTGCATTGCTATGATTATCGGAGCTGCGACGGATCTGTGCAAAGTTCAAGCAGTGCAGTTCATGTGCTCAATGTCGGTCTGTGATCGTCTGTCTCGGACGCACATAGGCCTATACAGGGTGGCGCAAAAAACCGGACAATATTAAATGAAACCTAAATGTGACTAGTCCGGTTTTTTGCTCCACCCTGTACATATATATCACGGGGCCCATAGACAGTTGCCTACTCTGCCTAATGGGTAGTCCGGCACTGATGGAAAATCTGTCCTGACCATAGAATGCCAGCGGATAGTGTTTGGGCTTTTGAGCATTCTTAAGCCAGATTTGCCTGCTAAAACTCCCCGGAAATCCCCGGACAAATGTAAGTACTTTTAGCAGTTTTTGCTTTTATTCTAAGATAATTTTCGCCAAATTTTCCAACTTTTGGATGAGTATTTTGCCAAATTTTGAGAGCAGGAAAGGTCAGCGCCTTTTCTTCCAGTTTGAAACCTATTGGGCCAGTGGCGGTCCCAGGATTTCTTGGTGGGGAGATGAATGAATTCATAGAAAGTTGGTGAGTGATGAGGATATAAGGGAAAATCAATAAACTTTGCCCCGAAAAAGGCTGAAAACGAGAATTTTATCACTAATTTTTCTGCGTTTTTACTCAAAAATAGGTTGACAAACAAAAAGGTCATCCCCAGTTAGTTTTACTAGACTTTTACCCAAAAATAGGTTTTCACAAGCAAAGAAAAGAAGTAACTCCGAAAGTCCGGTGGGGGATGCATCCCCACTCATTCCCCACGGCCACGTGGAACCGCCACTGTATTAGGCTTATCCAAAGAATAAAGTAAAAATCTCCTTCATTGCTAAGACCCCAGATTCCACGTTATAACCCCAGAAATATCCAGAAAAATTCTACTACGCCGAAAAAACAGAATCTGTAAAAATCCATAACCACAGACAACAATGGAAAACCCAAGATCTAGTCAGAAAATTCTAGCACAGGTAACACTGATCATATCATCCAAGATTTATATACAGAAACAAATGTCTGTAGCAATACTAAATCACCACCGAACACAATTTTCTTATTTTAATTTTCTGTTTCTATTTTTAAGTAGGCTACTATAGGCATTTTGCGCTATTCGATTGTATCTTATTTTTGACGCCGATTTGACTGGGATGGTGCTAAGGACCTTACGGTTAAGCGAGTTACGCCAATTAATATTTTACGCGCAGTGTCTAATAAAGGTGTTTCGTCGGTGGAATTGTCAATGACGAAATTAGAAGAGATCTTTTAAGAGAAAACACCTATAGACATTCAGAGCTGCCGTTGGTTTCAGAGTTTGTTTCCGCCTACAAAGTGAACGAGGCATTTTAAATACGGGAATTATTTATCTAATCGGTTTTTTCTTAATGTTAAATGACTTTGGTCGAATTCGCCAGGTGGCGCCGCGCCTTACGCGGGACTTAAAAGCTTGATTTCGGGGACTGTGCCAAAATGTCTCAGGCGATTGTCATCTTCCGTCCGTCTCTCAACATATGGTTAATGTGGATTGTCTTTGATTCAATTCGCATATCTTGATTATAAAGAATACATTTAAATATACAGATGTACTGCATTTGAGGGCTGGGAAAGGGGCCGTGGCCCCAAAGAAATTTTAATTTATAATGTATTAATGGTAAAAACAAAAACAGGGACGTGATTTGCGTTTGGGGCATGCAATGATGTCTTGCAACCGATATAATCCACCATAATCAGTCCTTTTTTGATGATGAAAAATATAAAAATATTTGAAAAATGATGATTGATTTTTATTGTGAAATACTTATGTACTGTATTTTAAATTATTAGTTGTCCTATTATTAATCAGTCCATTATTATTATTATTATTATTATTATTATTATTATTATTATTATTATTATTATTATTATTATTATTATTATTATTATTATTATCAATGACATTTCGATCCATAATACATAAATCATTCACAAGATGCGTGGCAATAGCACTGACTTCAGCAGATTGTTTAAATGCACTCATTTATACTAAATGTTTTCAACTGTTTTGAAATTAAATGAACACATGAACAAATTAAATGAACAAATGAACACATGAACACATTAAATGAACAAATGAACACATGAACACAATAAATGAACAAATCCATTGTCATAGTGCATCAGTATTATTCAAGCATAAAACATGACGAATACGCAGCCTTGTAGGCTACTGCCTTAGATTCATCATGTTTACTGGCCTAGTTGATGCGTGGTAGCTGCTGTACTGTATGTAAATGTAATTATATACTATACGCTACAGTACACACCGTGGTCTTACTAGTTGAACCAATTAATAAATTGATTGCAATTTACAGTGTAACCTATCCTTTGACAGTTTGTGTGCATGATTTTGTCACGAATATTATTGTAATAATATGATCTGCTGTATATCCCGGAACCCCGCTACGCCTCTGCTGGTAGCATGATACTAATTTCAGTCCAATATGCCGTAATATAATCTACCAGCACCACCAGTGGCGTAGCCAGGATTTCCGGAAAGGGGCTAGTTTTGATCATAACCAACTTAGAAATATCTTGACAAGCGAAAAAAGGCCATACTCATCTTTCCTCTTGTACTTTTTCCTTTCCGATGTACTGACAAGCAAAAAGGTCGTCACCTTACATCTTTTACAAAAAGTCTATATAGCGTTTAAAAATTGTTTTGGGTCTGCAGCCGGGGGTGGGTTTGACCCCAAAACCGCGTCCGAAAATAAAAAAATGTTTAAACACATTTTAAAAATTTTTGTCGGCATCCAAGAGGGTTTAATCCCAATAAACCCCTTGGCTACGCCACTGAGAACCACCACCACCACCAGCAGCACCATAATTAGCATCATTATTAGGATTAGGATGTTAAACCTACTTTGGCGTTATTCTGTCGATTGTAGCTCTGTTGATCTTCATCGATTATTTGGATGTGGGCTGTATAGCATCGCAGCCGGCGATCCATCCAATGAAAACTGAGTTCCAGACAGCCGATCTCCCTGCCTCTTTCACGAAATGATGGACCAGATGGATGACGTCCTGATCGAATGCGACGAACTCCAGTACGGCACCGGCGCTGCTCAGCGCCCGACGACCAGCAAGGCCGCCGCTCCAGCGGGCACGGCGTCGTCGTCGTCGTCGTCGCGAAGCCTTCCCGGGGTCCACCGCGGTGGTCCAGACCGTCAGACGTCGTCGAGCGACGGGAGAGGAGGGGTGACGACGGCGATCATGATGTACTCGCCGGACATTCCGTCGGCGGAGGGAAAGAGCGCCTACGACACGAAGCCCAATCTCGCCAACTACTATGCGACGATCGAAACGGAGGAGACGATCAAGTGCGTCGTCTCGACCGTTCTCTTCCTGGCCATCGTCGTCGCCATTACACTCGTCGCCTTCCTTGAAAACCCTCAGATGTGACGACGTCTACGGCGCCTTTAGAGGACGTCACTATATATATATATATATATATATATGTATATATATAGTGAAGTGTTAGGGTGAAGTGTTAGCAGTGGAACGCACTGCCGGATGACGTGACAGAAGCGACTTCTCCTGAAATGTTCGCCAGAAGACTCAAACACACTTGTTTAATATTTCGTACAGTTGAGATATTTTATTTGCTGTAAAGTGCTCTTGACTTTGACATTTTGTCATGCATACTGCGCTATATAAGTTGTCAGTTATGAATGAATGAATGAATATATATATATGTATATGTATATATATATATATATATATATATATATATATATATATATATATATATATATATATATATTAGTCCGACTAATGTGACGCTAGTCGTAAAAATTGTTCGATATCAACGGAAGACAACAGTGGCGAGAGAATGGATATTTTTACACCCCTAATACCCACCAAAACCCCCCTTTTGAGACCGACACCCTCTAACACCCCATATCTCAGGTATGGGATGACTTTTTTTGCTTGTCACACTTTTTTGGCATGGGACCCCCAGAATTTACGGACCCCCCAAATTGATAATCCTAGAAATAACCCTGGGCGAGAGTACAACAGTTAACACTGATTAAGATCTTCTTCTCGGGTGTCATCTTCTGTCAGAGGGTTGGCAGTCATTTACCTCCATTTCTCTCTCTCTCTCCTCATCTTAGCTCTTTTTACTCATAGTTTTTTATAAGATGAACACAAATTTTCAAATGAGATCAGTTAACATCTTGAAAAATGAAACTAATTTAGCAACAAATGTTTGAGAACCATCAATTTTCTAGTTTGTTATTAAATAAATTTAAAATAACGAAAGAGGCGATACTCTGTCAATTAGTTACTCATATTTTTATACGTGAGCACATTTTCAAAATGCGAGGAGAACATCTTGTAATGAAACTAATTTCACAACAAACGCTTTGAGAACCATCGAATTTTCAGATGTTAATTTGTGAGATCTGTTGAAATGAAAAAATTACGTTTAACTTATTAGGCACTAACCGTGATTTTAGCTGTAACTCAATGCAAAATGGACGGATATATGTGAGGATCTATTGTAACATTGCTTAACACTACACAATGTTTTGTCGCATATGTATTTGTCGATCCAAAAATAACAAACTTGAACAGCCTATAACGAAGAGAGCCGCTATTTAAACAAAACTGTTATCGCGTATGGATATAAAGTTTTGGAAGTGATTAGACTTAACTGGATTTGGTGGACACTTGAATTTTAGGCCTACAAGTGAATAAGGTCGTTCCAGACGAGTTGATTTTATTCGATACCATTTGTCTTGGAGTGGAATTCGTAACAGATGACTTTTGTTGGCGTTTACAAAATGGACAAAATGGTTCTGCCAGACTCCTCTATAGTTGCCAATTAATTCTAGACAGAACTGAACTGCTCTACCGACTGGTTTTGCAATTAACTGAAAGTACAAGTCATGTTTCTGTGCAATTGCTTTGAATGTGCTCTTATATTATTAATCTGTGAATTAGATACTTTAACTGAGCCAGTATTAAATGTCTGCATCTGTTGCGTCTCTTTACGACACCAGAGGCCTAGTGGGTTACGTGCTGGAGCGTCAGGCTGA